>RJWM01000630.1:0-200609 GCA_004363535.1 Dasyprocta punctata | reverse complement strand
ACAGAACAGAACTTATTTTGATTTGAATATGCTGAGTGTTTCATCATGTTGCGTGACTTTGTGAAAGAAAAAAGCAATATGAAAAATAAGCATATATCACACTAGCCATGTCCACCATCATGAAGCCAGCTCACGGATCAGTGGAGAGGAACACATGTGGGCTTGTCATGATGTTTGCACTTAGCAAAACTGCAGAACGGAATTCTTGTGAAATTTTCCAACTGCTTTGGAATCTGGTGATAATCTCAGGCCAGGATCAGGATATTGCCTGATGGCTAAGAAACATTATAGCATTTTTAGAAACTTGTTAAAATTATAAAGCATCTATAAAAAGGCTATTTTCTTAACATAGAGAATCAGAATGAGATAATTTTCAACTATCAGCGTCTATTATCTGGTTGATAAGGGAGTTTTCCACTCTATGGTAAGTGAACACTACTGTTCACAGCACTTGTGGTTGAAATCGTGGAGATATAAATATATATTTTGTGATCCCATTCTTTATTGCAAGCACATCAATTAATTATGCATTGTTTGCATATCTTAATGACTTCTACTCATTATATAAGCACAATTACATTACAAAAATAGTAGCCAGAGTTGAAAGAAAAGCTAGGGGAAAAATCTCTTTTAAATAGATACTTGTGGATAAAATTATCAACGCAGAGACAGCGTCAGTGAAGATGAAGCTGCTGGCTGGGGTTTTGCCAACTGTTTCCAGCAGGGCTTCTTGATTGTTCCACTTAACACTGTAAAAAGTTGTTTTTAAATGTTCATCAGGTCTAAAAATAAATAGAAGTAAATACTCCTGCCAAAAAAATCTGATTAGACTCTTCCTTTCCCCTACTCCACTCTCTCAGAATATTTCAAAAGCAATAGTCAACAGAGGCATTTGAATTGCCACACATAGTCCCTCCCATTAAATAAACACATGTGCACACACACGTATACACACACACGCACTCTTAACATGCACACAGATGTTCACTCTAAGCTCAAGCTGGGTCAAAAAATGGTTTTCCCTGGGAAAGTAGGTGAAAAAAACATCATCCCAACATGGTCTTTGTGTCTTAGCCACAGAAGGGAATATTTCTGTCATTCTTCACTGCTACCAGCAGGCTATTCATAAATGGCCATCATGCGCTACGCACTGTCTGAAATGATCCACACATAATATCTCACTTAACCCTCACCATAAACACACAAGGAAGATGCTATTGTGATTTTAAGGATGAAGAGAAGACAGAGAGGGCTTGCTGATGCTGCCTAACTACAAAATGTCAGGTCAGATGGTCTCATGCTGATGTCAGCTCTCTCGATCACTATATTACAGAGATAAAGGTGAAGAAGTCTCAAGTCACTTCTTGTTTTATGAACAATGAAATAAGGAGCAGGCTCTTCCATACATCAGACGAGGACTAGGGTAAGTCACTGAGACCCATTAATTATTATAAAATCAAAACGATCCTATTTAGTATAAATATGGGTTCACATAAGTTTGTAGACCTAGTACATTTAGAACATTTCAGAACACATGAAAAATTTAATCCTAGTACAAACTACAAAGCTCATTTGTGTTTGTTTCACACAGGAAAAAAAATCAGAAAGCTCCTTTGTAAGTGATGTCATGAAGATGATTCATTTTCAGCCTGAGCAGCTCCCCAGCAAGAAGCTAAAGAGGACTTAGCAGCTGAATTATCTCATGATAAACCTATTAAAGATTCATAATTCCTTGAGTTTTAATTGGGTGTAATTGATCCCCTTTAGAGTATTTGTGGGTAGTAAAGTAGTCTAAGTGGTTTTCCCTCCTTCTGATTAAAAATTGCCCAAGCTTATTCAATGTGATTACATAGGACAACACAAAATATTGTTTTCTGAAAACCATCATCTTCATGATAAATGTTAGAGTTTCAGAGAAAGAATCCTGAGAGATTTCTTTTCTTCAAAACTGCAATTCAAATTACTTTCTTAAATATATCTCACTTATTTTACTTTAATTAATATAATATACAAATGCTAGATTTCTTCTCTTTCATTATGTGCCCATGTACTTGTGGAGAAAATTTTTAAATGAACCACATGTTATCATCCTTTAGCATCAATAATTATGAGTTTATTTCATTATATTTCTATTAATTCTTCTTACTACAGATATTTCAAAAATATTCAAAATACATCATTTATCTTTATCTCTTTCCCTATATAAAAAAGAGTAAGTCAGGAAACCTATAACTATATATCAATGTGATACCTAAAATAATTTAATAATTCTTTAGTTCCTTCAAATCTAGTCAATATTCATTTTCTCACAAAGTAATGTTAACATTTTTGTTTGTCTGAATTCAGATACCTATATGACACATGAGTATTACACGTAAGTTTTCTAGTGTGTAGATTAACAAACTTTCTTTTCCTTGCAAAGTGTGTTGAATAAAAGAGATTTTTTTCCCATTCAGTTTCCTACATTGCAGTATTTCTGAAGCTTCCTATTGATAAGGCTCAGTAGATAACTCGCGACCCTTGCATTTCCATTGTGTTAGTATTTAAATTACATGTAGAAGAATGATGAGATTTTGCTTTGATTTTGGAGGGACAGGGAAGGTTTTCTCATTTTTAACTTTTTGTTTCGTTTTTAGTTTCTTATATGTACATTTTTGTTGTACACAATGATTAAATTCCTTAAGGTGACTTGGTTTGTTTTGTCATCAGGAAATATATAAAGTACATGTTTCTATTTTTCAAATGTTGGCTGTCATCAATTATACTCAATGACTTAATTTTAGATTCCAAAATACTGATAGTCTAATCTCATTATTTCTTCATTTGTTAGCTGAAATACTCCAGCAAGAGAAATTTTCTTCCTTTAATAACTGTTTGGTAACTGTGAGGCTCAGTTTGTGTACCAAATGCAAAATGATACTCATTTCGTTTAATTTGCCAACTTTCAGAATAATGAGTTTGTTCCTTATTGCTTACAAAAAGGAACAATGGAAATGTTTGTTTTTATACGTAGTATCATTATTAATGTAGATTTAAACATATTTCAATTACTATCCTTACCAAAGCTTAAATTGTTGAAAGTTTAACAGAGGAAATTATTCTAGTTCTTCCTCAGTCCTTGTGAAGAGACCCTAAGAGTTTATCAAAATTCCCATGCTTTCTGGTATGACAACATGTTCCAGACTGATTTTGCTGATTTTGATGTTTCCTACTCTACTTCACAAGTAACCATTTCTTCAAGGAGTCCTGATTCCTTTGAATAGCAAATGGTATTTAAATTACACAGCCCAGTGGTAAGGCATTCAACTGCTTTCAAAGTACATTAGTGGACAAAAAATAGATATTTTCTCCATTTTTATCCCAATAAATGTAATATCAGATTAATCCAACATTTGTTTCCTTTCTTTAGACTTATTGTAGCAGTTAACTGGTGTATTTCCTCTTTTATTAAACTAATTATTTTTATATAATACAAAAATCTGATATGCTAAATTTATTTTAAAAAGTTACGGTTCCTTCTGATTCAAATTTATTTCACACTCAAATGAACAATTGGTTTTAGTTTATCCATAGCAATAAAATGTAGAAGAGCAAAGACTTGCTTCCTTCTGCTCAAAGTGTTTTATAAGGCCTACGAATTGACTATAATAATTTTATATACATATGGAAGTTATTTTTTAAAATATTTTATGAATTAGAAACTGGAAATCCTTCACTGAGTTAAAATTTGCTCTCTGTTTTTATCTCTTTCACATACTAACTTCAAATTACACGGATCTAATATTAAGTTGAGAAAGTGATACATTATAAACATCATAGGACTGACAAGAGTTAGTACAGACAAGGTTCTATTGTAAATGTAGCTCTAAGGTTCACTTTCTATTTCATGTTTTCTTTTTCACTTTTCTTTTCTTTTTATCCTCCCTTCTGTACTATCACTTAGAAATAATTTGTATAAGTCTATATTTTACAGAGGTATTCAGGAGATTTCTACTCTGGGATACTACAGAGTAACTTGATTCAAGATAGTGACTCTCTACTAAGAATAAATACGATTGTTCTATTTTTTTGAGTTCCCTAGTAATCAAAGTATTTTATATGCATATACCAAAAATGAAGCCCATTATTCTGTATAAGCAATACATATTAGTAAAAGATGTTTAAATGTCTATTTTAAAAAAGAATAAATATGCACACTTAATTTTAAATTTTTGTTTGGAAATTTTAAAGAGTAGCCAGAGCAGACATGCTTGAAGGGTCAAGACTTTATAAAGAAAAGAAGAATACAGTAGAAAGCCAGACCTGTCTCTTGTGTATTTGCATCTGTGGATGGCAGTAGGAACAGAATGTTAGTACTGATTATTGCTTTTATGTTTAATTTGCTGATTTCTAAAATTAATGAAGAAATAAGCTAAAAAAAAAAAAAAAAAAAAAGATGGGCGCTAAGAGGATAGAAAGCTGAAGAGCACCAAAGACAAAGTAGAACTCAAAGACCACAAAAAGGAAGAGCTCTCTGATAGGCTATTCTCTAGCAATAAGTCAATTAGACCTCAATTAGAACGACCTCAACTTTGAGCAACCTTTAACTGGGTCAAAGTAGTATGCTTCTGCTTTAGCAGCTTGCCACAAAGAAAGCAAACATTCTCTGGAAAGATAAAAATCATAAGTTCACCAGGGATTTAGCTCAATGGCCTAAGTGCCTGCCTGACATGTGCAAGGGTGTGAGTTTGATCCCCGGAACCAAAACAAAAAACAGAACAAAAAAATCATAAGTTCTGTAATTTTGTATGTATTTAATGAAAACTGCTCAACAGACAAGAACAATAGAAAGACATCAATAAAATAAATCTCTTGAGGTGATTCAGAGAATTGCATAACTGCACATAGATTTTAATATTATAGTGAATAGAAAAATAAGACAAGAATTTCACAAACCAATACCTATGAAATGAACCAAATCAAACATGAGGCAGAAAAAGCAGAATAACTAAAATCATAAATTTGATAGATGGTTTCAAAAGCAAAATGGCAGAAAGCAGAAGAGATGATTAAAGAACTGAAATATAGGTCAATAGATGAGATGTAGATTAAAAAACACAGAAGGTAAATTTGAAACATTCAAAAGGAATAGTAGACATCTGAGCACGGTGTCTGAGGTAATATAATCTGAATCTTGTGAAAAACAAATAGGAGCAAAGTAATATTTGTAGCAATTCTTGCCATGAAGAAAGTCCTTGTGTTGATTGCTTTTCTCTTGCTGCTGAGACAAAATACCCAACGTCCAAAATTAAAGAAGGAAAGGCTTCTTTAGCTCACAGTTTGTGGAGATTATAGTCCATGCTCTGTTTGGTCCAAGGCATGGTGGTACATGGCAGAAGCATAAGAAGAAAAACTGCACAGAAATCCTTAAGTTACCACACTATAATAAAATCTGGGAAATCTAAGAAATACTAAAAAAATCTTAAACATGAATAAAAAAGAAGCACATTATCTTAAAAAATGTAAACAAGAGTGACAGTAACTCTTTCATAAGAAATGAATATGCAACAGAAGACAAATGTGTGACATACAGTCTTAAAAGAAAATAACTACCAACATAAGAAAATAGTCTTCAAATAATGAGAAATTAACATAGTCCTACAAAAAGAAATGAACAGAGCACAAAAGCAAATGGATTTTGTCAACCAAAAGTCTACATTTAAAAGAGCTATAAATATCTGTTTTTAGACAGAAGAAAATGATCCTATATATATATATATATATATATATGAACATAGCAAGACAAACACATTTATAAATTTAAATGAATATTAATTGCACAAAACAATAATATTGTCATGTTACTTTAAAGTACATAAAGAATTAACATATATATGAACAAGAGCAAAAAAGCTTAAAGTAAGAGAATGCAAATAGTAAGGTCAGTAATATTTCTAGAACAACCTATTCTAACAAAATAGGGTAAAAACAACAAAACATAACAGACCATTGAACACTTGACCAACATAATCAACAAATTAAATCTAACAGAAAAAAATATAGATCACCATAACTAACATTGATACGGCACACCTCCTCTTGAAGAGTATATGGAATATTTACCAAAAGTGGTCATATTCTGTGTAAAAAGTAAGTCTCCGCAAATTTCACAGGCCACAGGCATGAAGTCATGTTTCTACTGCATCTGAACACAATAACTACCCTAGATCAATTATAAGATAAGGGCCTTCTTAAACATTTATAAATAAAGAAAGACAGCAAAACAACTGATGTGTCAAGTAAGAAATAAAAATGGAGGTAGTTCGAAAAGTCCTATATGTATAATTCCTAAGAGACCATAATAGAGAAATAATTAAAGGAATGTCCCAGAGGTATTTTGGTAGTGGTGTGTATGACACAGAAAGAAGTAATAAATGATTTTCATTCTAGCAAGTCATGCTGGGGTCATGTAGACAGGAAAGTCAACTGATGAAGTAGTTCGCATTTTGGCTCCTTTATTTGGTGCTGTGTAAATTCAGCTTGTGTTGCATATAATTGAGGCAAGTACTACAGGTGGAAGGTGAATGCCCTAAAGCTACAAACTCCTTAATGCCTATTGAAAAGAAAGTCATCGCCATAGTCAAATGATTCCATGTACATGCCTTGAAAGACAAATTACTCTTCCAATGCTTAGCATGAACTGAAAGTGAAAACAATTAGTATGGTGGATGCTACTTTAAGGAAGAAATGTTTTCTTCACACAGCAGATGTGGGAACATAAGGCCAGCACTGGGTATCAATGCTAAACTGTCTCTGAATTACACAAAAACAACAGGCTCTCACAAAATAACTAGTGTTTTCAAACTTGCTAGATTAACAGTGAGCCCTTTGACAGTCTTGTTTAGAAGGTGATGTCCATCGACACTAACTCACTTTGACATACATTTACATTAAGTGGTACATTTCAGGATCAAGCAGGATGTCTCAAGTTTGGGTAAGTGATCAAAACCATGGGATAAGACTGTAAGGTCAGGTGTTTTCTTTTTCTTCGTAATTCTTTTCTTCATTTTATTTATTTACCTTTTTTTTAAAAAACACAATATATTTATCAGGGAAAGAATGCTTCCGTCTGAGAGAGAGGCAGAAGGGATTCCAAGTGGGTTGCTCTCTTATTTTTTATTTTTAAGAGCACTTAGTTTATTATTTTTTAAATTCCAGCATTTTAAGTGACACTGAGCTAGTCTATACTGTTCCTTAACCTGGCAGCTCTGTTTTGTATTTATATCATATCACTAATACAAAGAAAGTTGATTTTTTTCAAACTATTATATTGGTTGATCCTGTGTTTCCCCCAAGGATTCGTAATTTGGATGCAGCTAAGTCTGGCATTTGTGATTGGTTTGTTGTCTAGTGCTGGGATTGGTGGTGTGAGTGCTGTACCCGCCCAGGTGTGGAGCCGACATACAGTGTAAGGGTGAGAGGAAGGTGTGTCTTCACGCTCTTTTGTGGGTTCACGCTGTGCTGTTTGACAGCTGCCATGAATGGCTGCCCTGCCACACCGTGCTGCCTTGGAGACAACTGAGTATGGACTGATGCCCCTCAAGAACTGTAAGAAATAAACCTTTCCCTCCCTCATTTTGAGCATCAGGTATTTTGTCTTGGCAACCAGTGAAAAGTAACCAAGACAATTATCATTTATAGAATAATGGAATTACTCCAGTAGAATCTCAAATATAAAATTACCCATAACCTAATATTGGCCCATAAAGTAAGCATAGAATTGTTACTTATTATTTTCTGAGTTCCTTTCATGTCACATGATGGTGGCAGCTTACTTCAGGTTATGGTCTGAAGTTAGTGCTGGAACTTCTTATAATCAAAATTATCCTTGAAATTTCTCTAAATTTGCATAATATTTGCATGAGTTTGTGTGTACAGTACTCTACAGTAATTTTAAGCACTTTAATATATGAAAAGCACTGAAATAAGCTACTGATAAGATATAGCAACTTCAAATTTTAACTAGCAGAGAAATAAAACAGTCCTATATCATTCAAGTTTTTAGACTCTCAGGACATTTAATTTCTAAGTGCTTTTATGATTAAAAAATTAACTTTCCATGACTACTGTAAATATATATTTTTTTCTATTTCTGAATGTGATTTAAATAATAGAGCAAATGCATCACAATTTTGAGTTTTGGCCTTGATATGATCTATTTTATAAATGTCTTTGCCTATTATCCAATTCTTTTATAATTCCTTCTTCAAATTATGGCCACAACTTTATCCTAATATGTCATTTTGAGTATTCCTATCCCCAAATCTTTTCTCTTGTATATATGTTGTCTTCCTAAATACATCCACACTCTTTCCTTCATCTTTTAACCTCTCTGCAGTCTTCAGCCTTCTTTCCTCTCTGTTAATCACCTATTTGTGACCATGTGGTGTTTCCTGCCAGTCTCCTTCTATGCTTTACATTTTTTCACTTTTCCTGATCTGCAGTATTTTATACTGTTATTGTGTGTTTCAATCTTCAAAATTTCAGCTAAAATGTCTACTTTGTGATAATTTACCTCTAAACAATTTTTATCTTTGGGTCTTTACAGGGTATTGGGAAAAAGGATGAGATTAAGGAAAGACAAGAAAGTAAATAAAATACAGTATCTTATTGTTTTAGGTACATAACTTAAGCCACAAATATTATTTTTCAAGTTCTCTCTTCTTTCTCTACTCCTTCATTCCTTCATTCCCCATCTCATTTATTGGGCTTCTAATTTTTGTCATTCAATTTATTAGGGACTTCGCCCACATTCTTTCCAAAGCTGTGTAATACTGTTAGCCCCATTTAATCAAATATATATATGTATATGTGTGTGTATATATATATATATATACCTCCAAACGGAAATGATCTCACAAGAATTACATTACCTACCTTTTATGGAACATCTATGTTTTAGTTTGTTTTAGTAATTAACTGGTGGCTTTTTCTTATTGAAAAATTTATTTTTCCCAGTGACAACTCAGTGAGGTAGTTACTGCAGGCCAATAACTGTCCCTAAACTTGCCTGGAATATCTTACATAATTGTTCCTCAGGTTATGATGGCTAAATTTTAATGCAACTTTTCTGAAAAGAATTTTGCATCTCTCAAGAGTCTAGAGACTGACTTATTCATATCCCACTGCTACTGGAAGACCATTCATTTTAGATACTAATGCTTTCCTAATCCTTCAACAGATACAAACGACAGGAGTAGACATCACCAAAAATGGTTCAAAACCAAAATTTAAGGTAGTCCCTTTTTCTTGTATTTCTCACCCCCCCCCACTAGCCACATTCCACAGAGGATTTGAAATGGCTACTCCCATACTTGAATTGGTAGCACCATTTCAATGTCTTTGACAACTCTTTTTCTCCTTTCTTTTTTCTTCCATTCTTCTTTTATTACTGGTTTTATTTTTCCTCTACCAGAATATCACCAGTCACATTGCCTCCAGCCCCACCTTATTCCATTTCTTCCAACATTTCCAATTAAATTTAGCTACTTACACGTCTTTTAGCATGCTCTTTTCTGGAGCCCCAATCTCTGTTTTAGACTAGGAACCTTACCACAATTTCCCCTAGGGACCAATGTCTCCTAAATAAGACTTTGAATGAGATATACTTCTTTTGTTCAACATACTATATCCAAAAATAGAGTCTAGTTAACGTAACATTTTGTAGTACCAGTAACAATACATTTAAATTGAGAGAATATGATTTTTTTCTACATATTATAGAGATGAGTTCATATTTTCAATCTGGGAAGTCAGACTCCTTCTAATAAGGGCAGAGGCAGAGTTTATGCTTTCATAAATACAAACTCCAGTGTATCTTTGTTCACTGGAGCCATAAGCAGGAGTTGCTCCCATTACTTTGCTACAGTTACGCTTGACACGACTCAGAGAAAGATAGTGAGTCTCACTCTCTTGACCAGAAGAAAGAAAGACCCACAGCATGGGGTCACCTTTCCACCATCCTTACACTCCCCAACATTGCATTCTGATGCTATTGATGGGAGGTTAGAACCATTCTGTTGGCAAGATGAGTACCTGTAACCCTTTTTTTTCCATGAAAGAAAGGCAGGAGCATTGTTTGTGTTTAATTCATAACCTCGCAAGACTTATGATTTTCAATTCTATTTTCAAAATTAGAAATTTGTCCCTGATGTGCCCACCCCACAGTGCTACAACCACCTCGTGAAGGTTGTTGAGTCATGCGGTGGTCCTTCACACTCTGAACATCAAGTCTTTCAAATCTGAACTTGGAACCACAAACCTCTTCCTCCTGTAGTCCTGCTGCTGGCATCAATGCCCATGGCACAAGCTAGGTATGCGTCTGTCACTGAGTCACATCCCCTGCCTCCCTGTCTTGTTTCTTATTTGACCAGTCACCATTTGGTGGCTATCTTGAAGTCATTTCCACCGTTACTGTCTTTCCCAAGGTGCCCATTTTTTTCCCTATCCTTTATGGTCTACATAGAATCATTCTCCACATCTCCCCAAGTGCAGTGAACCCACCAACTGCCTCAAAAACAGCTAAGAAATCATAAGACAGGCCAATTCCTGGACCAAGTAGCAGATCTATTTAATAAGAAATTCTGGGGAACCATCATCTGTGTTTAAGCAAGTCTTTGAAGTTTGAAAATCCTGGTAGAAAGTTAATTTTGAGAGACATTCATCATATATTTTAGAGTGTTTCATCAAAATGTTCAAAGACATTCACATTCCATAGCTCTACTGCTTGTAGCCGTGTAAGTTTTCTTATCTTAATTTTACAAGAAACCTGAGATTTAAGAACAATAAAGTGACTTACCTAAGCATCAGCAACGGCACAGATATTTGGTTCTCTCTTCACCAAGCACTTTTAGCCAGTTACGTGTTGATTGCGTCAGTGGTTTGTTTGCTGGTTTGCTTGCTTGTTTTGCACAGGAAATAGTTGAATCATGCAGGGGTAAGAAATATTGGTCCAGGGTCAGGGATTTAGCTCAGTGGCATAAGCGCCTGCCTGGCAGGCACAAGATTATGAGTTTGGTCCCTGGTACCAAAAAAATAAATAAATAAAAAGAAAATAAATATCGGTCCAGTCATCAAAATTCAGAAGAAATAAGGCCAGAGCATTTTACTAAAATTTTTGAAAATGATATTTTTGAAAGAATATGTCAATGAAATCAAGCCAATTAGGTGAAATGCAATTTAGTACATATACATAGTGTTCATCAACAAACATACAGAGAAGTCTGCAGTGAACGGCTTGTGACTGTTCTCCATCCCTGTGCTCTTGCCTATGCTCATAAGCGATTTGGATAAGGGTAAGGGCAGTAAATAGAACATAGTTCCAGGTGATAAAAAGCTGCAAAAGTTGTCTAGCATGTAAGAATTTCCATCGAAAGAGCTGTACAAAAGCTGAGTGTGGCAGTGCAAACTATACTCCCAGCGCTTGGGAAGCTGAGGCAGAAGGATCACAAGTTCAAGGCTTATCTGGATTGTAGAACAAGAACCAGTCTCAAAAACAATCAAAGAAAATCAAATTTAGAAAAGTCCACAGAAATTCTATAAACAAATCTCAGTAAATATTTTATTAAGGAACTAAATGAGAATCTATCTATCTATCTATCTATCTATCTATATTTGATTTGATATTTTACTTATTTTTCCTGAGTTTAATTTACTCTTTTGTCTAATAGGGACATTGCTGCAACAATCTCTAAGAATTGGTGTTGAGTAGCAATGAATATGAAATTCTCTGCATAGACAGTAGAATATAATAGTATGGAATTAGCTTTATCTAGAAACTCTTTATATATCATACAAATTTCACTACCTAGAAGACACAAATCACCTAAATGTCATAAAGCTATGTACAAATTTGAGTCCATATTACAAGGGTAGAATTAACAAACTGAATTCTATCCAGGGGTGCTGAAATTAAAATATGATGGGAAACAAACAAAAAGACAGGACTTTTAAATATTATTGTATATTATATCTACCGGAATAATTTTAAGAATGAAAAGAGCACAATAAGCACATAGACTGCTGGGACAGGAGGTATAACTCAGAGCATTCTGGAAAAAGTGGAATGTCTGATCACTCTCAATATAAATGATTGAAATTATTAATGTTCAGGTTTCACAAAAATATAATTATTTTGAGAATGCTTAGTGGGAAAACAATGTTGAGAAACAGAACCACAAATATGACAAACTTCCCTCAGAGCTAGCCATACGAAACTTTGATTTTTCAGTTGAGATCTGTTCTTCTTTAAATGCATCACTGTCATTTTCTCGGCATTTTCTCTTGCCCAGTGATAATAGGTTACCATATCAATGCAACACCAAAAATAGCCCTTTAGTAACTATTGTTTCAGTGTAAACAGACACTTGTCAAAGATCAGGGGAGAATAAAGTTAAAAATTCCCCTTCAGTTTTTGATTTTTCATACTTCCATTTTTGTTTTCCTCGATTTTAAATGAAAGCAAACCAACTGATATTTCTTTCTCTAGCTCTTGAAATTTTTCAGAAGGAAGACATTTCTGCCTTCATAGTATGTTTTCATTATGACTTTGTGAATTATGCACTTTTTTTCTAACAGAGTTTTTAGATAACTAAATCTTTGGAGAGGCTTCATTATCTAAACACACTTGGACTGATAGGAGATTAGATATATAATTTTCTTAAATGATGGATTGCCAATGCTGAATAATGCAGCAAATTTTAGTACTGTGAATCATTCTGAGTGTACAAAACTGGGCAGAGAGCCAGGGAATTACAATGGATTAATAGGCTAATCTGTCACTGCTGAAGATACGATTTCAAATTTTGATGCCCAGGGAGGGGAAACTGATGTAACAATTGGTATCTTACATTGAAGGGCAGATCTCAAAAGAATGTAGAAAAGGCAGGAGTTTTAATAAAAGAGAGGAGTAAGCTGCTAGGAAACTTAAGTTTAGAGAGAAAAAAATGGTACTAGAAAAATGTAACAATTTTATGATTTCTCTACACCCAGCCAACATACAAAATCTCTATCTCGTTCCAATTAAAAACATTATAATATTTGAAGAAGTGATCATATGCTTATGACTATGGATTGTCCTACATTAGAAATGGATTTGGAGAACTGAAAGACAATAGAAAAATAAGACAACTGTGCAATTCTCTCAACATGGTTTGCTTTCTACAATTAAGTCCATAAATAATCTGCATCTCAAGTCACAAAGACTTCATATTTTCTATGCAATCTGTGAACCTTTTTATAATTTTACAGAACAAAAAATTTTCCAATGATTTGTCCATAAAAATGTATTATGCTGAGTCATCTTCATTTGCCTGCAGCCAACCATTTTTATCTGTAAAGAGGGTAATTTCCTATGGTTGAACATAGCAGATTTGTTCATGCAAAATAAGAGATGGAGAAAATTGCTCAGTGGTAAAGCACATGCTTTGGGTTTGATCCCCAAAAAACGAAACAAAATTAAACAGTTAAGTGTAAACTATACTAAGCATTGTGCTGTTCATGTTAAATACATCCCCTCACTGTAGTACTGTATGAAAATTTAGATTTGGAAAATTTAAACAACTTTCCAAAGTCATTAGCTAAAGAGTGGCATAACTGTTATCTTTTTGGACGCTTAGTAAGTTCATCAAATATGATTATGATAGTTGTTCACTATAGAAGATTGACAGCCAAGAAGCAAAGTGAAGGCTAACATTTAGCTGGGGTTCTACCCAACCCGGTGGACCCTTGGGGTAGCAGATTGTATTTTCCAAAGAAGGCTGACGATACATATCTTACCATTTCAAACAGTGTGATACTGACACTCCTCCATGGACAGGGGAGGGCTGTTTGTCTTTCTATGTAAGCTGGGCAGAGCTTTACAACTGTTCGATCATAAAAAGATGCAGAATGACAGTGCACGACTTCTGAGATTTGGTCATCAAAGGGCATATAACTTTGACCAAGCACATTGATATTTCAGATCCAGTGTGTTTTTATCATTACATTTAGCTTTGTTTACCAAGGCACATTGCAATTTACTTGGAATACTGTACCTTTCATTTTTAGGCGGCCAGGAGAGGTTGCTGATGGGAGTCAATCTAGACTATGATGAAAAAGTGTTCTTTTTAAAGGATTTTTAGAAGTGGAAAAAAACCCCACTTTGATGTTGAATAGAATACTAACCATTCTTCAGACAAATAAAAATAAATCTAGGATTCAATATTAAAGTTTTTGGGAGGGTTACTAGAGAGAGACTGTTTGTATACAATATTGTTACAACAATCACATTACTTCCTTAAATAATCATATTAATAAAAGTCCTGTTGAACTAAAAAAAATGTATCTTTGGCAACCACATCATTTTCCAAAGGACTCTACATAAATTAAACATATAGGAAAACATAGCACAAACCACAATGTGTGTCGACAGTCACCCATCTCCCTAACTTACTTTAACCTATGGGTACAGTGATCAGTGAATATTTTCATAACTGCTACAGATCCAAATTTATGTTTTTTGTTGCAGAAAAAATAAACTCAACCTGTATTACTCTATTAAATTAGACTATAGACTTTTATAATGTATTATATTACGATGATAGAAGAACAGTGATTTTTATTTAAGGAAAGGCTGTACATTTTCATGCCTTTTACTCTTTGAAATTTAAAATTACTTAAACATATTTCCTTTTTTCTTTTATTGGTCTACATTAAACTACACTACTAATCTAATTTTTACTTGAAATGATCCAGAGTTAGCCAAACTCATTCAAATGACATGCAAATCAAATTAATTTGTTTGTGTTACAGACTTGGAGATAAGATTTTGCTTCTGGGGCTTTAGCAGTAAAAATGCCTCTCATGTTTACTATTTTTTGTTCTTAGCTTGGCAGTGTGTCTCCACAGGAATGTTGTTTAGCAGATGACTTTTCTAATGGAAATATCTACTGGGGAGACAGGGAAATTCAGCAAAACCATCTTAGGAAATCAGAGAAAACATTTAAGGATTTGGTTTTGACTATAGCATAAAGGATCCCAATTAGAAATTCTGGCATTGTTGAAAAGAGACTTACAAGAAATTTTAAATCTTCTTTTATGTCTTTTGGTTTTCAAAATTTTTTTAGTAGATGTACTGCCCATGACAATTGAAGCACAATCCTGACTTAAAATAGGGATATGTAAAAAATATTCTGAATTTATTAGTCCAGTTGCTAGGTGTTTTCAATCTTACTTGTTTTTATCAGCCAAAATACAGAAGATAGGTTGTTTCTCTTAAATAGAGATTAATTCAAATATATAAGTTCAGATAAGAAAAAGAAGAACCACATTTGTCCCACATGTGAATCTGCAGGCCAATTCCCTGATTGTACAATTCTACAATGTGAATCAACAGGATATATAAAGCTCTCTGTGTTACGAAGTACATATCCCCGCATACAATTTTCCTTTAAAAACTGATATAAATGCATACATTTATGTAGATATGCACATATATTTGTGTTTTTATATATGTATATGTATCTATATTGAACTGTATATCAATATATAGCATACATATGTGTATATATAGCTCTAAATGGATATATAGAAACATATACATATATAAAATATGTAAGCCAGCTTCTCCAGCCAGGATGTATAGTGCTCAAACAAAGGAATAGTCACCCATTCCAGAGCTGATAAGAGCTGACTTCGAACTTGCTTGAGTCTCTCCTCAATGTCTTTCCTCAGTGTCTCCTCAGTATCTCTCCTTAATGATATATCAATATATCAATGATGTATTATAAATCACTTTTCAAAATTGGATTTGGATGTACCCAATTGAAATTAAACTTCGCACTTAGTTGGGATTAAAATATAGACAATAATTAAATAAAGTGGTAGAGATAATAATAGTAGTGGTCCATAGCAGTTCTTCATAAGCAATGTGCTATGAACTTTCTACTCATCTTCTTTATCTCTGAGTCCCAGAAACTATGGACTATGATTTCCTTCTCATATGTGAAGAGAATGATAATAAGAACAGTTTTTAAAATTCCCCTATTAAAAAACTGGGATTTATATACATGATCTGATTCCAAGGACCTCACATATTTAGCAATGTAAGACTATTACGACTCCCTCACTATAATTACTGTAATCATGACCCTCTGGATACTGTTTGTCATCAGTATGTTTTATTTGCTTCACTGAACAGATTACACAGTTTAATATAATTGTTATGATAGATTTGTTTTGACTCATCACAACAGCCTGAAAGAATAGATATCTACTACTAATGTATTTTATAATTAGCAAGGTCTTTTTCAAATAGGACTTTGACATTAAAACATTATAACCCAAGCTTCTCAAACTTTGTAAAGCAGAAAAAAATGTTTCTGTAAAGTAAATTTGAAACATTATAATCTAAGCCAATTTTGGTATTGAAGCCCATAAAAAAACAGATTACTTGCCTACTGCCTAAATACATCTATATCGGCATGAATAGTCATATTTGACACTTGCCATCCAGAGATCTTCCCTCCTGAAACTCTCAGTGAGCACAGCAATGCCAGCTACATTCCTTGAGGCAGACCATATGCGGCCTAAACTGTACTTAAGACCATTTGTTCAAATGACAGCTAAACACATTTTAAGGTCCTATGACTCAATTCATTAATGTCACAACTTGGTATAACCTTTAGCCTGGGTCATATAATTCTCTGTAGTCTTTAGCTTTAGATATAGTAAGAAGCTATTTTGTCTACTATGAAAATGCCCTTGGTCCAGCACGATATAAATTTGACTGTGTGCTGCTGTTAAGAATAAGCCCTTACCCCACTTTCACTCAAGGTCTTCATGGCTTTAAGCCCCAGCAGCCACAGCCAACCTCACCAAAACCTGCGTCCCTCTCATCCTGTCAGCTGAATTCTGCTTTCCAGTATTATTCTTCACTTCCAGAGAAAACCTGTCTTATTATTTTATCATTTTACTTTATTATTTTATTTCCATTCTCCAATACTTCAAATGGATGAACTTCCTTGACTCTATTGATTTCTGCTTCTATTGATCTTGCTACGGCAAGTATTGCCTATTTACCCCCCTTAACCTGCTGCACCGTGCCTTCCTGCCTTTCCAGTTGGCGGAAACTGCCCTTTTGAAAGGCTCTTGGGAGTTGCTAATAACTGAGTTCAACAATTTTTCCCAGGTCTCTCCTTCCATATATTTTTTTAACTTCTCAAGCTAATTTAATACATACGCCCAGCATTTATTAAGCTTTCACTACAAGGCACTTGTAGGTTCTTCCTGCTGCCTTATAGCATACTACGAGGTAAATGCCTTACTTATCATCTATTAGCAGAGCAGGAACTAAGATTCATACGGAGGAAAAAAGTCACGCAGCTGCATTTGAAATGCAAGAAATTTCCTCTCTAGCCCACACTGTCTAGTTGGTAGTCCCTTATATTGCTCTGCATTTGTCTCTGTTAGCTAAGCAGCATTTGGAATAGCTTCCATTCTCTGCACCGCACTGCAAATTTTTCCTTGAAATACCTCACTATCCAAACTAGTTAATAATTTCCTAGATGGCAATGACGACATCCAAATACATGGTGCTGCAGTTCACCTAAGTAACAGCATATTTATTACATTCATAAAGCTGAAAGAAGGTGAGATGTTCTTCATTATCCCTGACATTTAATAGCATGAGATAATCAATGCATTGAAAGCAATAAGTAGATTTCATTGACCCACTCCTCTTCAATGAAGGGTAAATTATATGATGCGATAAATATAAGACTGTGAGAATATCTTGGCCTTTAGATTTGGGAGGAATGACACTTTTAATGATGAGAATTTGCAACAGAGTGTGAATGGAAAATGTTACTATTTTAGTAAAGAGATAAATGTAGCTATTCCTATTTCTTGTTTCCTTCAAGCAAAATTACCTGAGACTGATTATTTCCACCAATGGAAACAGGTAGGGGGGATGGAAGTAAACACACACACACACACACACACACACAAGAAACTGATCATGAGAACAAAGTTCTGATCACCATGCTGGTGTACACTACATGTATTATATAAGAAATATTCAAAGAATATATCCTGATTGCAAATTCTATGACTCAGACTGTGGGGGGAGAGAACCAGGGGCCTTCCCAGAAGGTGATCCCTGCCTGGTAACCAGCACTATGCCGGCTGCTGGTGGAGAGGGGACAGCCACACCCAAGCCTTTCTCTGTGAGTCTGTGCCATTCAAGAACTGCAGGGTGGGGGGGATCCAGGTCTCACCAGGAAGCAGTGTTGGCCAGGAAAGCATATCATTTTCATTGTTTTGCTGGGTTGGGTTTTATTCTCTTTTGTTATGATTATGTTAAATCTGATGACATGAGCAGCTATTTGAAAAATAACAAGCAATTTTGAATTTATTAGTGGCTTGGTTCGAAGTCCTTTATTGCATTCACTGTTTTAGTTCTATTGTTTATATTCTATTCTGTTCTGTTAGATTTTTACTATGTCTGAAAGTACCTGCAGCTATTTTGAAGACAACAAAAGGCATTATGGTAACTATTGTTGGTTTCGTAAGGATTTGAAGTCCTGTATCACTTATGCTGGTTAATTTTTGATTGGTTTTATTCCATTTTATTTTCCTTGGTTGTATCCTCTTTAAAATAGAAAAAAATTTCTATGACTTTTATGAGAGAGAAGAATATGGGAAAGAAGGAGATATTTGGTAGTTTCATCCAAGGGATCTTGTTCATTAACAAAACAGCAGGACTTGGGTAGCCTTCATTGGTTAACTGGTAACTAGAAGTCCACTGGAAGTGAAAATACCTTATTTCTTCTTTTATCCTATTTAGGTGACTAGGATGAAGGGTTCCACTGAAAGTTGGAAAGTACTACACTCTAAAATATACTACTCTCTGCTTTTCTATTCATCTTCATTTTCCTAAAACATATGAATAGTTTTTGTTTTTTCAGAAATAAGGCATGTAAGTGTCCCTTAGCAGGTTAAAAATATGCTCAAAATCAAGTCATTTTTTTTTTGAGACAGGATTTCACTATGTATTTCAGGTTGGCCTCGAACTCATGGCTATCCTCATGCTTCAGGATCTGAGTGGTGGAATTACAAGCACGTGCCACCACGCCTGGCCACTCAAAGTCATTTCTGACAAGAAAAAAAAAAATTTAAAAAAAAACTTAACTATTCACTAAGGCACTAGTTCTGACCCATTACACTTCCAAATTTCTAGTCATATGACAGCAAATGTTGCAGTTGAGGCTGTAGCTGGGAATGAGCTTTTTTATCCTTTCATGGTAGGAATGCAAAATGGCACAATCTCCAAGGAAAGGAATCTGGAAATACCTAGCAAATTTTACATCCAGATCCTATTGAACCCCACTATTTTCTCCCTGGGACTCCTACCGGAAATTACAGTAGGAAAAAAATACTTTTAAATGATTTATGTATGTTGTTATTGAGTGTGATATTACTAGCAAGAGTAAAAGACAAAAATAATACCAAATATCCACATAGAAAAAACTGACTTTATAAATTATGGTTTGGCTCTGTCCACAGAAAAGAGTAACAACAAACTATAAATAGAAGTAAAGTAAAGCAACATGGACAGATGTGAAATGATACTAGATACGTGTTATTAAATGAAACAAATAACAGCAAAAGGGATAATATACTGAAAATAATAAGCTATTTTTATGTAATACAGAAAATACACACATAAATGCTAAACTTAAAGCTAGTAACAACTTTTTAAAAGTTTGTTTATGGGTTGCGTAGAGCACTTAGAAACAATAAGCATCCACCATGCCTACAAGCTCTCAAAATATCCTACCGAATAAATGAGACAAGAACTTCCTAGGGAAAATATGATTGAACCCACACTAAGACAGAGAATTTAGAAGATGAACCTGGGAAATTCTGAGTAGCATAAAATCAAAAACATTGCAAACTCTAAGAAAGTATGTTAAAGGTGCACAGGAGCATGATGGAAAATGGCCTTCAGTGGAACAATTTAGCACTAAAATGCCTGACTACAATCAAATGAAACATATTGTATGTACAATATCCCTGCATTCATGATGCATTCAAAAAAGAGAGACAAAATTAGGGAGTAGCCATAGACTACAAACCATCTTAAAAAAAAAAAATCACTGGTTTATATTTGAGCACGGTCAAGGTATCACTTTTCAAAAAAACTGGTAATTAAAAGAAACTACAGTTTTCCTAGTTGCTTTCTATGAATTGTTCAAAGTAATGAGATAATCCAGGCTTTACACAGTGGCAGTATCAGAGCCAATGAGGTTTACCGAAGGTCACACCTAATGTGCTAATGAAAGTAACCCTAGACAACAAAGACATACCTGGCTGTAAGAATTCCAGTTAACAATTACAGAAAAATGATATGGAAAATGAGTGTTTTTTACCACTAACAAAATGTTAGTGGTGCATCTAAATTAAGTATTGCTGCTACAAGATTGATGGGAGGTTGTCAATAGAAGGATCAGGCAACCGTCATTTGAACCAAAGATCAATTTTTGTATCACTAAAAGAGAGATCACCAGATATATATGCTTCTTGAAAGCAAATTACTTTAACGTACACAGCAATACCAAGCAAAGTTAAGAAGGAAGTGAAGAAAAACACTAGCAAAACGTTGACATGTATTGAATCTGGAGCTATGTGAACAGATATGCTTCATATACTTCCTTCTTTTCTTGATCTCATACAAAAACTTTAAAAATTCAGTTTTGAACAAAAATTTCCCCTTTAGAATCTTGCTTCTTTCAAATCTAAAAGTTTAAAAACATAGTTAAGGTACTTGGATTTCTGAAGACATTTCTTGAGATGATTTTCAGCGTGGTTTTCTCAGCCTTTCTGGTGAAAACAGCTATTCCATAAAGAGTTGCTTTTACACCAGTAAGAAGGGATAATTGGTTGGAATTTTAGAACAAGCATCTTCTCATGAAGAGAGTGAAATAAATTGTGTTCATCAATCAGTTTATTCTAACCTTTCCATAGCATCTCAGCAATTTTAAGTATACCTCCTGTGATGGCTGAAACGTTGTGTCAACTTGAGTAAGAGAAGCTTAGTTACATTGGCTCAGCAACTCCACACCCCATGGTGCAGAAGACCCCCTGAAGGGCAGCTTGCCACCTGAATGGTACAAAAGGGAAATGAGGAAGGACAGGTCTGCTTCTGTTTTGTTTTTTTGTAGGAGCTCCAGTCTTCACCTTCACCTAGGATGCCTTCTCCTGACTTCCAGCACAGGCTCTTCAACTTCCAGTGCAGGTGATTAAGGTTTTGGGCGTAGACTCTTCAGCCTTCCATCACAGACCCATAAGCCTCCTCCTAAAGAATTGCACGGGAGCTCTGGGTTGTGGTTGAACTGAAACATTCAAAGATTGCAGAAACTGGTTCTGTCCTTTCTGCAGAACCTCCTTCCCTTCTTCATCACCTTAACTAGGCCCATCTAAGATATCTAAGGTCTCATTCACACATCATTTCTTGAAAGATTCCCTCCCACAAAGCAGGTTTCTTGTCTACCCTCTCTTAGTACCTCCAATTAACCCAGACTGTTTAGGTACCAGACTATCCAGTGAGCATCTTGACCTTTCCTTTTTTTTTTTTTTTTTTTTTTTTTGTACCAGGGATTGAACTCACGACCTCACACTTGTCAAGCTGGTGCTTATACCGCTGAGCTAAATCACCGGCCCTTGACCTTCCTTTTTTGTCACTAAACTACTTGCCCTAGAAGACAGTGTCTATAACTTGCCTTTCCACATAATCTCAATTATGGTGTATTTGTTCTTTTATGGAAAGAGGGAAAATAATATTGATAAAACTGATAAGATTATGAATAGCTTAGAAATGTTTAAAACCCATAGTTCCTACAACTACAGAAGTCTGTGGAAGAAATAACAGCATTAAAAATTTAGAAAAAGTTTTAAAGAAAAGATATTTGATTATTTCCAGAAAATAGCATATTTTATGAGAGGTGAAAGCAGGGAGTAAGAGGAAACTGACGGGGATGGGACAAGGGACAAGTTTCTTATTACGGAAAGAACAAAGGTTAACAAAATGGAAGGTCATGGAATATAGAGTGAAGTTTACCATATTTTGCAATCTTTCCAAATACTCAAGACAGGGGGCATTACAAAGTCACAACAGTGGCAGCACGGAAAGGTGAGGAGGAGAGAGAAGGGGCTCACATAAGCTCTTCCTTTCTACCTCCTTGTTAAGAACAAGGGACAAATGTTCTTATTGTTTCATTTTTCCAGTCTTACATAATAAAACTCAGTGAATGCTATTCTGATGGTATTCTAAGATAAGACCTGTCCCCAAGTCAGGTGACTAATCTTGGACCTAGCGCCTCCTATATAAGAGAGTAGAGACCCAGACAACTGTGTCACTTTCTTACAAACAGAGTTGTTTTTTAATGGTTTAATCATGAATTTCCATTTTTTTAAAATTTTAAAATGAGAAAAAAAAGACAATACAGAAGTTCAAAACAAAATGATAGAAGATTAACAATGGTTAATATATTATGAATTTCCATTCTGTATCTATACAGGCACTTTAATTTGAACAAATTAATAATGCCAACTTATTTTTTAAAAGTAGTTATGTGGTATGTCACATAGACCAATTAAGTGACACCCTTAATATAGATCATCTTTTCCTCCCATTCTATGGACCATGTCTTAATGGTTCCCTGTCTTTGAAGACAACTACAAAACAGTGCATCATCAGGGACTGACCATTCTTTCTCTCCATTGTCCTACTCCCACCAGTGTGGCATTTGTCATTCCCCCTCCACCCTTCACTGCTGCTAACAAGCTTTCAGCTTCATGAGTTGCATCAAAACGCTCCAGGTGCTTTGGGCTTTTGCTTTCTCTTTTACAGATTGAGTTTATTTACACTGATTCCAAATGTGACAAAAAGCAAACAAACAATTATCCACATGGTCCACACATCCCTCCTCTTGTAACTCAAATGAAAGCAGCCTGAACATGTCTCCAAGCCCCAGCACTCTGGCTTTCTCCACAGACTCAGTGGAGTGCACTTGCATAGTCCTGGGATGCTGCCAGCCTGGCTGATGAGCTCTAACTGCAGGAATGCAGCTCACTGCCAGCAATTACGCGGGCATAGTGAGGTATGATGCGTGCTATCTCGGTCATCATGCCACTTTATCTACACTGCATAAGATTCCAGCCACATTGTGAGAAATAATAGTTTTGGTTGAGGAAGGTCTGGATGATTTTTGCGATTCAAACAAAACTCTTCTTTCTGCGGTTTGGCCCAGGACAAAGTGTGAGAATATATGCCTTAGCTTTTAGTTTGTCCAATGCTTCTGATTTTTCTATGCCTTATTTGTCTACGTCTGGCTTGTATATGCCATGTACTTGGCCAGAAATGCTAAGCAGAAGTACTCTTATTGTGTCAAGTTTGATTGGAGTAATTTTTTTGGAAGCCTGGTTGCAAAGTATTTTGTGGTTGCTTAATGGAGCTCAGAGCGGAAAGTACAAAGATCGATTCACAATGTCTACAGTGGTACCTGACATCTCTATAGATTCCTCCAACTCTCCTCTCTCTGAGCTGTTCTACAAAACCAGCCCTTTCTTCAAATATTTTAATGTACTACGTGGACAACTTCACTTCTAAATGACAAATAGAGTAGACTGACTTGCTGACAATCTATTCCAGTTTCCTTGTAATGACTTTTCTTACACTGCAGCCACCACAAGCGTAAAACCACATCCTCTCAGATGTATGGAGGGTTCTAGATGTAACTAGATTCTGTAGCAGAATAGTGTCAACCATCGTGGAACACGATTTCAGAATCTAATTATATAGAAAGAAAGGTAATGCTAAAGAAAGCCATATTAACTTAGGCAGATTGTGTGTGGCAAAACACAGCTCTGAATCCAACACATTTGGGATCCATGTCTGGAGTTTCTGATCACAGGTGAAGTGGAGTTACGTGCTTTCAAGTTTGCCTGGTTTCTCTGCTGTTGTGGGACTGAGCTCCCTGAATAGATCAGAGTTCCCTGTGGTGTCCCTGGTGATCAGTCCTGCAGGACCACACTGGAAACTGCAGGCTTTGGTCCCTTTCTATGAACATACATATAACCAGCACTGTTAAACTAATGGGAATAGTCTGTTACCTGCCTAAGACTCCTGACTGATGCATGTTGAAAAAAATTAAACCACTGTAGGAACAAGAACATAAGCTACACACAAAAAGAATGAAATCATGCACATTGATTCTTGTCCCCAGAATTACTAACTTCTGATAATATTGCCACACAATTCCCAAAAATCCATCTCCATTCTCATCAACTATCATCTCTAAGCAAATGTGAGAATCCTCCCTATTCAAATTATACAACATATTGCTAATGTTTTGTTCACTTTTCCTCTTCAGTCATATGTACTTATTAAGTAAACACTTGTAAGGTCTTGTAATCCTTAGAAGCTTGAATTGTAAACATGTAATTTCATCATGTGTGTATTGTGTTACACACACACACACACACACACACACACACACACACACACAAGAGATCCTAGCATAGTAATGTTGACTGAAGTGGATCAAAATAATTCACAATTTATCCGAAGTTGAAATGCCTAACATTTTGTTCATGCCATATCTTGCCATGTAGAAATTAATCTCTAATGATGGAAGTTCAAGTTGAAGTTACATGGAGAATTTTTGTTTTAACATGGATTTGTGTGGACTCATCAAATGGAGCGATGGTCAGAGGAGAGAAAGGGCAAAGCAACCTCTCTCCAGACTCTCCGCTTCACTTATATCTGTAGTCAGCACCGCATCAACCCTAAGTGCTCTGGGCTATCTTTCTGCAGTCAAACTCCTTTTACGCCATCTGATTCTCACAGCTAACAGGACAGTGGTTGTGCACCCAGGCAATGTAGGTTAATCCACTTGGTTTCAGGTTGTATTGGTATCATTTTCTGCCATGACCCTGTATAAATTATTTAACTATTCTGAGTTTCATGTCACTCATCTATATAACAGCAGTAATAACAATACACTCAAATTCATGTCAAGAAGAGCACAAAAAGCTGAGCGTGGTGGTGCATGCCTGTAATCCCACCCACCACTCAGGAGGCTGAGGCAAGAGGATTGCCTCAAGTTTAAGGCCAGTCTGGGCGCCACAGTGAATTCAACATCAGCCTGGACTCCATAGCAAGACCTCGTCTCAAAAAACCAAAGCAAATCAAACTAAAACAGAACCAAAAAAGAAGAGTACAAAAAAGTGTGACACATATGTAGATAACCTTATATTCCCATTTATCTAATAGTGTTTTTCTTGAGATGAAGATAAATTCATTCAATTCCAGTGTTAAGACTTCAAGATCAATATTTGTTTTCCAACAAACCATAAACAGCAATGAGCTACACCATTGACTACTTTACTGTTCTTGGGTCCCTTCTGACTTTGGAACCATTAAGTTAAACTTCATTAGCACCATGCCATTACAAGTAGAATAAAGATATATGAAAAAATCTATCTATCCAAGTTATCCAGAAAGTCCTCCTTGCACAGATAACTTTTTTGATCAAATGTCTTCAAAGAAAGCATGGTGCTTTCTTACAGAAGAGATGCATAGAAACTGGCTCATGCAAAACTTTTAATTGAACAAAGGAGTAAACACACAAATAGACAAATCAGTAAGTAAATAAATAAATCTTAAAAAAAAAGTTTAAGAAATGTGTTTCAGAAATGATGTGTGGCTACAATCTCCAAGAATAAAACTCCAAAGATTTCTTCATAGAATTCAACACTGGGAAAGTGACAAGAAATGAGAATTGGCACAAGCTGTTTTAAGTGTTCACACATAGAAAATCTTGCACAAATATTGTTAGAAATACAAAAATTGGCCAGGCAATGCAACAGAATCTGAAGTGTTTCCCTCCCTTTTTTTCATTGGTTTAGCAAAAGGACATCTTATTTTCATGTTTTTTATATGAATTTTACCCCTTATAATGGGAACAAAATGCCAACTTCAAATTAACTGATTGATACATTTAGTGTCAATCACTTAATTTCACTCAATAACTAGCAGTGTCAGATTTTCCAGCCTGGGGTCAATAGCAGAACATTACTTACTGTTGTGCCCAAAAGAGAGATAAACACTGGAGTCCAGTACATACTGAAGGAACAAACCTACAGCCCTGAACACTAAGTGGGAAAACTCCATTTATGCAAAGCAGAAAACAGATATGATCCTTTTTCAAACTTCTTGCTCAAGGGAATGACCACAGGTTGTCTAGAACGCTTGCTGAGTTGCTTCTCAGCTGAGGGCCATTTATGTGTTTTTTTCAATTGGCAATTCAAAAGGTCAGAGAAAGAGTGGGTCAACTTAAACTTTATAGCAGCAAGATTGCAATGGGTTCTTTGTGTCTGTCTTTATTATTATCTCAGTGGTTGAAAATGCCCCTCTGTGTTCACCTACCCTTGGAAGGATGTGGAGAATAATGCAGTCTTTTTAATTTCAGATCTTGCTTTAAGTCCATCCAGCTGTGATACTTTTTTCTATAAAAAAGAATACTATGTGATGATATTTAGGATTGCCTAACCAATATAGTTCTGATGGTTTTAACATTAAGATAGAACTCCATCCCTATCATTCTTACTCCAGGTATGTATAATCAAGTTCGACGATTACTTTGCTCTTAATAATTTGCATAACCAAAGGAAAGGCTGTTGGTTTACCTTTCATTTAAAAACAAAAAAACAGGACCTTGATAAATCAAACTAAGTTATTTATCAAAAACGTTGCTGGTTTTTATTTTTGTTGTTTTTGGTGACAGTTTTATGAGTTATCTTTTTCTGATCATCCAGGTTAGAAATTTCTAGAGGTTTGTTGCATGCAAAATGTGTTGAGATGTTCTGTTGACTTCTGGACTAGAAATGTAAGGTGGAAAAGAAACATATTTGTACAAAGCCCTGGCTTGACTTTAGGCTATATAAGGGAACAACTTGATTTCATATCCCATACTCAGGTTCAAGGTGCTTTTGATACGCCCATTAAAACTCGATTGGAATTTATGACTAAGCCACATTCTAGATTATTTTTAACCTTTGACTTGTTTATCACTCTGCTTGTACATGAATTTGTTTTCACCAAAAATCAGAGAAAGAACTAACATTTTCTGCCCCATCTGTAATACAAAGTTAGGAGAGAAAAGTTTATTTTTTCCATTTAATTACTTCTTTACATACATTTATAGTAATTAGACATCAGATGCAGTAGCTAAAGCAATTACTGTATGTCATTTTGGAGAATTACAGTATAAACATACAGTAAATACTCAATAATCCATGACAGGCTACTTAAAAAGTAATAAGGAAATTTAATTTAAACTGTGAGGGCTGAGATGCTTGATGTACTTCTGAACGAAATGCCCACAATTACAAAAGAGAAACTGTAGCTTCAAAAATGTACCACAATTCATTAAGAGCCCTCACAGTGTGAGTCACTGGCAGTCTCCCCTCAAAATTAACATTAACAATGCATGGTAGTCTGTACTAACAGAGAAGATTCTCTCTTCTTCTTTGCCACCTACTCTCCTCTTTTCTCTCACACACATTATACTTCAGGGCACACACTGAAAACCGAGCTGACATTCAAGTCCACTAAGCCTAGACCACAAGATTCCAATTCATAATACTATTATTGGGTACTCTTTGAGTTTTATTTTTAAGGGCCTTTGCTGGACACCTCTCCCCATATGACAGGGCATTATAATAAAATAGGTAAGGAATTTATAACTTACTGAAATTGAATTCAAATCTCAGCTTACTCATTGAGGAACCTTGGGAACATAGCTCAATTTCTCTTCGTCTCAGTTCGCTTGCACACCAAAGCAGAGTTATAATTATTTTTAGCAAGTGGTTGAGAATACAGTGACATAATGGGGTCACATTTCTGGGGCAGAGTGGGCACTGGGTAAATGGCTGTGACTCTTATAAAGTTGTTCATTTTCAAATTTATTTAAAAGCAATCAATGTTTGGAATAATTATTATCTTTTGTATTTAGACATTTTCAGCCTGTATAACTTCCTTGAATTACGACATCAAGGTTCATATCAACTGCTATTTGAAGTACATTTGTTTTCCATTTATTAAAAAATTTTAAGGTATAATGTTCTCCCAAAGTGAAACAAAAACTGAAGAGTAACTCTGTGCTTGCCATCTTCACTCTGCTGTATCTTTAAAGGTTTCCATCTAAACTATCTCAGTCTTCCAGGACTCTGGTCTTTTTCTTTCCCTGCCTCCCTCTGCCTTCCTCTGAGATCCTTCTCCCAGATAGCAGAATGAGAAGCATATGAGGCAGACAGAAAAACAAATTCATCTCATGTTGGAACGATGGCAAAACCTCTGGAAGCTTCTATTTAAAAACAAAATAAGGGTACCTACTTTATAAGGTTGCACAAAGCCACAAAGCATCACTATCATTCATTCATTTCTTCATATGCTTACTGAATACCACTGGCTCTCTTTCCCCACCTACTTGGCATCCTAGTGTGTGAAGCTCCTCCCTGAGTTCCTAGGAACAAATTTTGCCTGCTCTGCAAGAAGCTTTTACTGAAATATATTCATTGAACAGTTGTTACAGGAAATGTACACCAGAAAAGGGTTGCACAGTTAGTTAGGTTTGGGGAATGGTACCAATTCAATACCTTGTTTATATCTAGTATAGTCAGGCAAACTAAAACTCTAAAGAGATCAATAATGGTAAAATGAAGCTGCTGGATTTAATGATATGCCTATTTTCCTTTTCACCAGAGACAAATTATCCTCCAATATTATACTCATTTATATTACCCCCAAAAGTATAGACAATTCCATCTTTGCTTATATCAGAAATTCTGCTTTCCTAGTCTTTCATTTTTCAGATGGATAAAATTGAGGACCAGAGAGGAATCTACTCACAATATACAAAATGTACATAAACAAATCCCACTGTGACCCTGTGAGGGCAAGTTTCTATAGTTGGATGTATCAGTTGAGATCTATTAAGTACTAATCATGATGCCACATATTTATTTACACAATCTTTTCCGAAACCCTCTTAGGGGATCATTAATGCCATTTCAAAAATTGACAAAGCTGGCCCAGATTAACTAAGACACTTGCTAGACATCACACAGTCCTCCAGTGGTGTTCTTACCTTCTCTACCTCGGTCCACAGAATCAGACTAGATAGTCTTGTTGTACAATACCTGAGTTCTGCACCTGCAGAAGATAAATAAGAATGGGGCTTCCAGTAACAATTATTAATATAAATACTTCAAAAAAGAATTTTAAAAAAGAAAGAGCCATAACAGAAGGTAACTATAAATACTCAGTTCCACTATAACATAGTAAATCATTCAAGAGACACTAGCCCTATGAACTGAAGAGGAATATGGGTGAAAAGGAAATTGGTTCTTGGTTTTTATTTTTTAATATGTATGATAAGATCTCCTTTCTATCAAGGAAATGTCAGGCAACTGAAAAATCCAGAAGCAGACAACATTATCTTGTTCTCAGGGGACAATCTTAGAAAGCCAGAGCCCTGCCTATATCCAAGCCATGCCTCAGGATGCTGTCATACACCCGATCTTCATGATAAGCTTCCCTGTGCCCAGCAACCATGATAAACTCAGGGTATGTTCCGCCCCTCTCCTTCTTTGAAACACCTTTCTGTTGGTTTCCCATTTTCAAGGTAGGGCAGCTCAAAAATAGTCAAGTCAAAAAATAATGACTAGTCAAAAAATAATGGCAGAAATTACATAACTCTAAAATGGTCGCTTCCACTCCCCAAACAGCTAATAGAGAATCACCCTCTATGACACAGTTTCCAGGACTGGGTCATGTCCTAGTACACATGTCCTGAGTAATGAATTTTCTACTGTTTCCCTCGGGATGGGAAGAATCCAATTCTCACTGTCAAAACATTTTGTTTTTAAAACCCACATTCTATCAGGGTCCTCATTCCCCACCCCCAAGGCACACATGCTTTTAGCATTCCATCCAGTCATTCATGTGTCTGTCCTCCCTGGCAGGGTAAATAATCACAATCTCCTCCAGCTTCTCTCTCTGTCGCCCTGCCGCTGCATTCCTTTGTTGTTCATTTTATCTTGTGTTTTCATGGCTGGTGACTTTATTTCACTTTTGTAGCAACACAGGTTTACTGATCCCTTCATTTACATATTTCCCCCAAAATATAAAAGATATTTAAATTCAAGAAGGGAATGATTCAGATTTGTTTAGAGAGCAGCTTTAGAAAGAAAGCACAGCATTCTTTAAAATATGAAAGAAGAGAATTGTGATTTTTTTTAAAGGGATAAAGCAGGCCCATCTTCACCACTTTCAAATGCAAAACTGACTACAACAAGTGCAGGTATGTTTTTTTCAAGAATAAGTATAGAGAAAAGTCTATTCCTCATGGAAAGACCTGGAAATGTTTCTCAAAGCTTGCTGAGGTTCTGTGGCAAGTCTGGATTACAATAAACCTTGGAGACAATTGTCACAATGTCTGAATAAAGATTTACTTTATGCCAAAGAGCCTAGTTGATTTGGAATTAAATATAAAAGTGCATTTATGTCTCTAAAGTTGGAGAGTTTGTTGTTTCCTTTTGGTAAAGCACGACTGGGTCAGCTGGCGTGGTCTCCAGCCCCGACACACCTTGTCCCAGTGGGCACTATGTCAGGTTACGTTGTGCGAAGAGACATCTTGCAATTTGGCTATATTTGAGGAGTGAAGACATTTTTGTGCCTATGCGGGGTGCACTCAGGGCAGTGTTTTGATAGTGATTTTTATTTTATAAATCAATCCACTGCCCTTTGAAAAATAATTACCCTTGTCAACATTTACTAAAGTGGAGAGATAATCAACTTGTTTTCTTTCTCCCTCTTCAAATTCTTTAATGGACCTTGACATTTCATACGTTGAAAAAAATGTTCATTTTCTCATAAGACAATATTATCACATTGTGATGAGTTGTCATTCAGAAACTTTAAAGTCTAATTCTCAAGGTTAATCCAAATGCTGAAATGAAATAATCTAATATAAAATGATAGCAAAATATATCCTAGTAAGGTTTAAACAATATATAAATGAGCTTGCATTCATATAGTATATTTTCTATCAAACATTCAAGAAGGATTTAGGGACCAATATTATGATGTTTTTGATTTCTCCTTGTCCTTTTCTTCTTCCTCCTTTTATTTTTTGTATTTTGTTTTTTTGTTTAACCTCTTCTACCTGTTTTTCTGTTTTGGCAGATCTGATGATAATTTGATTTAATACTGTAGTTTCAAAAATTACATGCAGCTCCCTTAGGTACATCATTATTTTCCTTATCCAAAGTCATCATTATTGTGACAGAGTTATATGTGATAGTCGACAATATGACACTAAAATAGAATTAAACATTTATTTGATCAGATAATTTTATTTTAAACAAATTCAAAACTGAATAGTCTACGATAGTCTATCTTGTACCTCTGTTTGTCAACTGTCAGCTAGCAGTAAGTTAAATTTTGACATCTACTATACAGAGTAATTAAATGAGTCAATACAATGATAAACAGAAAACTTTCAATAAATGCTACATATTTTAAAATAACTTTCAATCATCACACAAAAATTGTACATGTTTGTGGGCTACTATGTGACATCTCATACATATATACATTGTGTAAGCTTGTCTGTGTCTTCAAACATTTATCACTTCTGGTGAAAACATTAAAAATCCTTCTGAAAGCACTGTGTTGTTGTGTACTAGTCATTCTACTTTGAAACAGAACACAAGAACTTATTTTGCCTGTCCAAATATATAAATTAGAACTCACTGACCAATCTTTCCTTTCCCCTTCTTTCCTTACCATTACAAAAATTACCTTTAAATTATCAAATTTCTTGTGGTAGAAAAATGGGTGATTTTATATGTTTGTGCACATTATAGTATTTTGTAAATTGTCCTCATTTTATCCTGGGAGAGAAAGTCATACACTATAAATTCTATAGTGCTATAGAGCAACATCATTAATCAGAATGACATCACTTGATAGAGATGACACTACTTGGTAGAGATATCACTTGGCAGTTTTTGGAACCAATTTTAAAAAGAATTAGAATGTAAGAATATGTAATGGTGACCGTGTAAATACAGGGACTAACTTTGCATTTGCAGTGTGAGGGTATTAAATCATGAAGCCATGTTTGAAGTTTGCAGATCTTGAAAGAGGCAATTCAACCCTAAAATTAACTTGTTTTCATTTCTGAAATATGGATTTCCAAATAAAAAATAATTATAGCACCTTTCATCTTTCCTTAGTTATATCCATATTTAATCACCAAATCTTAGTGATTTTGCCTGTATGTTTGGTGATTACCAAAAGGAAATGCAGCACAAGTGCACAACCCATTTGAATAACAAATCTTGGTTTGCTCAGAAAAGGCTTAGTTTTAAACAATAACCCTAAATCCTTACTTGCTTTGAAAAAAATCATAATTGGGCCCTAATTTAAATATTTTTTCTCATATTTATTTATTCTATGCCCAAAAAGGGGGGAGAAAATCAGGCACAGGCAAGGGTAGAAAAAAAGTCTGATTGTTTAATTGTCAGTGTGCTTCACTAATGCATTTAAATGATACCAATATTCCTACCATTTCCTTGTAAAAAAGCAGAAGAAATTGATCAACCTATTCTTTCCTGGGTCAGATTATAAGAACAAAAATTGCCAAAAGTTTTACATGTAATAATTTGCCTTATATTTACTGAATTTTACCTGTACTAAAGTTACATTTAGAAGTGGTATATACAGATACAAATAAATTCACATTTCATTTAAATGAATCTCAGAAGTCACATGCTTGTAGCTAATGTTTTACTTAAAATATTTTGTGCTTTCTTTTAAGTTTGTGTGTATAAGTATGTATTTTATACATGTGTGTGTTTCTTTAAATTTCTCAAACCAAAAGACTGGATATATATTCTGGCAATAATGAGGCCTGCATTCTAATTATTGCCCCATAGTTATACTTCTCTCAGTAAATCAGAGCTCTAATTACAGGCAGCAAAATACATTCAATATTGTGGAATATTTATGTAAAATACTGCTCTTATTGCTTCTCAGTTTAGGTATAATGTCTTGGAGAGCTTATGCAGGCATTTCTGAAAGAATATTATCCAATTTGGCCTTTTCTTTCTTGTCCAAAATATATAATGCCTGCTGAGAATACAATTTCAGTTTTAAAAACCGTAAATCTCTGTTGGAAAATAGTGCAATTCTACCATGTTTGTTCTTTAAGAAGAAAACTATAAGTTATATCCATGAACTATCACTTTTTTCCAGAAAAAAATATTTGGCTTTTCTAGATAAGACATTCACAGACCTACTTAATCATAGGCTTTATTGTACTACTGAGAGTCAAGGACATTTGATGTTTTCTCCCAAGAGAGGATCCACACAATTAACTTCTTCCATAATACATTTTTAAAATAGAAGAATATCAAGTAGCAATACTCACTTGTGAGTTAGTGTACTGCAATGTTTCCTACCAACATCCCTTTAAATCTAAAAAATACTGTATAGTTGTATACATAAGCTCTATTATTAAAATAAGGCACATTTTAACTGTGTAAACATTGTGAAAGTACCTATCACTCATACTGAATTTCAAATTTTGATTTAGTACTCTCAACGAATATTAATATTTTTCAACAGCAATGCAATAGCACCCTCGCATCCTCGCCTAATATATGCATACACATGCATGTGCACACACGTACAGCACAAGCATTTTGGGATGTGTTTCTATAAAGTAAATATAAGCTTAGCCAAAGAGAAATGCTTTATCTGTCTCTCTATCAAAGTAGAAGTAAGAGTCTTAATCATTTTAAAAACTTGTAAACAGATGCAAATGAATAACCACATTGTAGATTAAATTAATCAGAATTTCTGAGCATGCAGTCAGAGTTTGATTTTTGTACGTTTCTAGATTATTATATTGACATTAATGCAGAGAAGAATAATAAGTGAATTTATTGGATCACAACCAAATAAGGAAATTATTTTCTGCAGAATTATCAGTGCTTGCCTCCATTTTTCTTTCATTTCATCCATAAGATTGAACTGTAAGTTCCCTTTTCACTGTCCTTCTTCATCAAACACTTGATTTAAAAATATTATTGGTCAACTAAATTTTAGCAATTACCTATAAAATCAAATTAAACTAGGGCCACATTTTTTCCAGTGGAAGAAAACACTTTTATGTAAATGTTGAGGAAATTCCCATCTCAGATTATATCTAATCAAATAAAAAAGCGATTTGAAGATTTAAGGGCTGAAGCTATAATTGTTCTGAAAGCAGTGATGTTGAGTTTTACAGGTTTTCTAGATTTATGTTCTAAGTCTTAATGCTGAATTAACAATTTTTCTTTAGGATGAATATATAAACACCTGTAAGATGAGGATTTCAGCTGTTCTGGGGATCACATTAGAAATGAATTGAGGCTTAGAGTGCAATTACAATATTAAGTCCCAAACCACTGTATAGTCAGAAATTGTTAGAAAAGATTGTCAATTTGTTCAGTGGGCTCTGGGCCAAATTTATGTAAGAAACTCAGAACACATGTAAAGTCCATCCTATATGCAAGTAAAATTGCTGACAGGACAATTTTCTAGAGTAAATTTGTCAACATCAGAGACACTGGATGCTTGCATTGAATAGTATGGTGTGGGGTGACAGTGTTCGGGTTCTAGGCTTTTATGAGTGTCCTGAGGGCACAGAAACAACATATAACAATAGCTATGTTGTGTGTGTGTGTGTGTGTGTGTGTGGTCTTCCATGCACCGAAACAGTTTTTGATGTGAACAGTCAAGTAGGTGCATGATATTTTCCAAGATGTCTGCAGACTCCATTTGTTAGACATAGGGAAATTTTTTTTTAAATCACCAGGATTCCTTACTTTCATGAGAAAGCTTGTAGAAAGTCCTCTGACTTTAGAATTTATCTGTTGCTAGAAACTCACTGTCCCCCAAAGCAGTTACACGCCCTTAAGACTCTTCAGCTTCCCTATTCCTGAATTTATTGCATACGTTTTTGTGATCTTTTGCCAAACTAAAATTATAACAACATTGAAAACTTTCAAATAAGCAATGGAAATCTCAATTTTCCAATACTTGATGAATACCTACTACTTACTTCATATAATGTGGAATCTAAAAATACATATGATCAGTTTTCTGTCTTCATGTAGCTTTAAATAAAACTTGGGAGAAAATTAAGAAAGGCATCTGTCCTGAATTTTATAGAATTATTAAGCCTGGTGGAAGACAGAGATTGAATTCCTAAAATAACTTTGACTACACTTGTGTGTAAGAAAGTAAAGTTTGTCAATGAATTTATAAAAAAGGTACAGATAGAACAGAAAAGTTCTTAAGAACCCCCATTACTGAGGTGGAAACCAAGTTAAAGGACTTATAATTAAATTATATTACTTAAGAGATTTTTTAATCATGGCTTCTATGTCTAATCATGGGTTCAATAACAGTACCCACTTCCTAGTGTAATTACTAGAATCAAACAAGAAATATCTGTAGGCATAAAAATGCATAAATATATGAATATAATTACTTGGAAAACTACAAAACATCTCTTGCACATAAACAAGTATGTAAATATGTACATTTATGGATTTAAAATACAAATAAGCATAGAGTTTATGAACTAGTGTAAAATTGGGTTTAGTTCACTTGAGTTTGTGTACAAGTGTTCACTTGTGATCTTTTTTAAGAAATATCTTTGTTCCTGGGGTACTGATACAAATTAATCAGAAGAGTTTGCCATTCAATTTTCTGACTAATGTGAGATTTTAAAATTAAGAGTAGAACCTGACCATAGTATATCAGAGAATGAAGAATATGAACCATAGTTATAAAAATACATTACATGTGAGTTAGAAGAAGCAAAAGAACCATTTAAGATACTGTTCATTTGTCCACAGTTTTTTCAGTAATTCTTTGGCTTTCTAGTGTTCATCACATATTAATCACTAATTTGTTTTGTTTATAAAACTTTTTATGCCTGGAGTGATGGTGTGCACCTATGATCCCAGCACTCAGGAGGCTGAGACAGGAGGATCACCATGAGTTGAAAGATGACCTGAACTACATAGTGAAACCCTGTCTTCCCCCAACAAAATAAAAACAAACAAACAAAAACTTAAAATTTTTTCTTGTGAGTTTCCTTTTTTAAAATGAAGTGTCTCCTGCTTCATCTTTCACAATTCAATTATATGAAAAGGATTGGGTTTCTAGATTCAACCTGAATTTATGTCAGTAGAAATTACTGAGAAATGCTCGCCTGAATGTGATATCAATGAGATTCTGAATATCGTCCCAAAGGTCTACGTGTTACAGCCCTGGTCCCCAGTTTGGCATTATTCCAAAAGGGTAGAGCGTTTAAGATTTGGGCCCCTCTGGCAATTTTTAGGTCATTAGGGGAGTTCGCTTGAAGAGGATTTGAGAGGCCACAATCCCTTTATCTTTCTCACTTTTTTAGCTGTATTTTCGTGAGGTGAGCATCTTTGCTTTACACATTACGACAGCGACACATTGCCTTCCCACAGGTCCGAAACAAGGTCCACTGATAATCAACCACCAATATTGTGACCCAAAATAAACACTTTCTCTTCCTGAATTGTTTATCTCATTTATTTTGTTAAGTAATGGGAAGCTAACAACGAATGTGATACTAAACTATATCCTTATGAGGGTTTCTTCTCTTCAAAGTATTACAATGCACATTAGAAAGTGTCTATTGAGAATCAACACATTAATAGGCTGTATTTCCTGTTCAGGAAGCACAGTGGGTTAAAATGTCTTCAGATGATTTAAGATAATATCACCAGGACCTACTCTCACTCTCTCTCTCTCTACTGGGTAAACTCTGCTCACCATTATGTGTTTCTTTCACTCTCAGAGAGTCCTTTCTTCATGATTAGAAAATCATCTGCATCTCTTCAAAAAATACCATTTAGAATGCAACAAATACACAGAAAATACAACAAGACCAACATTTTAAAAAAATTCACATGCTTAGCTTAAGACATTCCTATACGTGCTCTAAGACAGACCTCATTCACCTGCTCGTCTGTTCCTATGACACTGGAGAAAGAAATCTATTCAGTTAGAAGCTGTGGACTATGCATGTTATGTATCCATGTCATAGATAGTAACACCCCACACAGATCAGAGGAATCCGTTGGAGGAGCTGTGGGTCTGCAAGTGAACAACAAGGGTATTTAAACAAGAAATAAATTCCTGAAATAAGTTGAACTTTTTGTAGAGGCAAAAATCCACTTGTACTATAGAGCAAAGTAATGAGTTTTCTTCAGGCACAATCCCTTTCTTCTGGTTTGCAAGTGCCTGGTAATTTTATTCAATTAGTACATAGCGATATCATGTCCGCTACATTGGACACTAAAATAGACACTGAGAAAAAATCTAGAGGTAAATAAAATATAACTGTCCTGAATATATTCAGAATTTAGGGAGGAAAGTACATATATGCATTTAATATGTCTACACATATTTACTTATAACCAGATTTCATTTAGCAAAATGATTCTCAAACTGCATTTGAACACTAGACACCCCCTCCATTCTATTGCAGACCAATGCTTTTGCAAAATTCAATGAAATTAATTACTAGGTGAGGGCTAGGTGTGATGGCATGCATCTATAATCCCAGCACTTGGGAGGCTGAGGCAGGAGGATTGTTTCAAGTTCAGGGCCAACCTAGGCTACATAGTGATTTCAAGGCCAGCCTGGACTACATGTAATAAGACCTTGTCTCAATAAAACAAAACAAAACAGCAAATTACTAAGGGAAAAGGGAAAACAGACTTGGAGAAAAACAATATCAAATTACTATAAAGCTTTTTAATGACTTCTCTTCAATCTATGCTTATCCGATATTAACAAGAACTTATATGGCACAGGATTATAAATACAGAATTTACATGATGTTTATTAACAATGTCAAACATCATGATTATGGTAGAAAGGAGTGAAAAGTGTTAGTGGGTTCTCAACTAATAGATATTTTGATGCTTGTCTTGAAATTTATGGGAGTTTTCAACATTGCACTTAGGAAAAGACAATAAAAATATTTTCTATTCTTTATGAAGAAATATTAGAAATGTTTTCTAATTCTTTATAAAGTGACTGTCAGGAAGCAGCACACTTTCTATAAAGATAGAAAATATCTTAGGCTTTTTAGGCTATACAGCCTACACAGCACTTGCCACGCCCTGGTCTAGATTTCAGAAAACTCACTACAACTGGCTCTAAACAAAACAGAAATCTAGAATCTTTGCTTTAGGATAACCTTGACCCTGTGGTTCAAATCATGATAGCTTTTCTTCTGTATTGCAATTCTCCAGGCTTCTGCTATGCTATTTTCAGTGTCAGGTAGAAGACTAGTTAAGTTCCAGAATCATAGTCCACTGTCTTATTCCCAGTGGAGGAGAGAACTCTTCTACACAACTACATGTTTTACTGTACTGTTTGCTTTTAATTATTCCACTGCTATCCTTGAACCAATCATTGCATGGACTCAGGAAACAGAAGCTCTGATGAAACAGGTCTGAATCTTGTGGTTACACATTCATCAAAGAACAAAAACAACTGCATCTCAACACACTGACTTAAGAGTCATGCTGGTACTTGTGCCCTCCACCACACACACACACACACACACACACACACACACACACACACGTAAGATATTCCTGTGAAAAGAGGGACAAATACACAGTGAGAAACCAAAAAGGATAAATGGTCATAAAAGAAAATAAACTTCCCAAAGCCAGAGACACCACATATTTGGATTAAGAGTCCTGTGAATGGCACTAACAGAATGTACCCTGAGACACTGAGGAAGTCCCTTTAGGGACTGAGAGGCTTAGCTATGTTTACCTGGTGAAGGTGCTAACTACAATCAGAATGGACAGAACTTTCAATGGGCCACAGATTACAAGGCAAACAAATTTTCACATGCATAAAGATGGGAAAAAACACAGCATTCCTCTGACAGTGCCTAACCTACAGAAAAATACTAATTTTATTTTGGCATCCTATCTGACTCGAAGTCTTGATTCCACCAATTAAGATTTATGCAAATTTTGACAAATTGCTCCTTTTTTCTGAACTTCAGTGTCGTTCTCAAAACGGTGTATTGTTCGGACTTCCTCTTGCTTGGATAAAATGCCTGAGGAACACAATTTAAAGGAAGAGATATGATTTATTTCCCTCACGGTTTTAAAGGTTTCAGTTTGTTGTTGGTAGGTTCCATTGCTGTGAGTCTAAGTTAGGAAGAACATCATGGCACAAGAGTATGGAAGAGTCAGGGTGCTCGGGTCCTAGTGACCAAGCAGCTGAGTGCTGGGAAAGAAGGTCAAGAGGTGTAGTCTCCAAAGGCCCCTCGTGACCATCTTCCTCCAACTGGACCTCACCTCCTAAGAGCACGGAGCCATGAATATCAGTAGGTTAATCCATGGGTGAATAAGCACCCACTTGATCCAATTACCTCTCTAGGAATCTCCTAGTCCAGTCAAACTGACAACTGATTAGCTGGCACCAAGGGTGACTCTCCATAGGACACTTAGAGACCAAGCACTGCCCTGCATATATGAGTATTCCAAAAGTAAAGCGTAGTCTTTCATCACACAAATCAGACTGAAATCAGGTTTTATATTTTCAGTCAATGAAGATGCTCTTGGAAAGGCAGGGAAGCTGAAATAGCAGTGAACATTGAAATCAAGAAAAAGATCTGAGTTTATTCAATGTATGTATGGATAACATGTAAAGATTATTAAGCTAGGAAGAGACATAATGGAATTTCACAGATTAGGGAAAGTTTTGGCAATGAGAACTCTAAGAACAGTGAAGATCCTAAATAGTGTTCTATTCAGGGAGGTCCAAGATCAGTATTTTAAAATGTTGATCATAAAAGATTTATTTTAGCAGACTCTGCCACATACTGTATTTGAAATTTCTTGAAGCTCTGTGAAATATAAGGAAATTAACGCTGAATTCTTTCCTTATGAAATCAGGAGAAAAATACTCTATGTAACGAATTCAATGACCTCCACTTTCTATCAACAACTAATGAAACCTCTAACTTGCCATTGGTGAGAGCAAAGTAAAGAGAACGGGGCAAGAATTCAAATCAGGAAAATCTATTAGGAAGTCCCCACAAATAGCCTCTTATCTGGTCTTTTCCAGATGTCAAATAAATTATATAACTCAAGATTTTATGTCAGAAAAGATTTAGAAACTTTAAGATGAAGCCATTAGACATAACATAGATCACCTCCAATGATAATAACATCCTTCATTGCATGTTGATGAAGGACCTGTGAGAAGATATGTTTTAATTTTCCAAAGCATGTATATACTCATTGCACACTGTATTTCTATTAGGTATCTACATATGTGTCACTCATCAGAGGAAAGTGTTCGCCAGCTTGATAAATTCTCTTCCTTTTCTTCGTTGAGTTCTCTGCCTCAATTTCTTCCTTTATTTTTCTGTTCAGGGATGTTATTTGAAATGGGACATTCTGCAGGTCATAACAATTACACATTTGTCAAGACCTCAGTTTTCACCTTAGTTGCATATAGTTCATATCAACCAAATTTTACAATCTTTATGCAGATTATGCATATGCAGATACATATGTAGATTATCCCCTATGCAAGAAGAAATATATGCATTGTGCCTTGATAACAACTTACTCTGGCAGAAACCATAAACATTATTTTACAGATTAGGTGTCTAAGAGAGATAGAGAGCAAAAGAGATTAAATGGATTGCCTAAGGTCAAAAGCTAAAGCTGTCTTCTACTAAGGTTTCTTAATTTTACCTTTTGTTCCCGCAATCACTCAATCCATTTTGATGTTGTAAACTGTGGAATCAGATTCTTTATCTCTTGTACTACTTCTCAAGGCTGGATGAGATTCTGACAAGTGAAAATACTGTTTTTGAAGTGATAGGTCTCTTTCTTGGACAGCGTAAGGAACTGACGAAAAGAGGGGCCACTCATTGCATTTAATGGTCAAATAGATAGGAACAGTAACACAGCAAAAAAAATAGTTCTTTAGGAATTTTTATTTAGCTCTATAAAACTGAGTCCAATCATATAATTCAAATGACTGAGCACCCTCAAATTGTGCACATTTGATTATCACTGGATTGTATTTAAGTGCTAACATTAAAATCTCCATAAGCATCTTTACATTTGGATACAATCTTGTGTATCATTCTGCTTTGTGCCTATGTTTTGTGATATAGGATGAATTGTAGCCGATAGATGTTTTAATTTAATTTCAGGGCAATCAATCTAGATTTCCTTGTTTGAATATGCTCTACCCTCCAGTCAAAGAGCAAGCCCTCTCTAGCCAAAGACTAATAATGATGATGATTATATCTCTACATGTTTGTAACCCTTTGTATTTTATAAAGTGCTTTTACATAATTTATCTTATTTGGCCTCCATAACTGCATGATTTGCTTTTATGCTACTCCCATTTTAAAACAGAGATTCTCAGACTCCTGGAGGTTAATTATCTTGCCCAAGGCTTCACAACTACTTATTATTCTTTACCATGGAGCAAACAACTACTTAATCAAATGTGAAAAACCCATCGACATGAGACTCACCATCATTTTGTATTTTACTAAGAAAAATATCTGCTATTAATGTTAAGACATTATTAGTTTTACAGTGTATTCCAACTTCAGTGATGGTAGAAATTTTTTAAAAAATCTACCTAAACATGTGCAATCCATTGCATTTTTTACAGATTCCATCTGGGATTCTTGCTCTTCACTACCAGATTTCTTTGAAAGGGATCTCTATGGACCACTTTTCCTCTTGCAATTAATTTATACATGCAATCTAGTACCTATCATTGGCAGACTTCTCTTATTAATGTACCAATCTCATCAGTGTCCACACACACACACTCGTAAACTTCTATGTCTGGTTCTGTTTGCCTTGTCTTACTGCTTCAAGTTTCATAAGCAGTTCTTTTTCATTTTAAACTCAATGTTCTTTTTTTTCAAAAAATTTTCAGTCCAACTTTGCAGTGTATATTGTTACGTTCCTTATAGGGAGTCGGTACACATGCAGAACGTATCTTAACTCCTTTTTTCATTCCCTTTTTTCTCTGTCCCCACTCCATCTATGTCTTGACACTCTTCCCATTTGAGAAAGACCTATATCCCTACATCCTTTTTATTGTCTTAGATTTGTTCTTTACTGATTATTTGGATTTCTCATATAAAAGATACTATGTAGTCCTTAACCTTGTGTGTCTGATTTATTTCACTTAAAATTATGGTCCCAAGGTGCATCTATTTTCCTACAAATGACTCAACTTTATCTTTCTTTATGGCAGTGAAGTACTCCATTGTGTTAAATACCATGTTTTCTTTATCCACTCATCTGTTAATGGACATATAAGCTACTTCCAAGATTTAGTTATTATGAATTGTGTTGCTATAAATATGGGTATACATGTATCACTGTAACGATGTTATTGGCTCTAAATCTAAATTCATTCTCTCTCCCTTAAGAACAACATTAACAATGACAAGCAAACAAACTAACAATTCTTTATGACTAGTATACTTTATAAATGATGTAACATGTTTTATTACTTGTTATCTTCAGAACCCAATGGATAATAGTTTTATTAAAATAATATAAAAACTACTTCAAAGTGATTTCCTAGAATGAAACTGTAATGGATTCATTCTGGAAAACCAAAGGTAAGTACTGATTTGTAAAAAGATACACACTGGGAGTATAGATTTTCTTAACAATAGAATTTGAGGAATGTTTTACAATATGTTAGTCTTGAAATACATCTATCCTGTATTTAGAGTAACGCAGAAGCTCTTCCAAACTGATACTCATAAGTCTCAATTAGATAGGAGTAAGCAAATCTCATATAGCCAAAAGGTTTGTCATTTCTATGTATTTATAGCTTTCCAGGTCACAGAAAAGTCATTCTTCACGATGCGTATCTTGCATTTCATTATACTATTTTTTTCTTTGTCAATTACCACTTTATTTAATTGTTCTTCATCTGTCATCTTTTAAAACACGTGTTTCATAATGGCTGAATACATGGCTGTCTCAGTCATCTTTGTGTTCCCGTCACCTAGAACAATGCTTGACATTTAAAACGCATTCAAAATTCTATTGCACATTTCACTAAAACCTCAAGTATAAGAAAGAATTATTGTGATGAATGGATAGCAAAAAAGGAAAACAACACATTTATCACTCTCATGTCTTTAATGCATTGTGAAACTGTTCATTTTATTGTTGTAGTCAATAGTAGTGTGAGGTATATCCCTAGATGGATTTGAAATGCAATATCTAAAATCTCAAATTTTGAGAGATAAAAGAGGTGGGTTTTTTCTTTTTTCCTTTTTGAGCATTTATCCTTGCTGATTATAGCCTGCAAAGCAAGATTGGTACATTAACATTACCAATGTGTTTTTCTATAGCTCATACAGCTATAATGCCATGACATCAGTTCAAAATTATCAAGTTTCTTTTCCTTCCAACTTTTAATATTGCATTATATCTTTATTAAATTTTAAAGTTTAATATTTTATACATTTGTATTTTGCTGGATACACTTTTTCCTACTTATTAATTTTACTGGTAGCATCAACGTTCAGCAAATTAGGGTTTGCTAAATAGAGTTACACTATATTAATAAACCCAAATCTCTTGGTCCTGATGTTTAATTCATTGCTTTTATTAGTATGTTTCCAAGCAGAAGATTTAATTTATACTTATTAAACTCTATTGCACAGTGTCTTGTTCAAAAAATCTTTCGTTAACTCTATTCCCTCATAATGAATTTTTTACTAATTTATCACTTGAAACATCCCTGGATATCTTCACTCAGATATTCATTTGAGAAATATTATCAAATACACTAAACCAAAAAAGAAAAAAATAAAGAAACCACTTGGAACTCTCACCCCTCAAAAAACAAAACAAAAAAAAAAAACCCTCAAAATGAAAAACAAACAAATGCTCTTACTTCTTTGTTAGAAAATTCCAGTCTTTTGCTTTCAGGGAATCTATTTAAATCATGTGTTTCCTAATAAGCATTTAGAAATTCGTGAGGCTTATGACATACAGAGATACTTCATTCCATCTTGTTACTTGCTAAAAGAAACTCTTTTTAATGAATAAAGGAATATTTGTTCCACACAAAACGGAAGCCCTGGGTATGTCCTGACTATGGGGGATCAAGCTTTGAAGTCTTACAAGATGCTCCTGTGAAGACGCACTTGCTCTCATGGCCTTGACAACTTACTATCCCTTCAGCTTTAATACTTTCCTAATAATGAGCCATGGAAGAATAGAAAAAGACTAACATGTACTGCACATGTGTTTCCAATATTTGATGCTTATCAATCCCATGTGACATTTCTGTCAGAAAGAAGGTGTGAGAAAGAGGGAGTAGTTAAGTCTCACAGAATGTACCAGGTATGAGCAAGTTACAGGAATTTTTAAAAAATCAAACAAAGACTTGGACACCAAGGTTAGGAAGGCTAGGTAAATTGATATTGCTAACAAGTACCATGATATTTTATTAATGAATTGACCATTGATTAAAATCCCACATTACAAGTCTCCTTGATTCATTTTCCAAAGTTGTGCTTAGCATGTGCATTGGTGGTAAGGAATACATAATGAGCCCAAAGTCACAGTCTTAGCAAGGGAAAACTCAGTTCATTTTGACAGGGAACACTAACACAAATTGAGGACAGATCTTAGGAAAAGATACAAGTCCCTTGTGCTTCTTCTGTGATATTCATGGCCATAGGAAATAATCATATATTTAGACAGAAAATTGAGGTAGTACTGGTATATTTTGTTTGTATATATTATATACTTCTCTCATAGCCTTCAAACTTTCTCCTACTCTTTCATATTATCTTATCTCCTTTTCTATTTATAAACAGGTTCTATTTTGAAGGTTCCTATAGGAAATCCAAGGAAAAAACATAAATTATCAAATTCTGTCAATGAAATCAGAGGAATTATCATAAAATAATGACAAAAATGAGATAATGAGCTTAAGAGAACTTCTGATATTTGTAGTAAAGAACTTCTAATATTTATATGCTGGCAGACCCAGACAGTAAATTCACTACATAACAGTGGCCAGGACTCTAATAACTTCTTTTTTTTTCTTTTCTTTTTTTTTTTTTTTTTTTTTTTTGTGGCACTGGGGATTGAACTCACAACCTCAGGCCTGTCAAACAGGCTCATGAGCCACTGAGCCAAACTCCCAACCCTAACCTTTTGAGACAGGGTTGCACTATGTAGTTCAGGCCAGCCTCACTCATGTTGTAGCCCAAGCCGGCCCCAAACTCATAATGCTACTCCTACCTCAACCTCCCAAGTGCTGGGATTAAAGGTGTGCACCACCACGCCCAGCTTCTAATAACCTTGTTTGATGCCTGAATACTACTTGGCATATACTGAATGATAAGTAAATACTAAGTGAGCAATGAATCAAAAGGTAGAAACATATGAGATGGAAGATGGCTTATTCGGATAAACTTCACAGATTCTTATCTAAGGGGTAACTATTATTTGAGCTCAGGAAAGAATCTATGAAACAATACTGTATGCAAAGAACCATAGCAGAAACTACGCTTGAAAGTATGAAAAAGATGACCTCTTCAGACAATTTACAGTTTACTGGGGAGGCAAATGTAAACATTTTACTGTGATTTATTTTTGTCAGAACTGTAACACAGATTTGTGGTGCCATGAAAGCAAAATGTGTGTCAAATTCAACCTAATCTAGACTGCTGGAATGAAATTCGAAATACAAACAACACAACAGACAGTGGTAACTAAGAGAATACACACTAACAGAAACTCAAAAGTGATATGTTAGTGAAAGCATTCCCTAACCCTGACATTTTAAGCTCAAACTGATGGAAAAAGAACTGTAACCAATTCAAGAAAGCACTTCCCTAACCTCCCCTTTATCTAAATATATAAACATCCCCTATTATTTTTATTACTGGGTGTGTTTTCTTCATTGCTCTTAATTTAAAAAAATAAATAATGTCTCTTTCCTTCACTAGACTGTAAGATCCAAACAGGCAGGGTTCGTGTCAGTGATGTGTTATTCATATGACTGTCTGACATCCGTCAGTGCACTATTAATGATAGGGAAGCCAAAGTGATTAATGAAGGGAAAGATAAAGGGAGAAAGAAGGTGATAGTTAAAACAAAAGACATATACATTTTTTTTGGAATGTTTTAGGCAATGTGGCAAAGAATACAACCATATATACAAACCATTTAATGCTAAAATACTCAAGTACTCTCCTTATCCACAGATTTCTGTCCATGGTTTCAGTTATACAAGATCCAATTTTCTTTCGGATCAACGATCAGATAGCTAATAATAGCCCAATTATACTACCATGTCAAAGTCATTTACCTCAGTTTGTCTCATCACAGAGGCAATATATCATTCTGTATCAACACATGCAGAAGAGCAACCACAGTATAAGAGTATTTGGAGACTGGGTGTGGTGGTGCACACCTGTAATCCCAGCACTCAGGAGGCTGAGGCAGGAGGATCACTGAGAGTTTGAGGCCAGTCTGGGCTACAAGATGAGTTCAAGGCCAGTCAGAACTGCATAGCTAAACCGTGTCTCCAAAAGCCAAAAAAAAAAAAAAAGTATTTTGAGAGAGAGAATCATAGACACAAAAATGTATCACAATATAATGTTACATTATTTTATTATTATCACTATAAATCTCTCACTGTGCCTAATTATATAGGCCAAATAGATTTTCAAACTAGTCACATGTCTGGAAGGTCCTGGAAGATATGCACTGCACATCAGAGGAAACTACTGTATAGAATATCAGTGGAGACTTGCTGGATCTACACAAATAAAGAAAAGGAAAAATACCATTTATTTGAGAGGAACATTTGAGAGGAACATTTAAGGGATGAGGGTAAATTAAAGTAATTAGTATAATTCTAGCTATGTGGCTTTATAATATAAAGCGATCTCTCTGCTTCACCTTATCGCCACCTAGAGAATGGTGAAACATGCAAATCCCTCCCAGAGAGTAGTGCAGAATGACTAAGATGGTACCCAGGAAGTCCTGCTGTGTGAACTACTAGCAGTACTCTATGGAAAGACAATTGGGAGAGACCACTACATAGAAAAATAGTTTTGCCTGCCATACAGAAGAGACTTCGAGTAATCTCAGGTGCAAGAGGAAGAAAGATACTTCCAGAGATAGAGACCTATCATTCAGGTGATAGGATGTGGCCTGGCAAAACCCAGTGGATTTTTTAAGGTGATGCATAATAATAGGATGGTGACCATGTTATATAATCTGTAAAAGTCACTGCTATTTCCTAAGACTGCATTTTTTAATCAACTTGTGACGTAAACAATTATCACACATGGAATAATTATACATAGGAGACAACAACTGAGAAGAAGCTCAGGAGCATCTGTGGACTAAAAATTTTCAGGAAGATAAATGAACCTAAAATCATGTTTGAGTTATCAAAGGAGATTAAACTTGATATGGCACACTTTATATTTTGTAATAATTTAATAGCAAAAAATACTTCCATTTAGGTCAGAATTCTTAAATGAACAGGGAAGTCCCTTCCTCTATTTGTTTATGTTAACATGAATTGGACTAAAAAGAGATTTCAAATATTTAAATATTATAATTAGAATATTTTGAGATGGCATTTTTCTTTTTTTTTTTTTTTTTTTTTTTTTGCGGCACCGGGGATTGAACTCACAACCTCGCGCCTGCCAGGGCAGGCGCTTAAGGCACTGAGCCAAACACCCGGCCCTGGTTTTTTGAGGCAGGGTCGCACTATGTAGCTCAGGCCGGCCTTACGCTTGTGTTGTAGCCCAAGCCGGCCTTGAACTCACAACGCTCCGCCTACCTCAGCCTCCCGAGTGCTGGGATGAGATGGCATTTTTCAAAGTAGATATCATAATCTAAATCTGATGGTAGATTATTTGTTGTCATAAATACTACTTCATATTATTCAGGTGTGGTATCTTGTCTTTACAACAGCATCCTTAACTTTTTTTTTTTTTTGTGGCACCGGGGATGGAACTCACAACCTCACGCCGGTCAGACAGGCACTTAAGTCACTGAGCCAAACTCCCGGCCCTGGTTTTTTGAGGCAGGGTCGCACTGTGTAGCTCAGGAGCATCCTTAACTTTTAACTTGGACCAAAAAAATGTTTCATGGGAGCCAATAATCTATAAATACTCCTAAATGATTTACTCATTAAAGAATGATGACATTCTCTATTTTCATATAATAAAATCTCTTTGTTATAGTTCTCATATTTAACTTAAAGGGAAATGTAGGGGAAGAATAACATGAAAACCTTATAGTATAATAAATATTTTGCAATCAAGTAGAAAATGCAAATCTAGAATTACTAGAATTTTATGCATCAGTATCTATCCGGAATACTACAGTGGACAGTGTTGGGTTACTGGCATATGCTTATGTCTCAAATGATCATGTAGACACTTTCTAAAGCAAAAGATATTGCCATAGTAAGTCATTTTTCTGGTTTGTGATTAAGTCGAGCACCTTAATTTTTAATGACAGCTATGAAATGATTAATTGCTACAAAGTAAATGTTTTACAGAGATTCAATTTGAATTATAACTTCTTAGATGCACATTTTAAGAAAAAACACTTTAAAACACTGAAAAGTTTACCTTACTGTGTGTCTTGGTTACTCTTCTCATTGCTGAGACAAAATACCCAACACCCAAAGTTAAAGGAGGAAAGGCCTATTTAGCTCATAGGTTGTAGAGGTATCAGTGCATATGGGCTAGTTGCAAGGCAGGTGGCATACGGCAGGGGCACAACAGTTCATGGCAGCAGAAGACAGCAAAAGCAATGAGAGCAAAAGGACGAAACAAGCCTCTTTCTGCCCCTTTTATCTTATTCAGACTGCTGGGACTAGGGCAGTGCCAATCAATCAGTGGACTGATCCAGCAATCACTCAGCCTTAATCCTAGCTCCCTTAATCCCAGCATTGCACTACGAATCCGTCACACACTCTAGACTCATCTGCCTCCAAAAAAAACTGACCTGAAAGTGCATGAGGCTTTGTGGGGACACCTAGACTCAAAACATAACACGGAGCCATAATATTTCACTTTCGTAGAGATGACAAGTAAGACAAACGGAATGATAGTCTTAAATTAATGAAGGTGAAGTCAAAGGCTGGATAATAATACATTTCTGAATAAATAAATTATTTGTATTTGTTCTTTGGGAAAATTAAGTGAAGTTATTTCCACTAGTTCACATTGGGTTTTAAAGTGTACTTATTTTCTGTTTTTCAGAAGACATAATGAATGAGAATAAAATGCTTCTTTTGAAATGTTTAGAGAAATTTTAACTAGGTAGTTTTCTATGAAAGTAAGAGTTTAAGAAGAATAGAATATTAAGGATTACTAATAATCAGAGGAGCAAGCCAAATATGCATAAGGAAAAATAGCAGCTGGTTCTACTGCTGATGAAATTCAATTTCAGAATGGTTTTAATTCTTTTTGTAACTAATAAAACATGGTCAATCAACTTGGCAACTGTCAAAAATCTAATAACATTGCAGATTGGAACTTTTTGGTTGAATTAAAACATTTATTTGGCTTCTCTATTCACAATTATGAAGGCAAATTTAGTGAATAATCTTACTTTAAAAATAAATCATTTCATTTTAAGTGGCATATGTCTGTGCCAAAATATAACACAATACCAGGCTACAACTCCTTGAACTATTATTAAAGTGACGAACCACATTCTTTTAAATTCAGATATCTCCAAGAAAAATCTTTCCTTTCCTGACAAAGACAAAAGGTTAAATCAGATACACAACATCACAGAAGCATTATCTTGTCAGATAGCTGGAATACATTAATACAGGGAGGAACTCTTCAGTTAAATTTTTAAGGACAGTTGAAGGAAAAATCTTTATACCTGCTATTTATATTACTCTTGCCACGTGGAAAAAATAAGAATAATAAATCTTGGTGACTATTCTGAGGCACACTGGAAGAAATCCAATTTAATTAGGAAAAAAACACTGCTAAGTTGGGGGGATGGAAAAATAGGACTTTGAAACAAATACAGACCATTATAAAACCTAGTTCATGATTAATAAGCAATGAATTTTCCCCTGACAGATATGCACTGTTGGTTATTTATTGAAGTTTCTTAGTTTATGCTCTACATGGCATTTTCTTTGCTTTTAAAGAGTAATTGTAAAACTCTTTCCTTGTTTACATCCATGTTCATTTTCCTCTTAACAAGATAAATCACAATGAGACTAGCGATGTTTATGCTTGAACTGTCTTAGGCTGCAAGTATTGGACAATTACCTCCATCCTGCCTCATACCAGTGCTACTCCAGCCAAAAGACAGTCAGAATAATTAATATGGTCTGATCCAGTGATATCCTTTGAAGACACAAAAGTTCACCTACGGAAGAATATCTCCAGGATGAGGAAGAAATTATTACTGTTCAAAGCAAAGCTACTGTGCAGAAGACTATATAAATGTATGCTTGGGCACCAAATAAAATAGTTTCTTAATTATAGCAGAAGTCTGTCATGATGTGGCTTCAAAGATTAGCTCAGGTTTTAGATGAATGTAGCAACATTTTGGAAGTCAAGAATTGATCTCTGTTATTTTTTAAATGATTCTCTGTGTGTGGAAGCATTGAGCACTGAAACACACAGACAGTCTTGACCCTTGAGTTTGTCTGACATTAGAGGCAGTTATTCATTTCCAGATTCATTTGTTCAAAAATATTTGTTAAGTATGTCTATGTGCTAATGACACAGCAAGCAATAATAATAATAATAATTAAAACTAAGTGTTAATACAGGGAGAATATATGTACCTTATTTGTACTCTGGAAGAGAGGGGTGGAGGGAAATCTTGCCGAAGGTTGTGTCATCAACCTCTCAAGGAACCAACTGGGGTACACTGGCAGAGGTTACAAGGTAGGTGGAGTCCTAGTAGAAGAAAATGCACTTTTTGAAAAACTGATATACTTTCAATAAGCCTAGGATTTAGCTTGAGTTTTCATTTATTTAGTATTTTATTTGGATATAAGCAAAGAAATGCATACTAATGCAGTTTCTGTAGAATCAATCTTTTCAGTGGATTTTGATGATTAGAACTACAAAGATTGATTTGTTGTATAAATCACATCTTTAAATACTGAGTAAAATTCTAACATGAAGGTTCTTGAATGTTACACGAGAAATAATCGCAATACAGAATTCTTCTAGATTAAAAAATGCTTCTATGAAAATTTAAAATAACTTTCAAGTTAAAAAGTGACAAGTATTTCACCTGGATTCAACAAATACCGAGAACCTGCTATCCTTATTGCTATGTTTAGAATGTTTATGTCACCCTAATATACATATATTGAAATCCTAAGCTTAAATTGTTAAGGAATGGAGAGATGGAACTCATTCAACTGAGAGGTCACCTCATAATTGGGGAATGTGTTTCTATAAAAAGAACAAAGAGAGTTAGCTAACTTCTTTCACCATGTAAGAATTCAGTGAGAAGGTGCTATCTACGAATAAGGAAGCAGGCCTTCAGCAGATGCTGAGGTTGTTTATTCCTCGATCTTGAACTTCCTAGACTCCAGAACTACATGACATAATTTTCTATTTTTTATAAGCTTCTCATTTGTGGTATTTTTAACAGCAACCCAAAGAGAGTAAGATACACTTTTTTGTACAAAAATATCCTACACATTGAATCACCCCTTCTTCCATAAAACTTTGGTAGGCATTCCTAAAATTATAAATGTTTTCTTAACTGTCATATAAGCAAAATTAAAATTAACTCTTCAATTATGTTATTGCTCAATCTATCTTCAATTTTTGAGCAGGGGAATGGATGTTCTTATTATCTAAAATAAACAACAGTAAAGCTCAAAACTTTCCCATACTAATTAAACAAGTTTCATGACAAACTTTAAAACAAAAAGTTCATGTATCTATATTGTTAAATAATTAAGAACTTACCTTTGTTGAAGGACACCAGACTGTGAGCTAATGCCTACAACATCTGAAACTATACAGGCCCCCAAATAGACACACAAATGAAAAGTCCAAGTTCCTTTCATTGGGAAATTTACATAACACTCCACTGACTCCAAACAAACATAGATTTCTCACCAATCCAAATAACTTTGTTTCATGTAGCTAAGGAAAAAGAACCAAGTCTTCTAGAATGGTATCAACAGAGTAAAGTATACACCACATTTTAGTTGTTTATTTTGACCTTTCAATGATGAGAAAAGTCCAGAAAGACACCAAAGGTTACATTGCAAGTAAGACATTTAAAAAGAGAAATAAGAAAGACAAAACAACCTAGAAAAGCATTCACAGAGGCAATTCAAATTGACTTGTGCCTTAGCTCATTTACAGTGTATTTGTTATGATTAAATAATGGAAAGACAATGGTGACAACAATAATATTGAAGTCTTATTAATAATCTCTATGTGTCAAACAATAGCTAAGTATATTACTTAGATTCTTTCACTGAATATCATTTATGTGGGAGAGATATTGGCCCTGAGTTTTAGAGAGTAAAGCTAGTTCATGGAAGCTATGCAAACTGACTGAGTTCTCACAACCACTAGGAGATACACAGTGGTTACAACGCAGAAATCTAATAAAATGTTTTGGTATTTTTATACTTCCTTATTATTAGTTATTTTAATAATGCATTTGACTTTATGGATAATAAGTAGAACTATGTGGTTTAAACTTTTAAAATTATAAGAAGATATTCTGTGAAAAAAACTTTCCTTCACTTCTGGTTTTCTTCTAATTTATTTCCATGCCACAATTTTTTCTGTTTGTTTATCCTTCTAGAGACTCATGCACACTGGGGCCTCTACACGGGGAACATATGCATACATTCTTTTCCTACTCTTTGTCTTTCCATGGCTACCACATTCATATAATGCTATCCATCAAATGTACGTCCAACATGAATTTGCATATCAGTGCATTTGATAATTACATTTTATAACTACACAGTATTCAATGAAATACATACACGCATGCATGGTATATACACATATATCATGTGTGTGTATACACACACACACACACACACACACACACATATTCATCTAACCACTCCCCACACATTGGGAATATTGTTTCCATAAGTTTCTTTGAAAAACAATGCTTACCTCAAATTGAAATGGGGACTATGCTATGTGATGTCATGAGTGACTACTATGACAGGAAGCTAGATATCTGATGTGCATAATGATTTAGAGATTTGGAATTATCTGTTATAGTAAAAACATCATGACTTATGATGGTATAATTGCACTGATGTCTTCGACTAATGACCTCTCTGCATTTATGCCATTTAGTAGAGCTCAACTGAGTAAACCTAAGTTGAACATATGAATTGCTCTGGTAAACTGGGCAATTTAAAAAAAAAAACTGTTGCTGTCAGCAGTATCATAAAGCACTTATGTACTTATACCTCTTGAGAGCACTTGTTACTACCATGAGATCACGTCTGAGTTAAGCCACTACAGGAGGAAAATCATGAGAAGCACAGCTAAATCATATCATAACTCTTGATTAGTCAATTCTTGACTGACAGACCAGGTGACTGGAGACACAAGTCTAAGTTTCCCAGCCATCACTGGAACATATCAACAGAAATATCAAACCAGTTTATGCACTTTTGAACAAAGAAATAAAGAAGACACTTGTTCTAGGCAACAAGTTAGATCATAGAGCTAAATGATACACAGGCAGTAGTATATTTAATAATTTCTGTTTCATTTAAATAAGTCATCCTAATTACTTTTTTCATATTTAATTCTTGTTATTTGATTTTTTTAGGAAAATGTGTAAGATGCAAGCATTTATTTTGTCTAAAATGTGTTCAACCTCAAATGCTTCAGTTAACATCATAATGAATCTATTTAAAGTAATTTAAGTACTGCTTATAAAACTTTATATCATCATCCCATTTCATTATGAGACAACCAAACAATCACCACAACTGAAGAGAAAAACAGATATTTCAACTAGAGTGTGAGAAACAACATGATAAATTTATTTAGAATTTTTTGCATTAATAAGAATGAAGAATGTGTGTCTGAAAGAAAAGATGAGCTATCGAGTTTTTCAATAACTGAGTTTAATCCACTTGGTGATGTTTAGCTACCAGATGATGCTTGAGAGAATACTACAAACTGAAATGATCCTGGAGCTCTGGATTTGAAAGGGTTGTAGAAGGAAACTACATATGTAAGGACATGTAGGCAAAGGAGGAAGCATTTGGGTCCAATGGTAAAAATGTCCTTTACAACGGCTTCTTTTCTTTTCTTTTTTAAAGACAGGCTTTTGCTACATAGTCCAGGTCATCCTTGATCTCTCTATGTAGTCCAAGGTGGCTTAAACTCATGATTATCATGTCTCAGTTTCCCAAGTGCTAGGATTACAGATTTGCATCACCATGCCCAGCTCAGAAACTGTTCTTAACAATTAAAGTCATGCTCTCCAAGAAACTGGTTAATGATGAAAATGTACATGTGTATATATCTGTAAAACACTAATACAATTTAAAATATTGCACTGATGTATAGTCTATCCACAGACAAAAAGAACTCAGATCAAAAATCTTCTCTGGTAAAGATGCCTTACTATAGAAAAATATTTCTAACTCACATTCTTTTATGAAATTCAGCTTTTTGAATACAGCATGGAAGCACACTCTTTTCTAGAGCTATAAAAACACACTGTGTATGCAAAGTGACTTTAAATGGAAGGAGAATGTCTAGTGCTTTTAATATTTGTTCTTTAGTCACTTGGAGTTCTGATTGCTTTAGAACTCTGAAATTTTGAATAGACATGCTATGTTCATGTAGCTGTAATTTTTCACTCAATTCCTTAACTGTAGTCAAAAGCAAACGATACATGTTGTTTCATTTTCTAAGAATCACAAAATGCCTGATACAATGTTCTTCAAGACAGAAATATGAAATGTTTGCTTTCAATAATGAAAAAGAAGATATTTCAGTTTCCCTAAGGATTGTCAAAGATTGAGGTTTAATGTGAATTGTCATTCATTTAATCTTTTTAAGAATTCACATTCAAATGAGTAAGTGTAAATGTGAATTTGTGTACATGTGCATGTGATTCTCAAATGTTCAGGGGTCAGTCACCCCTAATTTCTTCCCAGATTATTGACCCAATCAGCTGATCACTATATTCAACTAATCACTGAAAACCAGTCACACTGCAAAACAACCTTCTACTTCTTCCTGACATTTATGTGTGACACACTGAATACTGTAGTCATTTCACATATTCCATTCAATTTTTACACCAAATTATCAGGTAAAGACAATATTATCAACTGAGAAGACAGAATGGATCAAACCTAGGACTCCAAGCTCATTTTCTGAAAGTGTTTTTGAACAGTAACTTTTTAAAGTCACAACTAGTAAATTTGAAATCAATTTTTGTAATAGCACCAGGCGTGAGTTAAAGAAAAGTGCTTCATCTCTCAGGTTATAGCTAAGTTAAGGCATAAAATCATGCATACTTAAAGACTAGGTAGAGAATGCCCTCAACAGCACATGGTATTTGGAACATTGTCCCACTTGACAGTGTATTGACACAATCTGTTTTCAGATTTCAAATCATTTACTCAATACTGGGTGATGCATGACGGTTGGTTAATAGTGATCTAATTAACATTCACTGTGCTAAACAATCATGCACCATTGTATTACCTAGCATGTCACACTGCAATAGCAGGTGTTTAAATGTTTGTTGAACCCTAGAATTGGGAATAAAGGTTTGTACAACACAGTGTCTGGGACATGAGGGATTAGAATTGGCATTTTGTTTAGGGGAGTAAAAAATATGCCACCTGCAAACTTTCTAGAAAGAAACATAGGGGTAATAATTGACACAATAAGTAGTCTTCTGAAAGCAGCTTGAAAAATCACACCTTTCAGAGACCAATCATTTTTGATATTGATTTGTATTATCTACTCAGAGCTCTTAGTCTTCATTTTGGATTGATCTTCAGTTGGCTCAATCTTTCTTTAATTGAACTTCTCTGCTACTCTACTTCCCATTCTAATTTGCCTGTTCCATTGCAAGAAGCTACTGATCTAATACAAACATCTATAAACAGAATTTCACCACTACTACAACCAGTATACATTTGTGTGTATGAATGTGTACAGTCTAATAGAAAACAAACAACCTCTTTTTTCTAATAGGACTTCAATCTCTCATACCAACTTTTCTTTTTTTTTTTTTTTTTTTTTTTTTTGTGGCACCAGGGATTGAACTCACAGCCTCATGCCTGCCAGACAGGCACTTAAGCTGCTGAGCCAAACTCCCGGCCCTGGTTTTTTGAAGCAGGGTCGCACTATGTAGCTCAGGCCGGCCTTGCGCTCGAGTTGTAGCCCAGGCCGGCCTTGAACTCACAACACTCTGCCTACCTCAGCCTCCTGAGTGCTGGGATTAAAGGCGTGCGCCACCACGCCCGGCTTCTCATACCAACTTTTCAAAAGGAGAGATAAGTTTTCTTTTTATTGGAGCAAGATTTTGGGGAAAAGCTTATTATAAAATAGTCATAGTACTGGGTTGTTTATAATGCAGAAATTATGAATCATCATTTCTCTTTAATGATCAATTTAATATCACTTGAAGTTAGTATCTACACCATTTTCATTAGTTTCACTTTTGTGTAAAAAGTATTTTTGATTCACAACAAATTAATTGTGTCCCCAGAAATAATCAAAGGCATGGCTTTGGTGTCAGTTTGAACTAAGTTCACACTCAAGTACAGAACTCAATATATTTTCATCTTTGAGCAAATTGTTAAGCATGTTGGGCTCTAATCTTAATGAATGTAAGTGGTAGCAATAATAATTCATAGGATTTTAAAAGGGTAAATACAATATGTTAAACCACTTAACTCAATGTCTGGTACAGGGTAACTGTGTTTATTAATATTACCTTTGTTATTTTTTAAATTAGTAATTAGTAATTTTAATTAGTAAATCTGCCACATTTACTAGTATTTGTGATTAAGACTTTACTGGTTGAAAATCAATGATAGTTTTCAATGAAAAGGGACAAATTTACAGTAAGTCACTTAATGAACATATTTAAAAATCCAACACTTTTTATAAATAATGGAACTTGGTTCAATAATACAAATATGAAGTCTAACAATGGCATGTCAAATGGTTATTCAAAACAACCAATGGAGTTGTTGATTCCTGTGGTCAGCTGAAGCTCTGCGTTTGATGTGGTTATCATTAGAATTCATGATGTCTGTGGAAACTAAACTCAGGTGGGAGGTATTTGTGGAAAACAGCAAAATATGAATTTGTAATAAATCATAAGAACTGCGCCAGTGATAAAAGGAGACATGTGTCACAGAATAATTACAATGGCAAATTTGTTATTTGCCTGGGAAGGTAGTAACTAGTCTTGAATTTCAAAGCAAAGTTGACACCAAAAACGCATATGCTTTCAACTTATCATCAATAAGATATATTACAAATAATAGGTATGTATATCTACCATATATTCACACATACTCTTAAACTACATACACTCCATCTTATAAATAGTATTATCCTAAGCATCAAACTTTATTTCTATTAAGCTGTTGACCATACCTAATTAATTGCTACCCTTAATCTGTTCCATAGTTTGCTCTTCTAGGATAAACTCACATATACTTGATTCTGCCAATACTCCCTTACGATGAGCTGTAATTAATTTCGTGGCTTTCAAAGACCAGGATGGCAGGTATCCAATATAATAATTTCTGTACTCTGGGGTTGTTTTAAAACAGAGCTGTAAGAGAAGAACTCTAGTCTGCTAATAGAAATTTACTGTATCAGTTCCTCACCAATATGATTGTCAATTTCGTCTCATTAGTTTCCTAATTAAACTGTAATTGTAATACATATGCACAAATCATGTTTTTGAGCTACTAAGACATTATATTCATTTTCCAACGGTTTAAGCACATCACTGAACCTAAGAAAAAAATTTCTATAGCTGTGATAATTTAAACTTGACAATTTGAACCTATTTTTTCAAAGGAAAAACCCTACTCAATAATAACATTATTGTTGAAGATTTTTCCCTGTTACAATCAGATTTTAATTATGAATCAAGCATGAAAAGTAATAAATAGCCAGTAGAATCAAGTGACGCTCCACTTTCTTCTTAGTCCCTCTTTCTGATTATCCTTAAGAAAGCAGAATGAAAGTTTTTGAAAATTCAAAGTAAGAATTAAACATACATGCCCAATAAAGAGTGTGATAAAACTTTCAAGATTTTAGATAAAAACTATATCTTCACAGTGATTTCTTTAGTGGAAGATAGCTCTGATAGGGCAATAGTTCATAAATATAATTTTATCATTAGAAACACTGTCATGGGATACTGGCATTTAGAATAGAAATCAGCAATCATTTCTTTGCTCATGTAAAGAGAAAATACTAGCAGAGACATAAAAAAAGAAACCAGAGTAAAATAAAACAAAACAAAACAACAACACATCAAAAAAATCATAGACAAACAAAAAACAGTACCACAGAATATATTTTGTAGCATTGCGATTTTGTACAGGGAAAAAGTAGAATACTTATTACATGCATTGCAGTCAGTATTATCTATACCATAAGAATCCAAACACAGTTCCCTTTAGCAGCATAGTGGCACGAGTTGACTAATAAAAAGAAAATAAAGGAAAACGTAGCACTGAGGCCACCGAGGGACCTTGTTGGAAAAAGTTCTGGAAAAAGTGATCATTTGTTAGTATCTACCGAGGGCATTCATGTTAGAGGGATCCTTTCCTCCATCTGGGACACAGGAAATTGAGTTTAGAGATACCAGAGAAAAAAAGCTATCTAGGCATAAATTCATGCAAATTAACAGGGTAGTCTTTTTGTGTTCTTTGAAATTTTGCATAAACCAAATAAATACTATTTGCACAGAATTTGCTATTATTTTCATAAAATTAGAAATAGAGATATAATTTTCTTCTGACTAAAATCATGATCTCCTGACTGGCAAGTGAATTATGTTTGATTGTTAGATACAGTAGCATTTCTCAACCAACAGGAATATTTTAGTGTTAGATTTGTCTTACCTTGTGTGACGTGCACTATTGTTGAAAGTCTTTGTTTTAGTTGTTCCTAATTTTTAAATTAACTTTTCATTTCAGAATCAGTTTAGACTAACAGAAATATTGTGAGCCTACTAGAGGAAATCTCCACATATGTAACACCCAATTTCATAGATTATATATTATGTTATTACTATTCATTTGTCAAAACTAATGAACCAATATCAATTCATACTAATTACTAAATTCCCTACTTTATTCCAACTATTTAGTTTTTCTCCTAATATTCTGTTTTTAAATCCATGATCCCATTCAGGTTACCATGTCTCACTTCATAGACATTTCTCCTTAGGTTTGACTATGATGATTACTCAGACTTTGCTTATGTTTGATAACCTCGACAGTTTTGAGGATTATGTCAGATAAGTTACAAAATATCTTCAACTGAGACTTATCCATTTTTCATAATTAGAGTACAGTTATGGGTTTTGAGGAGGAAAACCACAGAGATAAATATGCCACACTTACAACCTTCTAACACACCAGCATTGACTAAGTATGCATAATAATAGCTCATTTCCTACCCTCTACTTTCTCTGACCAGTCTGTAGTCAGGATTCTCTCCCTCCCTCAGGGCCCTGAATTTTACTTTCCCTCCAGTCCTGAGTAATCTGTAAACTGTAATGGATGCATCTCTTATCAGTTTATCCTAAGAGCACCAAACCAAAATTGGACACATTTTTACCAAACCACATTATAAGTGGTTTCCTCTGTATAACTCCCTATACACATTTTCATATTATTCTCTATGCAGTCACTATGAGCATCTAAAAGTGAAGAAATTGGGCATTTTGTCTCTTTCCTAGGAGTAGAATATTGACGTGAAATATTTTACAATATCCTACATAATAGCCTACGATCTCAGGAGTCTGGGAGACTGAAGCAGGGGACCACATCCTGGAGTCTAGCCTGGGTAACTTAATCATTTAACAAGACTTTGCTCAAGATAAAAATGTAAAAGGGGGAGGAGATGTGTAGTTCAGAAAGAAAGAAAAAGAAAGATTTGTCTGTCATCCCATTCAGTTATCTTTTCAGCCTTTTGTTTATATTAGTATTGAAGCATGGACATTTATTTATAGTTTGAATGATAATCTAAAACTTGTGTGTTTATTTTATTGCTTTAAAACTTATTTTTAGAATGTTTTCATTTTTATGTGTGCAAATTTATAGAGATAAATTTGGTATTCAGACACGTATATGCAATTGTATAATGATCAAATTGAGTTTTAAACCAACACATAGCTGATTCAGCTCATTTACATCCATGCATCTTAGCCAAATGCTATTACTATATGATTATTCACATATTTGACAAATCAGGATAGAACCTGCAACTACATATGCTTCCCTCCATATTTGTCTAGAAAACCAAAGGAATAGACTAGAAAATCCATTGGTGATCAATTAGTTCCTATTTTTTTTAACTTATTGACAGTTGACAATTGTGACTATTGTCAACTAGTGAAATATAGCATGAAGGGTTTAGAGGCAGTAATGTTTCATCTGAATTTGCAAGTAATGTACAGATATTAAGGAGGCATTTACTCAACCAGTTTACATATTGGCCAAATATTCTTATAATCGAAGAAACAATGATCAAGAAAGGCAATAATAATCAGGGATAATTGTAATGGCAATAATAATAATGGCAATAATGATCAGGAATAGCAAAACGACAATAAAATTCATATCAAAAATGTCAACAATAACAAAAATTCTAAGCGTACAATTGGAAAACAATTAATTGCAGTAATACTCAAGAGATACAAGTAGTTTTGTGTGTGATTAAAAAAAAACAGTGTCTCATAGTTATCTGAGTTTTTGATTCTCTCTAAATATGGTTTCAGAATATGTGCATGCACCAACTCCACCTAAGGAATCTAAGTATTATGTGCTGCATACAACAACAAAAACGAAGCAGATCAAGAAACAAGTGGAAGGGTGGGGAAAGGAAGATAAAGGGGATGAAAAGGAATTATGTTGTCTTATGTACATTTACTGACTGCCCACAAGGAATATAAATAATATGTACTGCACACATGCACTAACAAACTAAACTAAAATAAAAAGTATTTTTTAAAAAAGGAATTATATTTAAATCATAACTCTTCACTGAGTTTTGTTTCTTAATATTATGAATTTTCCTAAATGTATACAAACTTTTTGAATCTTTCCTATTGCAGAAATTTGTTACAGCCTTTGAATTTATCTCTGTGTGAATCAGTTAAGTTTCAAATATTTTGGTGTGGAGATATTTGTTTTTGTTTGTACTCTTTCTTTTCTTTCTTTTTTTCCTCTTTTTTTTTTTTTTGAAACTGGAGATTGACTCCAAGGCCTCCTGCCTCAGTCTCTCATTGGGGTTGTTTATCTTTCATTAAACTAAAAAAATGTGCACAAACACACCCAGGCACACACAACCGCACAGGTTGTTGTGTGCAGTAAGAAATAGGGAATAATTACGAGGAATACAGGCTTGTAAGTCTTTACTTACACTATTTTAAGGAGCATATGGATTGCCAGATCTAAATCAGAACAGATTAGTCAAGTATTTAGAGCTTCTCATAAAAAGTGTATTTTAAATAAAATTTCAATTCAGATTGAGACTGAAGTTTAAATATTTGATACATGTGCAAATTCTACATCAATTTTTCAATGACTTTTGAAATGAATTAGAGTGGTTCCATCAATAAGACAATAACTGATTTCCAAAGGTATTCTCATGGACATATCTAGAGAAGGTTGGTAATAATGCAGTTAATCTGACTTTAATTGAAGAAATATAACAAATACAATGTTTCAATATACATTTCTTGGTACTGGGTTTGAAATCCTGTGAATGTTTGAGAAAACAATAACCCTGGCCAATGAACCGGCCTAATTTAAATAGAGGAGATACATTGTTTTTGGATAGACACACTAAGCCACAGTAACAAGATGTCTGTATCTATCAAACGACATTTGCTGAGGTTTTGACTTTTCCATGATTTAGAAAATTTAATTGAAAACTATTTCATAAATTCTGGGTATGAAGAGAAAAACTGTATTTGGTTCAGTGTCAGTATTTTTAGGAGATAATATATACTGTATTGCAAACTTATAAAAGAAATGGATAAAAAAGCAAAAAGAATAGAGAGAGAAGGAAAGAAAGAACAAAATTATCAGAGTTGCAAACAAGGATTAATCACCAAAGTTGTTTAGCTGTAAATTTTAAAGTCTTTTGGTATATTTCTTTTTCTTTTTCTACTGGGTATTCCATACATTGTTAACTCTTATTTTATAGTATTCAGCATAGTATTTATGGATTTTAATGGTTTTAAGGTTAGGGGGACTGCAATATTACCTTTCAGTTCTTGTTCTGATCCTCCCAAATTGGGAGAAGTTTTGAATAAGTTATTTAACTTCAACGAGTCTATTTTCTCCATTTGAACACAGATGTTGATTTCCATACTATACAATCTTTATAACTGGATAGAGGCTATAAAGTGTGTACAATGGCATATGGTAAAATAATCATTATTAGCAGCAATATTAGATACAGTAGTGCTAATTGTTAGTATTATAAAAGTCCCCTTTGACAAGACTGCACTTTTAATAACTTACCCAAAGACCTTTTTACTCTGATGTTTAGAAAGTGGAAGCAGGTAATTGTTTGCCTTTTTCTCTCTCATTTCATTCATTCTACAAGGATGACTATTTTGAATCAGTACTAAACATAAATCTCTCACTGTTGTAGGTGTTTTTCAGTGTATTTGATTATTCCTTCTCCCTTGTGATTGAAGATTTATTCTACATTGATTTAAGAGGAATGGACCACAGAATGAACTAAAATATATATCCATCAGGAGACTACATTTGACCCATAAACAATATTGAGGTTAGGACCACCAACCACCATAGTTAAAAAATCCACACATAATTTTTGATTCCCCACAACAGCAACAAGAGATGGCTATACAATTACTACAATCATACAGTATGTACTACAATTAAGGCTATAAAATTAATATTCAATGCTACATCTTGATGCTTACATTTCCCTGGACTGCAAATACTACATATGGCCTCTACATAAAATTTTATTCATTTGAAAATTTACAATGATTTGTGTATTTTATGGTAGTAAATGATAAACAGATTATTGCCTACGTATAGTTTGTGTTTTCATGGCATACTTTTTACATTTTTCCAAAAATTTCATGCCACAATATTCCTTTGTGAATTTTTCAAATTGTTGTAGATTAAAAAAATTATAAAATAAAAATTTGTATAAAGTAGACCACATGGTTCAAGTAGCCAGAACTGAAAGGTAATACTACAGTTCCCCAAACCTTAAAACCATTACAAGCTACTGCATTATTTAGAAATCTCAATATTATTTAATGCAAATTAACAATGTATATAATACCCAATAGAAAAACCAAAAGAATTTTAATAATTTACAACTACTTAAATAATTTTGGTAATTAGATTCCAAGACTTTGGTCCCTTCAACACAATCTTCAGGCAACCAATAAAAACAGTACTTCCCTTTCCATCGTGGTGGGAACCAACAGCATAGGCAACTACTGACAGTGGGGTTTCTTTTGGTTTTTCTAGCCTCGCACTTTTGGCTTGATGACAGTGCTTGCCTCTAGGGAAAGTTAATGAGCGGTTAGAGAGAACTGATTACAACATGCATAATAAATTTTAAACCAAGATAATGCTGAAGATGGGTTTTCTTACCCAAGTTCAGACTCTTGGAAAAGTGACTATAAAATGAGGAGAGAAAGTTAAATGAAAATATATTTTAAAAATGCTTAATTTTGAAGAACTCAATTATGGAGAGTCCCAGGAGGGTCACCCTGTGGTTCATAGATCTGTCCACTGTTTTCACTGTTCTGTCCCATAGCACTTGCTTTTGTTTTATTTGTCAAGATATATTAGTCAGCAAAGCACTGTAAATATCTGTAGGTAATAAGTACTTGCTTTCCACAGGGAAAGTTCTCCTGATTTTCTTCTTGTCAGTTTGAAGTTGTAATAAACTGTTTGAAAATCAACATAATCATTGCTCCTACAATCAACTTCTTTTGTTAAGCCCTAATCACTGTAGATTTGTAGAGGAACGAATCATTATAAGTACAATAAATAAATAAATAAATAAATGCTTTGATCCCTGGAATTCCCCAAAAGGACCAACAATGTCATTCAAAATATTATTTACAATAGCGTTACTAGACAAGTCATATTTCTTCTTCAGAAAATATTTCTATACGTACCACCTATCCTTGTATGTATACAATACAATATTTATAATAATTTGTGCCAGTTGTATTACAGTAATGGGGCAAAGATGCATTTTCATTTGAGCAAAGAGTTTACACAGTCAACTGTGTTCTCATGCCATTTTTATGCTTTTCACAGCCTGCGCTCTAATTTTAAATTAAGATTCTGATGTGTATATTTATACATAGCCATTCCTGAATCAACCTGTAACTGTAAGCCTGTGGGGAGTGATTGTGTTTGAACATCTGGACTCACCACATGTTTTCAGTCAGAAATGAAACGTCTCTGAGAAGACCTGGGTTTTGAAAAGGAAAATGTGGTAGGACATTGTCTAGGTGTTCCAGATGCTAGAAACAGATTCTGACCACATAATTTCTGATTTACTGTAGCAAATGTGTATAAAATGATATTTTAAAGTGAAAGTTTTACTAATGCCTTCCCTTGTTTCCTCTTCACACAGTTACATGTGCTGATTAATCTTTGAACAAAATAATAACAAATGGCATTATATGATCACCTAGTTTTTATGATATATCCAATGAAAAATCAATGATTATTTACATGCCAAAGAGGTTAACAATCTGAGATAACATCAATGTTAAAGCACTTCTAGTCATATTCTGTGTTCATTAAATATATATTAAGGATGACAAACTCTTTTGGAGGCACTAATACAATCTATTTTAATCCCAACTAGAAATCTGCCTTCATTATATGGTCGCCTAATGTGTAGTATGATTTCTTATAATACTTAAAAGACAGTATTGATCCCAGCTTCCTTTGTAGAAACTGAATTAACCTCTTTATTGGAACCCTATGGTTTGTATTTACAGTGTATGTATCTGTGATCAAACACTAATTAATTGGAATCTGTTACCTTCTAAAAGGAACCTTAAAGCATTTTATATTTGCCTGTGCAGATTAAAGAAAAACACTGAGAGCTAATTTAAACAGAACTTTTCTGAAATGTCAGGAAGTCCTTTAATCTAATGAAGGAAGTTCATGTTAGGAAAAACTCTTTAATCTGCCTTTTCATACACTACAAAACCAACAATCTAACCTTCTTCCATGTGTGTATGCTTATTTATGAATTTACCACGTTATATATATTGTTATTAGGTGACATTCATACTGATATATAAATTAAGATGGTTTTGTCATCTTATACATACATGGTTTTAGAAAAGAAAACAAATGGGGCCTTTATTTTTAAATTAGGGCTATTCCATTTGAATTCACAGGTTTATCTATGGAATTATGGCTGAAATTATTCACCTGGTGCTCAGACTAGGTTTCTGAAGAATTATGAATGAAACATGTTTTTGATAAAATTGTCTTTAATATTAATGACCTTTATATATTTAAATAAAGTTCTTTGAAAACCATTCTGATTAACTTTTTGGGAAAAAATTTAAATCCAATAATAAACTTTATAATTATGTATTTTATTGAATAAACAGGTTTTTCTGTATCAGTACTCATTACAACAGAGTATACCTGTTCCTATATCTGCAGTGATAATTGTACAAAATGTGCTTAGAAATATTATTAATAATTTGGTATAAAGAATATCTATATTTTTGTCATTTGTCAAGTTTACAACTGTTTGAGTCTAATGAGATATGACCCTTAAAATATAGACTACAACTACAAAAAACCAATCATCATTTTACAATTATATTAAGCCTTAACTTATTTGGACAGTTCTTATATTTTCTGTCCAAAAATTCTTCCTAAGGGTCAGCCTTGACCTGTACCTGCATAAAGAAGCTAAGTCACTTCTAAGTCACCAAAGATCAGCAAAGAGCTTTGATTTCTAGGTTTCCCCTACAAACTAGAAATATATTTAAGAGCAGAAAATGAAGCATAAAACTAGCTAGAAGTTCATCATTATTTATTCTTACTTTTTATTTAAGGAGTTTTTAGCTTTAAGTTTTTATTCATGTTATAATATTAATGTCATTGGGAAGAGATCTTGGATTATGGTCTTGTTCATACATTTTGGTAATTTTAGAATAACTCGCCATTATTCCAGTGAAAACCTCAAGTGATTCCCTAGAACTATCATACTAAAATTCATGTAGAAAATCAAGGAACATCTCAGTACACCATTGCCACATCAATGAAAACAGACTCTATTTCAACAAGTTATAAATAATTGATGTAGAATACATGCTGAGGACAGAGTTGAAATCCTCTCAGATAACAAGGAAATGAAACCTTTTCTTTTTAACCATTGTTGTATCATCTAAGATCTCAAAACTACCTTAGCCAAGTTCCTTCTTAGCTAATATGATTTTTGTCATATTAAACTCAGGAACATCAAAGTGTAATAATAACTGTATAATCTAACCTGACATCATTAACGATTCAGATAAACTTCCAGCATATGATCTAATTCAATACAATATGAAATTGAAAGGAAACTTTTCTAAACTTTCTCCAGAGAAAAGTTCAAACTCTTAAGAACAGAAACATATCCAGGTAACTGAGAGGGGTAATTACTTACAAGTTGTATTAATATAAAGAACACTTCTTGTAATTAAAAAAAAATTGTATGAAATAGATCAAAATTCTGAGGTCCTGAAAATCATATTAATTATGTATGTACCATTATCAGATATTTAAGAATTCTTACACAGTTGGGAAAATCAGAGTTGGAGTAAAAACAAAATGAACATAATATTGATGGTTCATAAATCATTGAATTATACATATTGTTTTGATGTGTGACAATACAAATTTGATGTTATTATACTATATCAAATATCTAAAATGTGTTTTAGATGGAAGGAAATTATTGGATTGAACAATTTTTAGTAATTTAAAAACTAATGCTGGAAAGTTTCCAAAAAAACACATATGCCATTTTGTTGAGTTGTAAGCATTTCTTAGGAAGAAAAGTCATCTAAGGTACGCAAATCAAATAAATATAAACACTAAAAACTTTTACGGTCCAAACAGTTAGTAAGTGACTTTTCTAACTATAGACCTCTAAAAACTCTTTCATGCAAGATATAATTTTGGTAATTGCATATTCAAATTTGGTAACTGAATAAAAATGCATTTATTTTTCATTCATGCCTGAGAAATGCTATTCTTGATAACTTTTTTCTGTTTGGCATCAAAGAATTTCTTCTAAGCTTACTGAAAATACTCTGCCTTTTACAGACTGTAAAACTTCTCTCTGCTTTCATACTGACATATATTTCGCATCAACTTCTTGATTTTTTAATGTACCCTAGGAGAGATTCTAAAATGAACTCTTTACATTCCTGCCACCTTCCCCTAAATCCCTCAAAAATTCACTGTAGTAATTCTTTTCTCCTTTAATTTTCACATCATAAGTCAATTGAATATTTTACATACACTCCCCATGGACTTCAACCTTTTGTAAGTGAAATTGGAAAATGAAATAAGTCATGCACAGGAACAAGAATCACAAATCTTTCAATGAATTATGTATTTTTGCATGCAAATGCTTCTATTTTCACAATGCTTCACTGTTAAACATGTGGTATGTTAAGATTTGCTTTACTCTCGTGTTGCATATTTTATTTTATATCAAAGTTAAAGTCATTAACTATCTAAATGCTACTACAATGAATCCAGATTTCCAGTATATAAATGCTTCTGGGAGAATTTGATTAGGAGTAGCTTTTATTAAAAATATCATTGATAGAAAGAACATCACAGATATACAAGGGTAGGATACCTATATACAGTTAAGTTAGAAGGTCAAGTAAAAATGGCTTCATTATTAAATTTGACCATTGCTTTTAGTTCTGAACATATGCAGTAATGTAATTAGACTTTCAAGTTATTGGCACCCTGAGTAGGAAAACAGAACGCCATCCAAGTTACAAGTGACTAATACTATAGTATGCATTTATCATAACTGAGCAGAGGAAAATTTTACAAACCTGTTGACAATATTACCCCTACATTCTCTATAGACTCATAACAAATTCTTAGTATGTTTCTGGGATTAGACTTTTCCGGCAGTATCAGCAAACCTTTCCAACCTTCCCTGAGTCAGTTTCATTTTTTAAAAATAACGACAGATGGAAAAAGAGTTGAGTTATAAACAAAGGGAATTTTTATTTAAAACACAAACTTGAGAAACATTGGGGTGTCATGCAATATATGAATTATCAATAGGCTTGCATTGTTTTCTGAATCTCACAAGCATTTCACTTGTTTGCACTCATTGCTAATTGAATACATATATATCTTTGGTAACACCTACTTGGTAAAGACAGCACTTCTTTCCGAATGAGTAAATTACCCCACATCTTAATGATCTGATTAAACCCTACAAGTTGCGTGCCTTATCATTGGTTTCATCAAACTATAAAAGTTGGGGGGGCACCACTGATTAAGAATATATATATACCACAGTGCACTGGCCATGGATGAGTTATGGCTTATACAAAGGACAGTGAATAATTCAGTGCATCTAGAAATACCATATTATTATGAACTGCACCTTGGTTCTAGCCTGAGTTCAACTTCCCAGCTGCGCAAGAGAACCTCCTGGAAATGCAAACAATCATTTAGTTCTTGTTCCTTCATTTAGTTGCCGTTTTTCTTGTGACATTATTTACATGAAGGAAGATTAATATGAAAGGGGTGGGGAAAGCATTTCAACACAAACCAGGCATTATTTTAAAAAGTACTTATGGTTTAGTGTGTTCAAGTGTAATGATGTCACAAATAGAGAAATCTTAACTGCATCTTACCTGGAGTAGCAGAGTATCTTGATAGGGTTGAGCACCAAAAAGATGCAAGTCTCTACATTAGAGAACAAGGGGGCGTTTGCACTCTCAGTTTAGCAGAGCTAGAGGGCTCTATGCATAAGTAATGAATTGCCTCTTCAAAGTCGTCCTGACCACGGTGTTCACGGGCACTAGTTAGAATCACTGCCCGAAAGCTGGCTGAGGCTGCCTCTGCAACCTTCTGTCTTTGCACAGAGACCTAATATATGAGTGAGCTTGAGAGCATCCTCTCTCTCCCCCTCCCTCCTTTTTTTGCGTGGTCTTTCTTCCTCTGTATCTCAGTGTGCCTCTCTCCCTGCCCCCCTTCCCTCCGTTCCCCCCCCCCCCCCCCCCCCCCCCCCCCCCCCCCCCCCCCCCCCCCCCCCCCCCCCCCTCTCTCTCTCTCTCTCTCTCATTGAGTTTATCATTTGGCTTATTCGGCAGAGTCAGAGGATCGGCTGGCAGGCAACAGTGCACTTCCCCCCCGCTGAGGCACATGCTTGTGTTGTGAATAAAGACAAAGCTCCAACCAGTGCGGCACGTTACTCCCTGAAAAAGCTCCGCAATGACACCGTGCAGCGCAACTCCGCAGGCAGGCGAGCAGGGCAGGCAGGCGGAGGTGCATCGCGTTCCCCCTCTCTCCTCCTAGGAACGTGCATCGTAAAGTTTGGCTCGGGACCCTGTCTTTCCTCCCGGTTACACTGTTTTCTGCGGATTGCTTTTTTTCCCGTCTGGACACCTTCCACAAACGTATTTTAGATAGTTTTCTATTATGTTAAACTTGGAAAACCTAGCTAATCCCTGAGTTGTTGTCAAACTAGCTGTATTTTTCAACTTTAGAAAAGACTGATAAAGATCAACTATGTTAGGTCCCAAATAAATGCTTCTATGGTCCTGGGAGATGGAGAGATGGATTATTCTAGTCTGAGTATTCTTGAGGGACTGCCTGGAGAGGAGATGTGGAGAGGGGAGATCTGTGAGCAGACAAACAAAAAGCCAAAATAGGTGCCAAAAATAGAAACTGCGATAAACTAAAGTGAAATTGATGAATGAGTCTGGAGGAACACCACTGCAAAGCAATGAGCAGAGCAAATAAATGGGGCTCCTGATTTCCTATAGATATCACTCAGTTTTGATAACTGAAAGGCGTCTTATCTATGTAGCTGATGCTTTATCGTGGCTTTTGTAAATAATAAAATGTAAATAAAATTAGGGTAATACGTACCCTGCATTTAGGAATTATGTACAAAGTAGTATCCCTCAGGTATTTCTAAGAAATGTTAGCAATTTTTTTATATATTAAAGAAAGTATAGAGCGTAACAAAACCATGAATATAGAACCATGGGTGCAGACCCTAAATGTTGGTCCCAATCGATTTATACTAGCAGAAAGATACTTCAAAAAGTCCAATAATCCAGGCATTAATTTTGGAAAACAGATTTCATTATGTGTTAGAATCAGACATAACTCCGAACTCTACAACCCTTGAAAGAAATGTCCTAGAGTAAACTACGTGTTTATTTCTGTCCCTCACGGGAATGAAGCATGCAGCTAATTAATTCAGAGCTTGAGGTAACCCAGGATCTAGAATGTTTATTTCTACCATCCTCCACATGATCGAAGACAGTTACTCAAACTACAGCCATCAAATTGACATCCGGACTTCAGGAAGAAAGAAAAACGAGAAAATGCTGCCTATATAAAGGCATATCCTGGAATTTGAACATGACATTTCTTTCACCAGCTATTAGTCATAAGGACAGGGCCTGATGCAAGATAGACTGGAAAATAGAGTTTCCATTTGAGATATTCATGTACATGACTGAAGATTTGAGGATTCTCTTGCTAAGGAAGAAACAATAGAAAATATTGGAAATAGTGGCATTTTAAGGATAGTGGGTACTTTAAATGACACAGCACCCACTCTACCTTTATTTCATTGAACAACTATAATATGATTTAAAGAGTGGATCACATCTTCAGCAACAGATGTGTCCTCCAAGCCATTTATGGTAATACCATCGTATCTTCAAGTAATTATTTAAAAAACCAAGTCCCGAGACAATCAGGATATGGTATTCACTTGGTGCCAGTTACAGGCTCAAACACGGCATTGTATCTAAACTTGACCCAAGCAGAATAAAGGGAAACGTGAAAGAAGGAACTTAGGATTCAACATGGAAAGAGGGAAGGGAAGAAGGGACAGCACAATAATGGAAGGGAGTTAATGTGGAAAAACGGATGTAGAATTCAGTTTTAAGGTGACTATGCGATAGAAAAATAAAAGGAACTGGGGTTTTGAAGAAATCAACAAACTTCGGATTAATTAAATTCTGAACCCAACATTAACTCTGAACTTTGAGCTTTATGCATTAGTATGTTGCATTACCTTTTAGCACTTCGATATGCATTTGTCTTAGTGAATGAATAATTTTTAGTTAAGAGACTTTGGTGTATCATTTCTCATCCTCAGTATTAACATGATGCAGAAACTCTCTGATATGGCAATACATATTTTTAATTGAGAATAGAATATTTTAAAAGCATATTAAGTTTCTATTTAAAAGAGACTTCCAAATTTTCAATTCATTTATTTAAGAGGTTTCTAACAATTTGCTTTTCATCAGCATTGCACTGGGGGTACTATAAGTACAGTTTATTGCTGTGTGGGGGACAGGATAAAAGCTCAATAGATTTAAATAGCTGCTCGTTGTTTGTTAGAATTGTTACTTTGCAAGATTTAGCTAGAATAATAAGACATCCTTAGGTTCACTCCCACTTCAGGTTATAATAATAATTATTATATTTTAATAGATACCACTTCCTCATAGGTGTGTTTAATCTTATGCCAGACCTTTTTGTATTTACAGTATATGAACTCATGTAATGTTGACAGAAGCTTTATGAGGAATATATTCTCTTCTAAGTGCATAAAACATAATAGGAAATGAAGTTTCACTGATAACCAAAGCACAAGAAGAAACAGAAAAATCTAAATAGTTAAAATCTCATTGTAATGTTGATATTACAATGAAAAATCTTTCATAGAAACAGAAAAAAATATATTGCAGGCCTCAATGACCCTACTTACCAAATCAGAATCCAGGAACAAAATGACACCAATTATCACCAAAACATTCAAGCCCTTTTAATGAGTAAAATAAGAGGAAACATTGCTTATGTAATTTCGTGACACCAAAATTACCTTGGTAACAAAACTGGATGAGGACACTTCAAAAAAGAGGAACAGATATATCTCATAAACTAAGTTGGAAGACACGGGGAGGGAGTGAAGGGAGAAGAAATGAAAACTAGGAATTGGGATGAGTTGGGTACACGTGTCAACTCCACACAAGGAATGTAAACATTTTGTACACGGACACAGGAAAAAGCTTGGACAAAGGAAAAAAGAAAAAGAAGGGGATCAAGTGATGGGTCGAGGGGGAAGGGAGGAAAGACAAAGGGGATAAAAAAGGAATTAAAATGTATTATGTACATGTACCAGATTCCTACAAGAAATGTAAAGATTATGTAGTACACCCATGTACTAATAAACTAAAAAAAATTAACACAATTGTACAAGGAAAATCCAGTGATACATGCAAAGTGTAATATAATAAAAACAAGAAGACTTTAATGCAGAAATTCAAGTTTGAAACAATATGGAAGATGTGTGTATGTAATTTATCATATTACCAAATTTAAGAGAAAAGTTACATTTTCATTTCAAAAACTGTAGAAAATATTTGAACAAATCCACCTCCATTCATAGCAATTAGTATTGTCTTTTCTTATTCTTTTACTCAACTTTCTATAGAATATCTAGCCATAGACAATAAAAAAGAAGTGACATAGACTGGAAAATGAAAGGAAAGCTAGCATTAAAATCAGCCAATCTTTTCAGGTACATAGAATGTACTAAGACATTTCTGAAATAAAAAGATTTCAGAATTAACAAATGAATTTAGCAATATCAAAGAATAGAAGTATATAAGTTGAAGTCAACTGACATTATAAATACTACCAATAAATAATTGTAAGCCAAAACTGCATATACAAATATATTTATATTTGCTTTACCATAGTCAAGGTAATTTTAACAAAAAGTATGCATATACTGAAAATAAAAAAAATTAATTCTTGAGAAAATTCAAACAAAATTAAATTTATGTTTGTTATCTGGAAGAATTAACACTAAATAAAGATGTCAGTTCTTCCCAAATTGATAAAAACAGGGAACTCAAGAAAGATGTGATAGCACATAACTATATAATCTTAATCTGGGAGGCTGAGATAGAAAGATTACAACTTCAAGTCAAGCCTAGGCAATTTAGTAACTTCGTGAGACTCTGTTTTATAAAAATGAGTATCTAGGCATGAAAGGGTATCTAGGCACGAAGGTCCTAAATTCAATCCCCAGTACCACACACACACACACACAGAATAAACTTCATTCCTATTATAACTGAAGGTGGGTATTAGGAAATGGACAAGCTCACTTTAAATATGTATATGTAAATATAAAGGAACTGCCTTATAAAAGTAATTTTGCAAAAGAAAATCAAAGTTAAAAGATTTATACCACCTGTTTTAAAGATTTATATTAAAACAACCAGTTAAGACAGTACAGTATTACATGTAGATCAAGGGATTTTTTTTTCAGCACCTGGGATCGAACTCACAACCTCCCACTTACCAGGCAGGCACTTAAGCCACTGAGCCAAACTCCCAACCCTAATTTTTTGAGACAGGGTCGCACTGTGTAGCTCAGGCCGGCCTTGTGCTAATGTTGTGGCACAAGCCAGGCTCAAGCTCACAACTCTACTTTTATCTCAGCCTCCCGAGTGCTGGGATTAAAGGCGTGTGCCACCATGCCCAGCTTAATTAAAAACTTTTGCACAGCAAAATAAATCACCAATGAAGTGAAAAGACAAACCACAAGGTGGGAAAAAATCTTAGCCAGTTGTTCTTCAGAAAAAAGAGTAATATCTAGAACATATAAAGAATTGAAAAAACTCAGACCCCTCTAATTCAAAGAGCCAATCCATAAATGGGCATCTGAAATAAATAGATTCTTCTCAGAAGTACAAATGGCAAACAAATACATGCAAACATGTTCCACATCACTAATCATTTGAGGGATGCAAACTAAAACAACGCTGAGATTGCATCTCACTCCAGAAAGAACAGCTATCATCAAGAAATCAACCAATAACAAATGCCAGAGAGGCTGTGGGGAAAAAGGAACCTTTCTCCACTGTTGGTGGGAGTGTAGACTGGTGTAACCGCTGTAGAATCAGTGTGGAGATTCCTCAAAAATCTAGGACTAGAGGTTCCTTTCAACTCAGCTATTTCCCTTCTAGGCATCTTACCAGAAGAATTAAAATATCATACCACAGTGATATATACGCAGCCATGTTTATAGAAGCACAGTTTGTAATGACTGAATCTTAGAAACAACCCTAATGCCTTTCCATTGAAGAATGGATAAAAAATGTGTCATTTTATACAATGGATTATTAGTCATAAGGAAGGATAATCTTGAGACATTTATAGATAAATGGATGTACTCTGAGTGAAATAAATTAGACACATATGTGTAAATATCACATTATTTCCCTGGTGTGAGAAAGTGAAAGTATAAATAAGAACCAAAATATATAATAGATACCGTAAAATAGAAAGATATTGTTTATAAGGAAAGGAGTATGAGTGGGAAGAAGTGAAAAGAAATACAAGGATAAAATGAAAAAAAATCTTTGTAAATAAGGAGGGGTAGAGGGGTTAAGGAGAGGGTAGGTGTGGTTTGTTTAAATGTCCTCCCAAAGGCACATTCAGTCATGGAGGCCACTGGGTCTAGTATTTCTGATTGGTTCATTGTCTAGCGCCAAAATTGGCAGCATGAGTGCTACACTCACCCAGGGGCGGGTAACCAGCATACAACACAGGGGAGGGATGGAGGCATGCTTTCCCCCTTTTTTTGCCCTTTTTGCTCTTGTCATTTGCTGTTGCCTTGAAGGATTGCCCCTTAGCCACATCACCCTGCCTTGGAGCCAGCTGAGTGTGGGCTGAAACCTCCAAAACCTGTAAGCTTAATAAACATTTCCTTCCCTTATTTTGAGTGTCAGGTATTTTGCCTCAGCAACAAGAGAAAAGTAACCGAGACAGAAAGGAAATGAGAGAAAAAAAAAAGAGTGAGATGTACCATGTACAGGTACAAATTCCCTATAATAAATGTGGCATATATATACATATATATATATATAGTACCAATACATTTATTTTTAGAATATATATGAAATGAATAGAATTGAATAGTTTAGATAAAGTCCTTGGTCATTGTGATAATTATAGTGCTCATATACAGTTCTGAACACTCTTCTTACAGGACAGCTAAAATGAACACATTTTATTTTACATAAATTATAATTCACTAAAGTTCAATTGCAAAGACATGAAGAAGATAAGGCCACTTTCCACAATTAATATGTCTGATATCAAACCTTACTAAATGATAGGGCTGTGATTTAAACCCTTAATGTGTTTTCTTTTTCCTTGTAACCAGTTTTTTATGCTGTTTCTTGATAGTTTGGCATATCAAGGATAGAACTTTTTAGCGTAAACAAAAGATCAAGGAAAAAATGGGAGAATGGCAGACATCGACCTGACCTAGACCTGGAATGTCCTTGGAACTTGAGACAATTCTAGGGATGAGTTTTTTCAGTTAATCTTTCCACATTGCTTCTTTCTGATATTTTTGACTCTGTCAATAACTGGTTTTTACCTGTTATCCGTTGCCGCGACCCATGCAGCTCCTGAGGTTCTTGGGGTGAAGGCCCACGAGCGGATGAGAAAAATAAAGAGACAAAGCCCTTATCCTCCTGATGGGAGGAAAGGAACTGCTCAACCAATGCTGTGTGTTTATTTATATACTGGGAAGGATGACGTCAATTTCAGCCCTTCTGCCTAGCAACCGAGGGCTGGATTGTTTAGGAGCCTCCTGTCTTGCTGGGCTATAGGAGCATTTTTCACGTGGTTGACCCAGGTGCTCTTTGTTACTTTCGTAAGGTCATCTCTGGGTCATTTTCCAGCTCCAAGGGCTCCCAACCATCGGTAAGTTTATTTTACCTCACACCTTTTGAGTTTCTGCTGACTTGTCTTAGTTGTTCTGCTTTATAACTTAAACTTGCCACAACTTTTCTCTTTCTAGCACTCTCTTTCTCTGTGTAATGTTTTTCACTGTCTTTAATCTAAATTTCCACTCAGCAAAGGGACATCTGATTGACTCAATAAATCCGGCCTACTTTACAACAGCCTCATCACAGCACACAGGTAAGAGTTAGATAGACTTTGAGTGTGGTGTGCAACCTCAGATGCCTTAGCTGTAGTCTCTAACGTGCAGTTCATGTGGGAAAAGTATGGCTCTTTGGATGAAATTGCAAGTATAGCAAATGCCATTATTAGCATTTCTAATATAGTACTATATATAAATATATATAGTATTATATGTATGTACAGAAACACATTTATAAATGTATACTATAAAAATATTTTCCTTCTGTATAGCAGAGATCCTAATGATCTTACAATATTAATCTAGGTAAAGAGTTCATGTTTTTCCTTCCTCTATTATCCTATCCTATCTATTTACACAACAAGTATTCTTGAAGAGTTAAAGAACATATGTATGTACATATCTGGTTGGATGGATGGGTGTGTACTTGGTCATAAAAAGAAATAATTTACTTCTCTTAGATATAACAGTAAAATAATGTAAATTTCACTTTTTTAATGAGGATGGATTCCTAGCACATAGTATTGCTTATAGCTTTTCAGACTCTCAAAGAATACTATGTTTGTATTTGCAAATACATGTGAGGTCTCCTACGTTTAAACCTCCTCAAGTCAAACTCATGAATGATGACCCATAAATAGATAATTAGAACAACACAAGAGGCTAATAATTGGATATTAGTCATGCTTACTGAATAGAGCTCACATAGTTCATCCCTTTCAAAATTCTGCTTAGCAAATTAATTTCTAATATAATAAAGAACCCATTATTTCATTTGCCTTCCTGAATTCCTGTTTGTAATATAAGTATGTAATATAAATAAATGAGGAAAAACACATCTGTGAAATTATGAAATAAAACTTGACCTTAGTATAGTTAAATTTTGATTTGCAGTTTTCTTAGAAAATATTACAGAATAGGAAATATGAAAAGTTAGAGCAACACACAACATTTTGGTGAAAAAGATAACATTTGTGAGAAAGTAGGTACTCCTGTGTTTGAATGCGCCATCGCTATTGCCCTCTCATTTTGCTAAGACAGTCAAAATGGGCAGGCAGGACCATCCAGTTCTGTCTCAGGCTCTGTCATTTTGGATAATAAATGTGTGTTTATTATTATGATGCTGGCCGTATAATTCTTAAACTAAGTGCTTGAGATATTACATTGAACTCTACTAATGGCAGGAAATTATTTGGCTAGGAGACAATGGATTTTATTTTCAATCTGCTGATATTGTCACGTAATTCTATAAAATCAATTGATATAAAACTCAATTTCCTATAAATTCTAAACACAACTCTATTTTTTTTTTTTTTTTTTTTTTTTTTTGCGGCACCGGGGATTGAACTCACAGCCTTGCGCCTGCCAGGGCAGGCGCTTAAGCCACTGAGCCAAACTCCCGGCCCTCCACAACTCTATTTTTTAACCTTCCAGAGACAATCAAGAACAGACTAACCTCTGTATACTAGTTCATATAATTTTTAAAAGAGGTTCAGTTTCCTGTTACTCCTTGCCCCCAACTTTCTATTATTTAAGAAAATCATGACTGGGCCAGGGATTTAGCGCTGCGGTATAAGTGCCTGCCTGGCAAGTGCAAGATCGTGAGTTCAATTCCTGGTACAAAAAAAAAAAAAAAAAAAAATGTAAATCATGACTAAATTTCACTATTTTTGCACATGACCTGATTTACAACTTTTTTATGTTTCTATACAAAGTTTGATGATCTTACCACAGTTTTTCAAATTTTTTAAAATGCCATTTTCAGATGTATTAAATGGTGCAATTTCTCTCTGCCTAATGAGTATTATTTCCTGTTTTTCTGGTAACAAGGTCTATAATCTCCTTTGGCCACTGCCCATTTTAAGTAATCCTTGAGCTTAAGGATCTAAAGTGCAGTTGGACCCAGCCACTATCGAATGAAAATGATCCAGAAAGGAGCACATATTCAGGTAGGACAAATTTTGAACTGAAATAGGATCCATAGAAGAAAGAAATCTCTTTTTCTCCATATGGCTATATCACACTTATAATGTTGGGCTTACTGGTGACAACCATGCTATTAAATTTTACCTAAGAATTAGTGAGTGTGCTATATAGGAAAGAAGAGCTTAGTGATGAGAGAAGACAGATCCTTGGCAAAACCTGAATCAAGTTGGTAATGAAGCCTATCCTTGAACTTTTCAGGTACTGCAAACATAAATTCTCTTTACTTAAGATCACTGAGAAATATTTCTTTGAATGGCAACTTGAGGAGTCCAACACAGGTCAAATACAGACGCTGTGCTTAATGAAACTTACAGGATTTAACCATTTTCCACCAGATATTTTCCACCAGTTATCTACCCTCTTCTGTCATCTCCGGTGGTGGTAGTTTATTTTACTTTGATGTATATCCATACACATACTTGCACTAAATATGACCTCATAGTATTCAGAATTGTGCTACTTCATGCAATTTTGTCATGTAAACATTGTGAGAAGCAAGCTTTACTGTCTTCATCCGTGGTATTTACTTAAAATATTTAGCAGGAAAACTACCCATGGCTGGCTATCAGTGACTACCTCTACACAGAAATGAACCTGTTATTTATTACTAGATGTGAAGGGGTATCATTACAGAACTGCTTGCTATATCATAACATTAAATTAAAGATTTTAATTGAGGCAAAAAGACAAAGCAGTGATAAACTTCTCAAAGGAAAAACTCTAAAAAATTTCTCAGAGTTACTTAGTAATGTAAAGGGGTCAAGTGAAGATAAAATACAATTTTATGTGAAGAGTTTCTATTGAGAAAAGAGGCTCCTGTTTCATTTCCCACAGGAATTTGGTGGGTGGAATTGTGCAAAGTGAAATCAACAATTAAACAAGACTGAGCTTGATAGAAGCCTGTGAAGTTAAGGAGTATGCAGCCCAAGAAACACAAAAGACTGTGAATGGGCTGCTTGACTGGTTTTAAAACAAAGGATGAGTTCTTCTTGCTCTGGAGCTTTCCAACTTGCTTCTATCCAGAAAAGCTGGAAAAGACAATGCATATATTTCCAGCACCAAGGTATACACCTGGACTGAGGGAAAAGAGGGGGAATAGTGGGGACCTAAATAAATAGAAAGCATGTAGCAATTTAGAAATATTTCCCAAAAAATAAGGTAAAGGTATAGTGAATCCTTAATTTCCCTATAGTGGAAGCATGGTTATGATAGTGCTGAAAACAAACCAGGAAACCGGACAGAGGGGTGATTTCCCACCTAGAGTAATGCATTGCTGGGAAACTGATGCATTCTTATATCACAGGTTGATAGAGAAACTGCCAAAGCATTCCTGAAAGATTCAGCTTGCAATACTTGATAGTTCTAGAGAATGTAAATTGCACTGGACAATTAAGATTTTCTTGTCCTCATATATAATAATTGTTCTCCTTCTTTAACGCTAATAATATCATGAATTCTGTAAGCAAGATGAAGTAGAAGAAAGGACGATATCTGCTTTCTCAACTTTTCACTTAGAATGTTCTGGTCGAGTGTGGGAAAGATCATTTTAAGTACTTTGAATCAAATATAGAAGTTTCGTTATTGTATAAACTTCTGTGATTTTTAAATTGCATGTGTTTTCAGCTTAGTGGCCATAAAGTATATGGCTGTATTTAAGGTTTTAGAAAATCCAAAGATCTACTTGACTTTTCGTCTAGGTCAGGTAAAATGTTTCCCTTTCTAAGCAAATTTCAAAGACCAGTGGGAAGGAAAAAAACAAGGTATTTTTTGACTGCATCAGGGGTCCTGTTGTTCTGTGTATTTGCATCTTCCTTCACTAAACTCTGATTCCTCCATCTGTTATATCAGGGGATGGGGTGGGAAATATTGACAAACACCATGAAGACAGTCTCTGTGCTTTTCCCCTAATCGCTGATTGGTAGAAAATTTAAGAAAGGAGATAAAAGTAGTATTTGACTGGATTTGGAGAAGACAAGAAGCTGCCATATAGGTACCCATTTTTTTACTGAATATTTACAAATATTCTGATTAATAATTCATTCTGAAGTTATTTCAGTGACTGACATCGACTTTCTCAGCTTTAGTTCCCACAAGTCACCTTATGTTCAATATTAATTTGAGTGTTTCTGAAGTGATATTATCAGAATATAAATGCTACTGAATGTCTTGCTCAGGGTCTTGAAGATGAAGACCAATGATTAAATTGTTAAATTTTTCTGAAACCAAAGAGGTAAATTTAAACAACTTCCTGTTGTTGTATCATTTCATTGGTGAGGATGATTAGGTTAGACAGTAACTTCACATATGAGATTCATCTAGTAATACTTTAAAATATTAATGATATATGTAATGAATTTGATCCTCAAAGAAACTAACTATGTTAAATACTTTCATTAAGCCAAAAGACATAGGGCTTTTACCTGCTTCTTCTCTCTTGTCTTGCCTCTGAAATTTCACAAATATCATCTTAGTGTGGCTTTATGATCATAGAATTGCATCTTTTCAAAATGTGCATTCTAACTTGCTAAAAAAAGTACCAATAAAACACTGACAGAGAAAAAGAACAAATGTTGTTATAAGGCCCATATTACACATTCTGTTTACTATAAATGTCATTGGCCATTTTAAATTTAATTAGAATGCTAAAATAATTGTGATTACAGTTTGTGTAATAAATTTTTTAAAGAGTCCTACATTAAGAAGAAAACAATCTTTAAATGGCAAAGGAAAACTTTTACATCAGAATTCCTTACACAACATAGGTACTCCATAATCTATATGGGCGAACTAAATGAATTAATAAGAATTCAATCAAAAAGAAATATCCTAAATATAGATCCTGTACTAGTCCTTCAACACTTGGCCTGCATAAACAGAATAAAGCATTTGTACAGATTGAGCCTAAGAAATAGGGAACATTCTAACTATTTTAATAATGTTTTGTGATATAATTAACATAGAGTAAACCACATCTATTCAAAGTATACAATTGTATCAGTTTTGACCATGATGGCAGACTAGATAATGAGCCTCCAATGTTTCTTCTATTTTGTAACCTCTCCTTCTGGTCCTGTCTACTTGTATCAGCAGACAGCTGGGCTAATTTCCATCCCTATAGATGAGTTTGAGCTTTTGAGAGGTTTACAGAGACAGAGTCGTATGGTATATAGGGTATGGAATTATTTGTAACTGTTGTACTAGCTTCTCTCACTAGTTTCTATCAGTCTGTAGCTTGTCTTCCTTATTACTGTCTCTCAAATAGTACCAATCTTAAAAGTATCAATAGAATAAGATTTATCTTTCTTCTATTTTTATGGATAGAAGTTATAGAATTTAACTGACAAATATTTTCCAAGGTCACTAAAATTTTTCACCTAGGTTTTATTTAGAAATTCGATAATTTTAGAATTTATACTAATGTTTATAATTAATTTTAGAACTAATTTTTGTATAAGGTGTGACATGAATTATCAAGGTCAATTTTGTTTTATATAGATGAATACCGTTTCTAACATCATTTGAAGAAAATACATTCTTCACTGAATTGCCTTTTCACTTTATAAAACAGTTTTCCTTATATGTTTGGGTCTATTTCTGAACTCTACTATTTTCCATTAATTACATCTTTTAATGGCAGTGCCATACTGTCTTAATTATTGTAGCTTTACCATAAGTCTGTACCCAAATAAGGCTAGCTGAATCCTCTAACTTTATTGTTTTCAATCTTGTTTTGAGCACTATCTACCTTACCTTTTCATACACATTTTAGAGCTAGTTTGTAAATTTGTATGAAAAAAAAAGACTGATCCTTGCTGTTCATTTGATTGGATTTCAAAATTTCTATGGATTCATTTAGGGGAAAATGACATTTTAATACAATGAGCCTCTTGTGAACTGTGTGTGTCTCTCTCTTTATTTGTTTTTAAATTATCTTTCCCAAATGTGTAGTTTTTATTGCGTCAGTTTTTAACATCATTTGTCATATTTTTGAACATTTCATAATTTAAATTCTAGCTTTAAGCTTATTATATTTTAATTTTCAGTCTATAGACACGTAACTACTTTTCGTCTTTTAATTTGTATCCTGCAAACTTGGCAAATTTATTTACTAGTTAATAGTTTCTTCTGTAGATTCTTCACAATAATGTTTTTAGAAAATAATATCATTGGAATATAAAGACAATATTCTTACTTTCTATCCAAGCTGATGCTAAATTTTTTTATTTTTCTTGCTGTTATTCTGGCTTAGAATACCCAGTAGACGCCACAAATCTGTCTTGTGCCCAATATTAGAGAAGACATACATTCTGCTATGGTTTATATCTACATGTCCTCAGAAGCTTCATGTGTTCATTAGTGGCTTTTTGAAGGTGATTGGATCATGGCGACATGATACTCACAGATAAGTTAGTCCACTGATGAATTTATACCTAAATGTGATGTTTAATGTTAGCTGTGGGTTTGTAATATATGTATTTTTCAAGGGAAAGAGGTTCTTGTGTATTTTGAGTTTACTATGCATTTTTATGAGAGATACACAGGGTTTTTTCCTCTTTGGTGTTTTTTTGCTTTCCTTTTTTTATTTGACTTAAAATAATCATAAGAATTTTATTTTTTAATTTGTTAATTAAGTTAAACATGCTGATTGATTTTTGGATGGACAAAATTTTGTATTCAGGTGATAATCTTCACTTGATCTAGATATATTACATATATGTGTATAGTTGAATTTGATTTTCTAAAAATTCTGTTTAAAATTTTTTATGCAATGGAGCTGTCAGACCATGTTTCTCATTTGTGTCAAGTAATTAAGATTTGGAGAACATACTTGGTATTTCCTCCACTTTATTTTTCTGGAATAATTTATGTAGAACTAGTATTGATTCTTTCTTGTAGGTTTAGCAGAATTCACTGATGAAACCAATGATCCTAGAGTTTTATTTAAAGAAAAATGTATAACTACAAATGCAATTATTTAAAAGATTTGAATATATTTTAATTTTTATTGAGCTTTTATAGTATATATCTGTAATGGTTGATACATTGTGTCAATTTTGGAAGTCTACAAGCTTAACTAAGTAATTCAGCAGTTCCGCATCTTAGAGTGTAGAGGACATGCCCTTACTGCTCTAGGATGCTGTTCATTGTGTCAACTTGAGAATTATAGAAGTTTAACTAAGTGATTCAGCAGGGGGCCAGGGTCTTCACTGTGTACACATCCTGAACCTGTGCAAAGGAGGGCATGGAGACAATGTGAGTGCTACACTCACCCAAGGGCAACTAGCCTGCATATGATATAAAGGAATAAAAGAGGCTTGCCATTCCTCCCTTTTTTGCTCTTGTTGGTTTTGCTGTCTTCTGCCACCTTGAATGGTTGCCCCTCTGCCATGTGCCACCCTGACTTGGAGCCAACTAATTATGGAATAAGACCTTCACAAACTGGGAGCTAAATAAAACTTCACTACCTTAATTTTTAGTGTCTGGTATTTTTTCTCAGCAATGAGAGAAAAGTAATTAACACCGTATCTTATCAAGAAACATGTCCACTTCATCTAAATTATCCATTTAATAGATATAAAATCTTTCATAATATTTGTACCATACGTTTAATTCTTTTGGAATCGATCATGATGCCATCTCTTTCATTCCTAAGTTAATAATTTTGTCCTCTCTCTTTTTTTTCTTGGTCTATTTGTCTGGAAGTTTTTTAATTTTGTTGCTCTTCTCAAAGAACTAGTTTTTGGTTTCACTAATTTTTCTATTTTGTCTTTATTTTATGATTTTTGTTTTTCATTTTTGCATTTTTTTGTTCTTTTTCTAGATTCTTAAGCAAGGTCAGTTCCGTGAACTTTTTCTCATATAAATTCCCTCATAAGATCTGCTTTCATAGAATTCTGAAAATATTAATATGCTGTATTTCATTTTCATTCAATATAAATTATGTTTTAATATTGTTTTGCATTTCATCCTCAAATTGATGTAGTGTAAAGAAATTATGCTTAGTTTCCAAATATTTTGGGATTATTCCATACATCTAAAAAATTAATTTATAATTTATGTCATTGTGGTCAGAAATATAATTTGTATGATTTAAATTCCTTTAAATTTATTGGGATGTATTTTATTACTAATAAACTTTGTTCACAAAAGGAAATCACTGGAAGTTTTGAAGTGTTGCTGTGCTGGGTGCTGAATATTTTTATTTTCCTCTACATAGTTTTTTAGTTTTGTTCTAGAATAAAATTGAACATTTGATCCTTTTCTTTTTGTTGTTTTTTAATTAAGTTTATTGGTACATTTTAGATATATGTAGTGATCACATTCATCATAAGGAATTTGTACCTGTACATGAAATACTGTTTCTTCTTTTTTCCCATTCCCCTCACCTCCTTTCAACTTCCCTTCCCTCCTTACTAACAAAATCTTTCTTTCCATTTTTCCTTCTTTTCCCTTTTTCACATTTCTCTTTCTTCCTTTTCCCCTCCCCCATTTTAAGTTCCCCTTCACAGTTGGATCTTTTCTTTCTATTTCACGATACATATTATACATTCCGATCCTTATTTACACTTTCAGTTTCTCCCACCAGAGAAATAATGTTGTATTTACAAATGTGTGTCCAATTTATTTCATCCAAGAATATGGTCTCAAGGTCCATCCACTTACCTAGAAATGTCTCAGGTAAATACTTCTTTATGACTGAGTACTGCCCTATTGCATAAAAATGCACACACACACACACACACACACACACACTTTTTTATCCATTCCTCAGCTGATGAACATTTAGACTGTTTCCAAGATTTAGCTGTAACTAACTGTGCTGCTATACACATGAGTGAGTATATATTCCTGTGGTAAAGATGCTTTTGATTCTTTCACTGGAATAGTTAGGTTGAAAGGAACCTCCAGTTTTAGTTTTGTGAGGAATCTGCACATTGATTTCCACAGTGGTTGCACCAGGCTATGCTCCCACTATAGTGGAAATTATGTAACACTCTGCTGAACAACTAACAGATCACAGATGAAATTAAAGAATAAATTAGATAGTTTCTATAATTAAATAACATTGCAAATACAACATACAAGAACTTATGAGATGCAATCAAAGAATTCTCACGTCAGGAAAACAGGGCAAGCTCACATAAATTACCTAATATTAAACTTCAAACTTCTAGGAAAGGAAGAACAAGTGAAGTTCAAACCTCATACAAAGAAGAAAATTATGATGGCCAGAGCAGAAATTAAAGGAATTATGACTAAGAAAATAATACAAAGAATCAGTGAATTGAGGAGTTGGCTTTTTGAAAGATTCAATAAAATTGGCAAAGCCCTATTCAACCGTATCATAAAAAGGAAAGAAAAGACTCAGATCCATGCAACTAAGAATGAAAAAGGTGAAAACACAACAAATGCTGCAAAAATCCAGAAGATCATCAATACTTACTGTGAGGAGCTAAACACAAATAAGGTGGAAAACACAAAGAAAATACATTCATAGCTACATATGGATTATCAAAGTTGAATCAAGAAGATATAAAAATTCTAAATAACCCAATATCAGTCAATGAAATTGAAGATTTAATTAAAAACCTACCAACAAAGATAAGCCCCTGTCCTGATGAATTCACTACTGAATCCAGTAAAAAATTTAGAGAAAATCTAATGCCATTACTCCTCAAACTCTTCAATGAAATTCAGAGGGACACAATAGTCCCAAAGTCTTTCCTAAAAGCAAGTATTACACTGATTTCAAAATCAGAGAAGGGTCCAACCAAAACAAAGAACTACAAAACAATCTTCCTAATGGACATAGATGCAAATATCTTCAATGAGATACTGGCAAAGAGAATGCAACAAATCATCAGGAAGGTTATATACCATGACCAAGTAAGATTCTTACCAGGAATGCAGGGGTGTTACAATATATGCAAATCAATAAATATAATACACCATGTTAACAGAGCTGAGGACAAAAAAACACATGATCATCTCAATAGATGCCAAACAAAGTCAAACACCCATTCATGATAAAAAAAAAAAAACTATACAAAACTTGAAGTTAATGGTCTTTTTCTCAATCTGATGAAAGTTACCTATGACAAACCGATATCCAACATAGCACTAAATGGTCAAAAAATGAAAACTTTCACTCTAAATTCAGGAACAAGACAAGGATGTTCACTATCACCATTTCCCATTTAAAAGTTCTGGAAATATTAGCCAGAGCAATTAGATGACAGAAAGAAATAAAATGAATAAATATAGGAAAGGAAGAAGTTATTTATCAGTATTTGCAGATGACAAGATACTCTATGTAGAATACCCCAAAAACTCCACTGAAAGAATTCTAGATTTAATAACCAGATTCAATCTTGTAGCTGGACACAAGGTCAACACTCAAAAATCAGTGACATTCCTATACACAAATAGCAAATGCACTAAGAGAAAAATTAGGGAAACAACACCTTTCACAACAGCATCGAAAAAAAAAATGAAATACTTAGGAATCAATCTAACAAAGAAAGTAAAAGATCTTTACTTTGAAAACTTAATCCTCTAGTTTCCTGCTTGCAATGTTAGTCTGTACTGGAGCAACCTTAACCTAATTAGTCCTACTAGTAAGTCTAGAATCTTCTCTGTTGTGTGCCCAATGCCTCCTGGACTGTACTGTTGTTCGATATGGCCGGTAGAAAAAAACACTATTTCCAGTCCCGGCACCATTTTTAATGGCTCTTCCTTCAGCTTTCACTAGTTTTCTCCCATGGAACTCAGCTGAATAGTCTCTAGAGATCTCCAACCTTTATTCTGTGTGACCCTCTTCATGCTGGTGTTCTATCCTATGCAGCTCACCCTTGGGTTCTCTGGATTCTCCTCTCCATTTCCTCAACTTGACAGGGAAGCTCAGAGTTTGTTCTTCCTTCTTGATAGCCTGGAAAGTCTAAAACAGTGAACTGGGGTGAACCCCAGGCTCCCTTCATTGCTTGACACCTCTGATGGCTTGCAGTGTTTGCCTGCTTAACACTGAAAGTCATGAAAACTGCTCTTTTAAATAACTTTATATTTCTCAGAATAACTAAGCAGAGAATAAACTTGGTCTGTGCTTACCATCTCGACCAGAAGTTCCTTGTTCTGCCATTTTAATCCTACAACCTAAAACAGGTCATAGTTTTAAAATAGAAATTATTCTGTTAATCTCATATGGTCAGGTTGATTCAGATTTATCAGGATATTAAGAAAATAATCTTATGAACCACAGACTTGTATTCTCCATTCTAAATGTTGGATTCTTTTCCTCCATATTCTTTGATATGCTGGAAACATTTTTGAAACCTGGTCATCTATATTTTATGTTAAAATTGCAAGTTACAGCACGGCATACAAAGAAAATCTTCTGCCTTTAGATTGAATATATGTTAGTAGTTACCACAAGATGCTAATGATAGCTGTCAAATGAGAGACAACTTGTATAAAGAAGTTGATGATCCAGATGAAATCTTTTTATTTGAGCCTGGCATTACTACTTTTTTCTCTAAAGTCCATGCATTGAGTTAAGAGGGCAAACATCTTTACCTTATGTAAATCCTGAATTTCTTCAGCTTATGTTCAATTGAATGTGAAACGTATCAGATTTCAAAGGCAGTGCCCTAAAAACCATGAATGCTCCATCAATTATTCAAGTTTTAGAACACCCATTTCTGTTTTCTATATGTTAGTATGCTACAAAAAATGAGCTAAAATACCCTACTTCCAATGTTTATAATTATTCATTAATATCTTTAAAAATTAAAACTGTATACACACATAGTAATTTGAAGTTCTTCAAAAACACTTCATGTACATCGACTTCAGGTCATTACTAGGTTTTATACTTTTATTATAATATGTATAATCATTTTTATGTTCTCATATTTAATATGATTTACCAGGATCTAAATCATAAAAGAGACAAAAGGAAGAAATGAGGGAAAAAGAGAGGGAAGGAAGGAAGGGAAGAAGGAAGCAAGGAAGGAGAGAGAAAGGGTAAGAGAGAAGATAGAAAGAGAGCCACAGACACAGAAGGCTGTGGAAGGATGGAAGTCAACAAACTTACAACAAATATGAAAAGCATGACCAAGGGCTATTATCTTCTATAAGATGTGTCAATCTCCTATAAGACACATATAGCTGTGCTGCCCCTTTTAATTCTCCCATTTTATCTTTTAGGATAATTACGTGACTTTATGTATTCCTTATTAAATTACTGACAGAATCTGCACAGTAGATTACTGCATCTTCATGATTGACAAAATCTTTTCACAAAAATTGTATCTAATGAGATCTCTTATTACCTCAATGCAAAGCAATTTTGCTTCCCCACTAGTTAGTATTAATACCGTGAATGTATGCCACTGAATATAACCATTTTCTTAGACAGATTATTTAAATTCACTTTGCAGATTAGTTTTAAAAAAAGAAGTCAGTGGCCTATGAAAATGAAATTCAACTGAGTAAAAGGTATATTTTCCCTACTTTGCAATTTATATTCTTTTCTTTTAGTCACCTGAATTCTATTCTGAACACTGTCTCTTTCACTTAGTACAAACCATGTAGTATTTACTTTTATGAAACTCTCTTTAATATGAATCCAAATTTATTTCTTCAGTTTTTTTACCTATAAAATGGAGATAATAGTGCTTACATTAAAATGTTATTATGAAAATAAGTAAAGTATCTCCTGTACAGTGATGTTCAGTAAATGCCGAATACTTCCTTTTTTCCTATTACTGTCTTTAATACTCCCTAACTCAATTATTTTAATATCAAAAATATTATTACCAGAATATTGTTTTTTCTCCATTCTGTTGCCTGAGCTAGCGTTACCACTAGAATGACCTCCACTAATCATAAATGCATTTCTTACTCACATTTTACAATATCTTATTCCAATCATGTTAAATGTTTTCTTTTAATCTACAGTGCTGCTCTCTCTTCTAATCTCCATTAGTGATCACTTTCTAATATTTGTTTCAGCACCTGATCACCTGCTGTTTCCTACATGGTTTCAATATGTAGTGATTTTCATGTGTTACTATCTTGTGTTTCCTGTAGGACTACTTCTTAGGGGAGTGATTTTTTTTTATTCTTTGTCTCCACTACTCATTTGCTTCAAAGACTTTAGTATTACGTAGATAAGACAGAACACTTGAATAAAAATATATTCAGGTACCCACTATATACATGTGTTAAAGGATAGCACAATAAATGAAAAAGGACAAGTTTTCTATGTGATTCATTTCTCTCCACCAGTCTGTTGAATGTTAGGCACATCCTTTTGTAAGACACAAACTTATTTTCAAGTTTGACTCCCAACAGTATAATCTTGTCTATTTATTTTTCCCTACTTATTATTCTTTGGGTTGCACTATGAATTCTTTAAAAATACATAATTGTTCTTCCTACTCTTATACCTCAGCCTTTGTCACCTCCCAAACAAAATCCATAATCACAGTCATCTGAAAAGTGGTGACAGATGTGGCCAAAGTAGCAAGGGGCCAGGATCACTAAACAATGCAAAATGAAGTGTAAAACTTCATCCCAAAATACAAAAACGCATCGAAAGTTCTAGAACTTTTATATGTGCTAATTAACCTATTCAGCAGGTCACATGTTCATATGATATCAATTGCACAGAATTCAGCTTGTTTTATAATTTTGAGATGCGTCCACTAGTAAGACAGTCAAAGACTTAAAACCTAAATTGTGTCTTGCCACTGCCAGACTTCACCAAAGCAAAGATATGGATATTCAAGTAACCTTGTAACTTCAACTTCATGTGATTCCATTTTTACTTAACACTAAGAATTACATGGACATTTTAATATTTTTAATGTATGATAGTGAAATTATTTATTACAACATGGGTGGTTCTATTATTCTAGTGTCATGATGTTGAAATCAATCCAAGCATAAGGATCATGTAAACTTTATTATATACTAAACTTTTTATGCTTTTAAACAGAATGCATTGCTATACAGTCATTTAAAATAGTTTGTTAAAGGAGGAATAAACATAATTACCTCCAAGTATCTTTATAAAACTATTAAAATACATTATAAGTTGGCATGAACATTGTATTTTTCTTACTAGCATGCTTGCTTTGCAGTCTAAGTCAGCAAAAATTTATTAAGTTGAATTTCACAGTGATAAAAGAATATTTTGTTTAGTATTTTGATGTGACTTTTTGTTTGTTTGTTCATTTTTATGGTTGTGGGGTTTGAACCCAGAACTGGCATGTGATAGGCAAGCATTCTCATATTAAACCATTTTTGGCCTTTTTTTAAGTGTGAAAATAATTTATAATCCAGGGCATTTTGAGTCTTGGGATGTAGTCCAAACTCTAACTTATTCAGTATTGTCTATAACAAACAAAAGCAAACCAAAATAAAGCAAAACAAAAACACACCTAAAACACTTCTCCCAAAATATCCATGTTGTATGCTATAGTAATTAATATATTTCTATGTTGTGTTCACACTCAGTAAATGTTTTATCATAATTTGGGGGGTTCTTTAATTTTATTTTGATTAGTTCTTTATGATACTGCTCATTAGCAGTGCTACAAATTTTGATTCAACAACAGTTCAGTGCTCTCAAAACCTAACATGGCCACACATTTATAAACAGCCTTAGCATCTCAGTCATGTCATCTTTATTGAAATAAGTTGTTTTCAATCATAACTCCATGAAAACTGAAGGCTTTCAACATCGTTTCTTAACTATTCTTGTTAATTGAACATTTAATCTTTATTAGTCCTTTTGTTTGAATTTCTTACTGTATTTAAAATATAGCTAAGTTAAAAAAATTATGACCCATTTGATGCACTGAGTTCCTTTTTCATTATTTTTATTGGTTTCTATGTATTAGCACTAAATACATACATAATTTTAATACATGAAGTTGTCATGTATAATACGTTTATACATGTTTTTAAAATAGGATAAGACTTATAATTAGAAAACAATTTTAAAGGAAAATCTTAATTAAAAACTTTTAGACTATTATACTTTAAAAATCTTGTGATGAATCATTAGCACAGAACACTTAGTTATAAATGTTCAGAAATACAGGTCTTTGTTTGCCTCAATAGATTGCCTCCTCTTAAACTCAGTTTCCCAAGAGGAGGTACAAGTTATGTTTTACACAATAGAGAATATTAAAAAGAAGACTTTTGAGAAAGAGAGAGAGTATGAGCCTGCATTGGAAAGTATGGCTGAGAAGAGTGTCAGGGCTTACTTTCAAAGTCAGACCCCATGTAACCTGTACTTGGAACTTACAAACTGCCAACTACCAGTGCTTTGTGTGACAACACTTGAGTTCTTAACTATGAGGCAAGTTACCAAGAACTGTACTTGCTAGGCGTGAGACATGACGTTGGTATGAACAGGACACAGACAAACAAGGACATTATCATTCTAGTGAGAAGTGTGCTGTAGACCAAAATGGGCTGATCTTCTCCAGTCACAGCCTGTGACTTTAAAAGTAAATTATAGTAAGCAAATGATTGACCCCCAGTTTTTCACTGATGCTTGTTGGTAGAACAAAAGTACCAGGTTTTGAGAGATGGCTAATATTCCGAAGTTCTCAGGCAATTTGGTAGCAGAATGCAGAAAAAAGTGCATATAAATGAATCAAATGAAACTTTGAATTGTTAAAAGTTGTACTAGATGGAGAGTTAAATTTGTATCTTGACATTACAGAGTAGGGTTTATCAGATATCTTGGTACAATTATATATATATGAATATATGTCGTATAATTGGGTCCTCAAATTTCTTCTTAACAACATAGGACATGTTATAGTTCTTACTTCATTTACCATGTCCACTTCATGCAATAAAGACAATCTTACCCACGCCCCAACATGGACTTAACAACTCATTCCATTACTATTTTGATGTGGTGCACCATCACCTTTAACTTTCATCATATTCTCTACCTCCCAGGTATATTACAGATTTGAAGTCAATATTGTGATGTAGATGTGTCTCAGGTCCACGCCAGGCACAGGAATTCCTGCAGAGGAATAGGAGATGAGGCAGAAGCTTGGCTGTGTGGTGACACAACACAGTGTGGGGGCCAGGTGGTGAAATAGGCTGTGTTCCCGTGTGGAACCCTTTGCTATGCTGAACTGTTTAATCTCTCATTTCACGTGTTTATCAAATGCAAAAATAGAAATAAGTGTATCTTCCTCATAGGAGTGTCAAAAGAATTAAACGTGAAGCTATTTGGCAAGTGGAGCTCAACAAGATTAAATATTTAAGGGTAACAATGAAATTGTTATGTGTTAATGATACTCATAATCACATGTAAAACTTCATAAGTCAGTTGAGTCAGTCTTATAAATTTAAGGACATTGAAACCTACCCAGGGAGAGGCTTTCTTAAGGAAATGACTGAGAAATAGGCACCTAAACTGGTACTATCACCTTTACAGTGTCTGATTTCTCTCTTTTTGGCATCATCTCCCTATCTCCCTAGTCTAAGCACCTCTGCCTCTAACCGAGACCATTGCTACTGCTTCCAAATCCAAATACTTCCCTCCCTGCTTCACTCACCCATGGAACTCCATTTTCCCGTTTGGACCTCTAGATCTGCTCTATACCCTTTCTCGCTCTGCTCAGAGCCTCTAGAGTCGAATCTCCAAGGACAGCCTCCTCAGGCTCCGGCTTCCAGCCAGCATAGCCAATCTGAGTTCACCTGCAGGAGAGGAAACTTGGGGGATCTGTCCCTGGTTTGGCAATGATAGATTCCCTTGCTTACCATAACGTATTTTATTATCAAGAGCATCCTTTTGTAACTATGGTTTTCCTCAGGTTCCTGAGCTCTTTCCTTGCCTTTTCAGGGTGGCATTAGGTCAAGGATGTTTCACCAACACTTCGTGTCCCTTTAACTCTAACCATGCCTCTGTCAAAAGCCATCTCCTTAGTACTTGTTCAGTTCCCTATTATGAGTGTGTCAACTACTTTCTGCTCGACCCTGAGTCATATACCTCCCCTTTCTCCACATCCATTATATCTCGATGACACAATATAACATTTAGAATTACAATTACAACCCAAAACTCTCTTCTGTAGAGCATGGTTTACAGGATAGAACGCACTAAAACTTCCCTTCTTATGCTACCTTCCACCTTGTTTCAGCTTTCATGAGGCTTGAAGATTGCTGTTTTAAGGTATATTGATATGGTATGTGGAAAATTATCTAATGATTGCTTTATTATTGATATAGTCTCTTTTTTTTTTTTTTTTTTAGTTTTTAGTTCTAGACTACTGGGTAATTGTTAATTCACTGCTCTCTAATACCTCTTTTTAGCTTTTTTGTCTATTTCTTGCCACTAATATTTTATTGTAATAATGTAGCTAGATTATAATTTCCACTAAATTTAGCTTATTTGTAAACAGTATAGGTGTTTAGGTGGCACACATCAAAATAGTTTTATTTTGTTCCTGTACCTTACACAATACATTTAGTGATATTTTCCAGTGAGATAAGGAGCCGCTGTAGGTTTTTCCAGAAACACATTAGGCCAATCGAGCCTGGGGGTATACTATGCTCAGAATATGTTTGTCTCTTCCAATACATTAAAGATGTATTGAAAGGTTGCCAGGTGTTGGCAAGTGGGATTTTTCAGGGCTGATTAAGTTGTTGGGAGAAATAGGTTAATTCTTGTGGGACAGGGTAGTTATCACAAGAAAGAGTCTTTATAAACCAATTTCAGGGTTCTCATCTCTTGCTATCTCTTCCTACCCCTCTGCTTTTCCACTGTGCCATGATATAGCAGAAGGTCCTTGAGAGATGTTGTGGCCTCCTCTTGGACTTGCGACCTCTGGAACCAAGAGGTAAATCAGCCTCTTAGATTTATATATTACCTGATCTCAGGAAATGCATTATACAAACAGAAAAAGTACTAAGATAAATTATGAATATTAATTAAAATTCTTTTGAAGTAATGTGGTAAGAGATATTCCCCAAGTTCCACTGTTGAATTTTTTTTTCATTCACTTTTCTCAAAATTTATTTAGCAAATTTTCATACTCTGGCCCAAATTCTAACATTCTTTATCATAAATTTAGATGGCCCTCACACTTCAGTTGTTTGGTTATGATCATTAAAAAAGAGAATCCTAAAGTACTGGTACAATAGTTTTCCTAAGATACTTACCTTTGATTTTCTTGGGGCTTGTGTCATTATTTTAATATGCTATTTTATTTTATTTTATTTTATTTTATTTTTTATTTTTTATTTATTTATTTTTTTTTGCGGCACCAGGGATTGAACTCACAACCTCGCGCCTGCCAGGGCAGGAGCTTAAGGCACTGAGCCAAACTCCCAGCCCTGGTTTTTTGAGGCAGGGTCGCACTATGTAGCTCAGGCCGGTCTTGCGCTCGCGTTGTAGCCCAAGCTGGCCTCGAACCCACAATGCTCCGCCTACCTCAGCCTCCCGAGTGCTGGGATTAAAGGCGTGTGCCACCACGCCCGGCTTAATATGCTATTTTAAAAGAGACTTTTTTTTAGCTTTTCAGGTATATATCTATCATTTAAAATGTTTAAAACACAGAAAAGGCAATTTTTTTTAAAAAAATCACTTGTCATCTCACAAACAATATTGTATGTAGTATATCCTACAAGTCACTTTTCTGTGCATATTTTATATAATTATATAATTAGCATAATATGTTAGATGCAAAGTTACAATTTTCAATTTTTAAAACACAGCTATTTTATGCATGAAAAAAGAATAAATGATTTAGACTGCATTCGTGGTATCTAATCTCCATATAAGATACTTCATAATATTTTTATTAACTAATTCATCACGATGAGAATTTAGGAAGAATAAACTGACATTTATCTTTATATTGTATTTAAATAATGGGTACTATAAGCAAATTAATTGCATGAATATGAATAATTATATTTCAAAGACAGCATCTTGGTGAGAATAAAAAATTACTACTGCAAATTTCCAGTAAACTTTGTATTATATTGCAAAGCATTATATTACTCACATTTCACTAAATAATTTAAGACAATAAATGCTATGGAACAACTTTAATATGGAAAGCACTCAAAATTCCTGCCCTCAGCAATCATGTGACTTAGTAAAGAAACCTAAGGAAATACTTAATTTTAACACAAAAAAGTATTTCATACAAAATGAGAACTATTAAAAAATATTTTAAAGGAATATACTTGACCATCAAATAAATTTGGATTGTACTCATTCTACTCCCAACTCTGACATTTTCAGTAATGGTATATAGTCTCTCAGTGCATCAGTTTCCAACTCTGTAATATGGCAAAAAAAAAAACTCAAGGTCATAGTCAGTTTTCAATGACATCTAGGACTATGCTTAGCATATTAGAAATTCTAAGCAAATAGTAACTATTACTCATTTATGGACCTAGTGCTGAGAGAATATTTAGGTGTCCACTATCATGGTAATTTTAGCAAGTATTAATGAAACTGAATTACCATAGTGGTTAGGCACACAGAAAAAGAAGAAGATATTGAAAAGTATTCCACAGAAACGTGTAAGAATTACTTACATTGGAAGTGAATATGCAAGAAGAGCCCAAGGTATCTTGGAGATTTTAAGTCTTTGCAAATTGGAAAATCAAACTCAGACCCAACTCCAACAAACTGAGTCAGGAATGGTAAGTTTGTATTAGCGTCGGCACTATATAAAAGCCCTTCACATTACTTGAACACATTACAAGAATTGATAATTGTATATGTGGTTTTTACATGCATATATAAGTATGCACATAAATGCCTTAAAATGAATGATGCCAATTTATCATAGCACAATTTTAGCCTTTTATCAATTTCTTATATAAGTAACAGGAAAATGAATACTATAAAATTGGTTGTCAGTTTTCCAATTTAAGTAACAGGAGGTATCTTGGTTAGAACAGTGAAACAAGCATTTTCACTAACGAAGTCAGGGATTCTGGGGCCGAGCACCGAAAACAGAGCTTTATGGAGGAGACATTGTTTTACATAAAAATGTACAACTTGGAATCACTGAAAGAGTGCTCTGGTGAGGAGGGGCCTGACTGCAAGAACAAGCTGCAGAAGGATGCCCAGTGAGGAGCACAAGGTTTGCAGATTATAAAAGACAGTAAGTGTAAAGCACCGATTCTAAATCCTGCAAAAAAAAAAAAAAAAAAATATATATATATATATATATATATATATATATATATATTCTTCAAGAATAAAGAGAAAAAGGAATTCTCCAGTAAAGAAAAACTAACATAATGTATTGCTGATAAAACTACTCTTAAGATAACTGAAGCAAGTTTTCCAAAATGGAGGAAATGACAATACAAGAAGTCTGGCAACTTTAGAAAGGAAAATGGAGCATAGGTAAAAACTGACTACAGGTCAGGAAGGAATTAGTACACTTTCCTGAGTTTCTTCAATCAAATTTGATGAAACCAAACCTGTAACACCATGTGATGTGGATTTATATAAAGAAATAATTAAAGACAGTTATAACTAAAATTTGGGGGTGAGCAAAGAAATGTAATGGAGCAAGGTTTCTACACTTTGAAGTTATGCGATTTTAATCTTGGCAAACTTTGATAATTTAAGTATGTATGTGGTAATAACTAGATTATAGCGTCTGTCAATAATGCAAAATAGTATACTCCAAAACATTACAGCAAATCCAGATTGAATTCTAAATAATAAATAAAGAACCTATAGTTTGGTAAAACAGGGGAAGCAGGTCAATAGAGGAAAGAATCAGAAAATGTGTAATAAAATGATGTATCTTAGGTATAACATATTAATAATTACCTGAAACATAAAAATATAAACATTAAGAAATTGATTTAGTACTTTGGAAAATATAATTTAGTAATGTATTGTTAAAATCATTATAGAAAAGAAAAATATAATAATCATATAATAATAATAATAATAATAATATAAATTCAAGTACGAAGAAGATTTACCAATGCAAAATATATATGAACAAAACAGCAGGACCTGTAGATACACTAAAAAAAACTAGTAGTGTTTGAAGGAGAAATAGACAAACTCACAGTTACAGTGGGATTCTCAATCTCATAGTAGCAGTAATTAATGGTAACTACTAGCCAGAATATCAGTAAGGACATAGAGGAACTGAACCAAACACACAAACTACATGTAATGGACATACACATTTCACCCAACAAAATTGCAGAATAGTAGATTTTGTATTGCACAGAGGTTAAGAGTCTACATTTTTATTTACTTGTGTATATGTAAGGGAGCTGAATAAATGCAGAAAAAGGACAGTCATCAATTTAGGAATTTTCTGAGTAAATAGCAATCAAGAAGAGAAGGGAGGAGTTTCTCTATATATTCTTACAGTTTTTGACATAATAAGCACATACATATGTCAGCTATTGAAAAATTAAATAAAATTATATGAGATTCAATTTAAACTAATTCACTAGAAATGCTAAGAACGATTCCCTTTTTAAAAATTACTTGAGTGGAGAAAGGGCCTTCGTAAAGACAAATGGGTGACTGTGAAATTTTCCACAGTACACCACGTGGATACTACAAACATCGTGTTCTGTTTGTAGAGGAATAAAGGTACCAGAGATAAGTTTAAAAAGTTCAGTTAATTTGTATTAAAAATATGCTGTAAATCTACACAAATATATAGGTTAACATGTATGTATTTAATATATACACTTCTGTGTGCCTGTATTGCCAACATACATACACACATGTATTTTAGTAAACATTATTTAGTGATAATGTAGCATTCCTAGCATGGATTACTATAGTCATTTCTATCATTTCTCACTTGTCAAAAACAGATTATTTCCATTTTGGTTGTGGTTAAGCTTGTCATTGTACTCAAGAACATTTCTGTAGCTTACCTTATTCCTCAAGGTAAGTTACAAAAATGTTCTTCCAGATCAGAGAAAATGCAGGCTGGTTGCTGAATACTACTCCGGAAATGTGGCAATATACATACCTTTCTTTTGAGGGGTTTGTTTTATCCTATAACTCAAATATATCATAAAGGAGTGTCTATTTTTAAGAAAGCTGAAATATGCTAACATCATTGCCATCAATGTCAAAAAATCAAAGCAGTTGATCCTGAAGACTATAAACTAGAGTTTCTGTTCTGTTTTACATTTGAAGCACTAGCAGACCTGTCATTCATGAAATGCTAAGTAGCTAATGCATTCTTAATTCTTTTTGCAACCAAAGTACTAGTATATTTGTTACAGATATTCATGCCCAAGGGAATTATGCAGTTTCTTGAGTAAGCCTTTGATTTTAAAATAGAAGGAGGTTTGTCAGACAGCATTTGGTGAAGAAAAGTTAAAATATTATATTGGCTAGTCTTCTAAAGCATAGACTTTAAAATCAGGTAAATAATTCTCTCTTGAACATTACATGTACTGAGAGACTAATTTATATGGAGAGGTGACAAGAAGAAAATTTTATATATATATATATATATATATATATAGTTATGACATATAGTAATTTTTATATATATATATATGTATCTTTGTCAAGATCATGGTGGTCTCTATTGAAATACAGATCACAGTGGTCTCTATTGAAATATAACTTTGTTTTTTTGCTTTTTTTTGGCGGCACCAGGGATCAAACTCACAGCCTCACACCTGCCAGACTGGCGCTTAAGCCACTGAGCCAAACTCCTGGCCCTGGTTTTTTGAGGCAGGGTTGCACTATGTAGCCCAGGCCGGCCTCGAACTCACAACGCTCCACCTACCTCAGCCTCCCGAGTGCTGGAATTAAAGGCGTGTGCCACCACGCCTGGCTATTTGAAATATAACTTTGAAGCTGATATTATATTAATTTTCAAAAGACTGAATGACTGAGTATGTGATTCCTTTTTTCCCCATCTAGGACATAGGTGGTAATGTCTTTGAAAATTTTAAGTCATTTTCAACCTTTAGAACACCCAGAGGACATGTATATGTTTTAAGATGGTTTATCCCGATTGTGTGGTTTCCTAGGCATGGGTGACTGATGACTATAAAAACACATCTACTGGAATATGATAACATTTAATTTTTCAGGAAGGAACCTAATAGGGTACCTTGGGTTGAATGAAATTTCTACTTTTAGTTTTCTGAGGAATCACCACACTGTCTTCCAAGTGGTTGTACTAGTATACTTTCCTGCCAATGATGTCTAAGAGTTTCTTTTTCCCTATAGCTCAGCCAGCATTTGTTATTATTTGACTTCTTTCATGGCAATAGCTATTCTTTGCAGAGCACCTAGAGCCAATATATACTAATAAAAGTTCAAACAAATAAATAAGCAAACCAAAACCCTACACACCCACATCCAGGTCCTGTGCTGCTTTCTCAAAACATTACACTGTACTATAAATGATAAAGAATAAAGATGAAAATAGCTAAACTATATTAGCTTTTATTAATAAATGCCTCTAATGTGTTTTGCTCAAGGGTGTTCAGGTGGCAGATGATAGAATCCAGTATAACTGACGCTATGAATAAAGTACGGTTTCACAAAGTCTTTTAGAAGACAAGGTAACAAATTCTCTCTCTTGAATTTTTTTTTAAATTTTATTTTATGTTTTTGGTACCGAGGATCAAACTCACAACCTCATGCTTGCCAGGCAGGTACTTGTGCCACTGAGCTATATCCCTACCTCTCTCTTGAATATTCAGTGACCAGATAAACACAAAATATTATTCATCTTTTACTGTTTAAAGGAAATTTTCCTCACTCTTATTGTATTCCCTTTTTTTTCTTTTTTTTATATAGTGAGAAAGGCTCCACAGCATAGATTGGTCTGCATCCACCCCTAAAATCTCTGAGGATCTTCTTTTCAATTCCAGTTCCCAAACTGCTGAGAAATAAAACCTCAGTCTCGCTTGGGTTAGTTATTCATCTTCCTCCCAGTCTCTCCTCTCACTGCTCCTTCATCACCCCTCCAGCTTTTTCTACAGCTGATGCAATGACTATGTGTTACCATCACAAAACAGAAAGAAAAGTGCCTGCCAGCATCCCATTTAAAACTTGGACTAATAACAATTCTCAGAAAGAGAGAATTGTGATGGGCTTGGATAGCAAGTATCCTAGAAAGGTAGCTACAATGTTGCAACAAGAATAGTGTTGTAGTCAGGGGTTACAAAGAGAACAACTGCATAAAGGGCACAGAATTTGTAATACTGTTTTATGATGGTCACCCTGAGTCAAACACAAGAAAGTGCAGGAAAATCTGTTCACAACACTAAAGACCCAGAATATTCAGCCAAGGGCCTGGTTCCCACAGCAATGTCCTGCGTGAGTCCAGCTGAAGACCCAGAGCCCATGACAATGCCTTCCACAAGTCCAACTGCAGGCCTAGAGCCCAAAATAAGGACTCATACCAGTCTGTTTTACAGATCTGCACTGGGAAGGCCCAAAGGTCTGCGGTGGAAGCTAGAAAGTCTATGCCAGTGGGGTGAAGGAGTTGTGCAGTAGGTTGAGGGTTCTACACTGGAGCTGAGAAGTCACGCTCAAAGTAAGGACCAGAGCTCCCCTGAAAAGTGCCACAGCCATCCTCAGCAGGAATGACGTCCCAAGCTCCTCCTCCAATGAGAACAGTCAAGTACAGGTCAGGAAGTCCAGTGTGACAACCTTCTCCTGGAGGTTAAACAGCGCACATCTTCCCCTCTGGAGCCATGAAGCGATGCTCAATGTAAGGAGCAGAGCTCCCCCAAGGTGAACCACAGCCACTCTCAGCAATGAGGTACCAAGCTCCTCCAATGATAATGGCTGAATCCATATTGGGGAAGCCAGTGTGACAAGCTCCTCCAGGAGAACCAATGGCTTGAAACAGCAACACTTAGGAGAACCCACAACACCTGGCTCTTCGCCACATCTCTATACTGGCCATCTACACTCAGCACCATGAGGATTTAATTCCGCTGGTGTTAAGTTGACCACAAGTTTTTAATCCATAACAGTTAACATTTTTTGAGTGCTTCTAGCATGTCATGACATTCTCATGCATTAATTTACTGCTCTATACAATATTCCAAACTAGTTATCTTGACTATTATAATTTTTAGTTTTCCTGTGAGGAAATTGTTCAAAGATTTTCCTAAGATCACGAAGACCATGAGAAATGAAGTCACAGTTTTATCTGTGATTTCAGCTATCAATTTCTTAATTTTGTGCTACATTTTAAGTTTCTTAAACTGTTTTACAGCTGGAGAAATGCCATTATCTTCTCAGTCTTGCTTCAGATCTATTTCCTAAGTTCTCAAGGCCATTCACTGCTACTCTCTGAAGCCTTGTGTACCCTCCCAAACTCTATTTCTGAGGAATAGTCCCCTCAGAAAGATAAATATGACACCATGCATGGAGCCCTTTCAAAAGGATGCCTTTTTGCTGAATGTCTCTTTCATTTAAAATGTGCCTCACTGAAAGATTCAGATCATTTCTCTTATGAAAATAGAACAGCTTTAAAATGAACTCACTGCCCACTACAGGGTAGGTAGATCTCATAGAACTTAAGTATTTACTTGTGTCATTAAAAAATAACTTATTTGGCACTAAAACCTATGACTCCTAACTCTGAATCCATTATACTTTTGATAATGGAACTATATATTAATAGATAATCTTTTAATAAACATGTATTAAGTATAAATTCTACCAAGCTATTCTTCAAGCAATGCCAGTCCACAGATAAGTGATTCTGTAAAATTTCTGCTTGCATATCATATAACTATATTATCATGAGTAAAAAAACCATAAATTACTATCATAAAATACTGATATTCACAGAATACATTTTTTCTCGTCAATAATCAATTCTATTTAGTTACAAATTTGGCATATACATGGTTATCTATGATAAAATTTTGATAAATTTACCTATGAATTATACAGATGATTTAGAAATATACTAATTGGTTGTTCTCCAGAATAAATCCTGGAAAAATGGACTACTAATTCAATATCATAATTATTAAAAAGATGTTACTCAGAATTGCCATTATTGGATAATTATAAAGGATTTGAAGCCAAAAATCTTTAAAACTTATTGGCATATACTTCTCCCTTTTTTGATTAACATTCAGTAGCTAATATACATGTACAGTTTAATTTATAGATGAATTTTCGTAAATCCTAAGCCAGGCTGAGATTTTTTATTTCACCTGTCTGTTAGAAAATGGCGTTATTTTTAGAAAAATTGTTCTTTTCATTTCATTTAAAGAACTGTGTTTCACTCTTCTATGCATTTAGAAGGAATAAGATGAATAGTCACCATTCTTTTAAAAGGTACTAGTATTTGGAAGAAATTGTTGATGTAGTCACATATTCATGTTTGAACCTTCACTATCTGTAAAACTCTACACTCCTAGTAACGTGATTGGTACACAGCAAAACAGTTTTTGCCTTCAAATTTCTCTGACTTGTGTCTTCTCTAAAAAAAAAATGTGTTAAGGATTTTTTTTTATTGAAAGACAATATCCTACAAAGGAAGAGAGATCAGTGAAAGTCATAGTGTATGCCCTTGTTTTCAACAATTGGTACATTAGATATGAGGTTATCACAACTCTCCTGTTCTAGAGATAATGTTGTGTGATAACAGCACTCTGACAGCAAAATCACTCTGCTTCTCTTAAACTATGTTTTCTTATATATGCCCTCTAACCCATAAACCTTGTTCCTAAGTAAATTTCCCACAGAAATGCTTCAAGAAGTTTCTAGGAGAATATAAATAAAGTTACTGTCATAGTGGTCTTGCAGTTAAAAAGAGTTACATAAAAGCTATTTTGTGACAGTGAGATAAGTAAAGTGTGACTTATTACGACAATATTGTGAGATATTGTCCATTTTGTGAGAGTGGATAAGTAAAGTGTAACTTATCATGACAATATCGTGAGGTGAATCCTCTAAAATAAAAGAAAAAACAGAAATATGTTCATACAGATACTGACATATATAGAAATACCACTGAGAGGAAAAACAAGCAGCAGATATATAGTATGTCATTTAAGCAATGGCATAAAATAAGAACTTATAGGATAATATACATATAAAAATGATATGCATCCAGAGCATTATATATAATTGGAGACAATGAGCTTGGGTAATGGGGACAAATAGGAAAGGATGGACAGTTGGAGGCACAGAGAAAGAAGACAATAAGAAAAAAGAGAGGGAGGGAGAAACACAGGGAGAGAAGGGAGGAAAAGAAAAGATAGGAGAGAGAGAAAAGAAAGGTAGGAAGAAAAGAAGTGAAGGGAGAAGAAATTATGATCTGTTACACACATATATCAACTCCCCAGAGTGAAAGTAATCACTGTGTGCTGCAAATATGGACTAAAAAAATATTCAAATTGGCAAAGTTAATTTGAAAAGATGAAAAGGAGCAAGGAGGAAAGGGATGAGTGAAAAATTAAAGAAAAAAATGGAAGGAAAACTTTGATGCTAAACTTATATGTTTCATCATTTGATTTTATAACTATGCCGTCAAATTCTTCAAAACTGAAATACGAAAAACAAATATTCTCAGAAAACCTCATGTTTCCCCAAATCATTAATACAAAACAAGGACTTGTTTATCACTTTCTGTTATAAGAAAATAGATCATGCCATTTAGCCTAGAGTGGAAATTATGAAGAATGTGTGAGATACAGTTCCCTCTCCCAAGGGTAAACCACTGGGAGAGAGAACTAGAGGACAGTAAAACACATGGAGGAAGCAATACAGTAAATTAAACACATGCTCAATTTTTTCAAGTTATTGGCCAGGACCTCATGCATGCTAGGCAAAGGCTCTATCACTGAGCTATGTTCCCAGATCTCAATATTCTTATATCCTGTCAATCTTCAGTGAAAACATGCAATTTCAGAGTAAGATAATTTTTGTTATATCAGGACAGGTTAAGAGGTTAACTGGGGTTACAATAACTATTTTTAAATAACGTCTTTATTACTATAGGCAAGAAGCCTTTGAACAAATACTTAGTATTTATGAACCTTGATGTTCTTGTTATTTGTATACTTTTTATCAATCTAAAATTGTAGATAATGATATTTATCTCTTATGTCTTTGTCATGATTCAATGAGGCATCACAATAAAGAAATATACCTGGGGCATAACTATTGTAAGTTATGTACCTTTAAATGCTATCAAAAAGATAGCAATCAAGATGAAATGTGGGATGGTTAGAATTGAGTGGGGTGTTCTAGATGGAAAAATCTTAAGAAGAAAGTTCTGCTGACATTTTTCTTAAAATTTAAAAATATTTTTAAACTTAATGTTTTGCTGTAAATTTTTTGCATGTAGACTTTGGGTATTGTGTTGTTAGAGAGTTTTATCTAATAATATTCCTATATCGTTTATAGAGTATATGTTCATAATTATGACATAATTGTCATAGATTTCAACTTCCAGCAATACAAAACATCTTTTTTAAAAAATCAAAACAGAAAAAAAGGATAGAAATAATACAGAATTTCAAAAAAAAGGTAAGAAATTAAAACTAGTTAATATATTGCATTTTGTTATCTTAGAAGTAGTTGTTCAAGTTACAGGATCTAGGCAAAAAAATGATCAAACAATGAAACAATGACAGCACAAACTGTTCTTTTTGATGAACTAACAGAGATTAGTGGTGTAGTTACCCATTTTGCATACATATACATACATACATTTTTATATGTATACTTATATACATATAATCTTTTCCTTTTTTCCTATTCTCCTTTCCCCTATCCCAGTTGTACTTTCCTTTTGAGCACTTTCTTCCCTTTCATTATTACACTATATATTGTACATTTTGGATCTTACAATTCCTGTAGTTTTTTCTTTCTATTATTTTATACTAGGGAAACAATATGATATTTATAAATGTGAGTTTGATTTATTTCACTTATGAGTATGGTGTCAAGTTGCTTCCATTTTCCTATAAAAGTCTCAAGATTATCCTTTTTATAGCTGAGTAATGTTCCATTGTATAAAAATACTATTTTTCATCCATTCTGCAGTTGATAAGCATTTGGGCTGTTTCCAAGAATCAGCTATTACAAATTGTGCTGCTATAAACATGGGTGCACATATGCTGCTGTGGCATGGCATTTTCAGTTTTTCTAGGACAATACCTAGAAGAGGAATAGCTGGATTGAATGAGACTTCTGATCCTAGTTTTTTGAGGAATCTCCACAATGATTTCCACAATGGTTGCACCAGCCTACACTCCCACCAACAGTGGAAAATTGTTCCTTTTTCCCCACAGCCCCACCAACATTTGTTGATTTCTTGATGGCAACCATTCTTTCTGAAGTGAGATGGAATCTCAATGTTGTTTTAATTTGCATTTCTTGAATGACCAGGGATGTTGAACATGTTTTTATGTATTTATTTGCCATTTGTATTTCTTTGTTGGAGAAGTGCGTGTTCATCTCAGATGCCCACTTTTGGAGTGGATCTTTGAATCGGGAACCTGATGTTTTTTAGTAGTTTATATGTTCTAGATATAAGTCCTTGGTCTGAGGGACAGCTGGCTAAAATTCCTTCCCATTCTGTGGGTATTCTCTTCACTCTATTGGTAATTTCTTTTGAAGCACAAAACTTTTTAATAAGAAAAGATCCCAGTTGTTGATCTCTGACGTATTTCCAGTGTGGATTGCGTTTTGTTCATGAACTCTTTGCCTACACCTATGTCTTCAAGATTTCTGCATAACTTGTCTTCCAGTAGATTTAGTTTTTCTATTTTAATATTTAGAACTTTGATCCATTTTGACTTTAGTTTAGTGCATGGTAATAGACATGGGTCTAGCTTCAGTCTTCAGCATGTGGAAAGTCAATTTTTCCAGTACCATTTCTTAAAGAGGCTATCTTTCTTCCAGTGAACATGTTTAATCCTTTTATGAACTATAAGGTGGCCGGGTGTCTTTGTAGTTGTGTCTGCAACTTCTAGTGTGTTCATTGATCCTCAGGTCTGTTTTTTGCCAGTACCATGCTGATTTTATCACTGTAACTTTGTAGTAAAATTTCAAGTCAGGGTTTGAGATGACTCCTGCCTCGCCTTTGTTGCCCAGGATTGCCCTTGCTATTCTAGGTCTCTTCTGTTCCAAATGAGTTTTAGGAATACTTTCTGTAGATCTGTAGCATATGTTAATGGTGTTTTGATTGGAACTGCATTGAATCTGTACAACAGTTTTGGGAGTATGGCCATTTTCACAATGTTGCTTCTTCCTAAACAAAAGCAAGGGATATCTGCATTTTCTGGCATCCTCTTCAGTCTTCTTTTTTAGAGTACTTTAGTTTTCAATGTATGGTCTTTTACATCCTTTGTTAGGTTGATTGCTAAGTATTTCATTGTTTTTGATGCCATTGTGGAAGGTGTTATTTCCATTATCTCTCTCTCAATGAGTTTGTTTTTTGTATACAGCAATGCTATTGTTTTTTGAGTGTTGACTTCCTATCCAGCTACACTGCTGAATTTCTGTATTAACTCTAGTAGTCTTTTTATGGAGTTTTTGGGGTCTTCTATGTAGAGTGCCATATCATCATCAAATAGTGATAATTTAACTTCCTCCTATCCTGTCCTTATTCCTTTTATTTCTTTCTCTTGTCTAATTGCTCTGGCTAGTATTTCCAAAACTATATTGAATAGAATTGGTGATAGTGGACATCTTTATCTTGCTCCTGATTTTAGAGTGAAAGCTTTCAGTTTTTGTCCATTTAGTATAATGTTGGCTCATGTTTCATCATAGATGGCTTTTATCAGATTGAGGTAGATACTATCTATTCCACGTTTCTGTAGGGTTTTTATCATGAGCAAGTGTTGGGTTTTATCAAAAGCTTCTTCTGCATCTACTGAGATGATCATGTGATTTTTGTCTTTGACTGTTGATATTGTTTATTGCACTTATTGATTTAGTATGTTAAACTATTCCTGCATTTCTGGGAAAAATCCGACTTGTCATGTTGTATAATCTTCTTGATGATTTGCTGCATTCTATTTGTCAGTATTTTATTGAGAATTTTTGCATTGATAGTCTTTAGGGAGATTGGCTGATAATTCTCCTTTTTGGTTGCATCTTTCCCTGGTTTGGGCATCAGAGCAATACTTGCCTCCAGGAATAAATTAGGGAGAATTGCTCCCCTTTCAACTTCATTGAAGAGTTTGAGGAGTATTGGAGTTAAATCTTGTCTAAATTTCTTGAAGAATTCGGCAGTGAATCCATCAGGGCCTGTGCTTTTCTTTGTTGGTAAGCTTTTAATCACATTTTCAATTTCAGTATCTGATGTTGGGTTATTCAAAATTGTTATCTTCTTGATTCAGCTTTGGTAATTCATAGGTTTCAAGGAATCAGTCTATTTCCTCTGTGTTTTCCACCCTATATGAGTAAAAATTTTCAAAGTAGGTATTCATGATCTTCTGAATTTCCATGGTATCTGTAGTAATTTCACTCTTTTTATTCCTTTTGAAAGAATTTGAGTTCTTTCTTTTTCTTGATAAGGTTGGCTAGAAGCTTATCAATTTTGTTTATTGCTTCAAAGTACCACCCCTTCAATTCATTAATTCTTTGTATTGTTTTCTTAGTCTCAACTGCATTAATTTCTGCTCTGATCTTTATAATTTCCTCTCTTCTATGAGATTTGGGCTTGACTTGCTCTTCTTTTTCTAGAAGCTTCAGGTGTTGCATTAGGTTGTTTATTTGTGCTTGTTCTGTTTTACTGATGCGACAATTCACTGCTATATATTTCCTTCTTAGGTCTGCTTTCATTACGTCCCACATGTTTTGGTATATTGTATCTGCATTTTCATTGAATTGTAGGTATTGTTTAATTTCTTCTTTGATTTTGTCAGTAATCCTTTGGTTGTTTAAGAGATTGTTATTTAATTTCCATTTGTTTATGTAGGTTTTGCAGTTTCTTTTGCCACTGATTTCCAATTTCACTGCACTATGGTCAGATAATATGCATGGGATAATTTCAATTCCTTTGTATTTACTTAAGCATGTTCTGTGGGCTAATATATGGTCTATTTTAGAGAATGTCTCATGTGTAGCTGAGAAGAATGTGTATTTTGATGTGGTAGGATGGACAACTGTATAAATATCTACTAAGTCCATTTGTTCACATGTTTGATTCAGTTCTAGTATTTCTTTGCTGAATTTTTGTCTAGTTGATTTATCTCTTTGTGACAGTGGGGTACTAAGGTCCTCTGTTACAACTGTGTTAATGTGTATTTGGTTTTTCATATCTATTAGTATTTGTCTTACACAGTTGGGTGCTCCTGTATTTTGGTGCATATATATTAGTGATTGTTATCTCTTTGTCTTGAATTTTTCCCCTGACAAGTATGTAGTGACCATCTTTATCTCTTTTGAACATTTGTGGTTTGAAGTTCACATTGTCTGCAAGCAGAATAGCTACTCTTGCTGTTTTCTGGGTTCCTGCCACATGGAATATTGTTTTCCATCCTTTGACTTTTAGCCTTTTAGTTTCCTTTTGAGTCAGATGTGTTTTTGGCATACAGCATATTGTTGGATCCTGTTTCTTGATCCATTCTGTCAACATATTTCTTTTAATTGGTGAATTGAGGCCACTTACATTGATGGATATAACTGATATGTACTGGCTCGACTTTGTCATGTTATTTTCCTATTGTGGGTTTCTTGCTTTTCCTCTTTGTTTAATTGCTTGCCCTGCCTGGTGGTTTTTTTCTGTTGTTGTTCTGGGAATTGCAGTCATTTTTATCTCTCTGTAGTATGTCTTTCAGTACTCTTTCTAGGTCTGGTTTTATGTACATAAATTTCTTCCATTGTTCTTTTTCATGGAAGTGTCTTATTTTTGCATTAATTTTCAAAGAAAGTTTTTCAGGGTACATCAGTCTGGGTTGCAAGTTGCTTTCTTTCAGGGCTTGAAACATTTTACTCCAAGCTCATCTTGACTTGAGGGTTTCTGCTGAGAAGTCTGCCATGATTCTAATGGGCTTTCCTTGATAAGTGAATTCTGTTTCTCGAACAGCTTTTAGTCTTCTGTTTTTATGCTGAATTTCTGGGATTTTAATTTTTTTATGTCTGGGTGTAGATTTATTTTGGTTTTGACTGTTTGACTTTCTATATGCCTCAGTTATCTATATATCCAATTCTTTTCCCATGTTTGAAATTTTCTGCTATTTTTTCTTTAAGTATTTTTTTATGTCATTCACATTGACTCTTGAATTTTCATTGACACATATCAGTCTTATATTGTTTCTTTTTGCTTCATGTTGAAGCTGTTGAATTATTATTTCATGCTCCCTTGTTATTTTTAAAAAATTCTTTCCTTTCGTGACCATTAGCTGCGATCCTGTCTTCAAGGTTCAAAAGTCTATCCTCAGCTTCATTCAAATGGTCTTGCCAGCTTTCAGTATAAATTTTTATTTCCTGGATATTTCTTTGAATTTGCTTTATGAATTCAATTTCTTTCCTATATTGTTCATTCAAGGTTTCTATCATTTTCCCATGCTCCTGTACTTTTTTTTATCTATGTCTTCTCTAGCTATGCTGAGCAACTCATTGATTAAGGTTGTCACTTCTTTCTTTACCTGAGGGATTATTTCTAATCTTTCTTCTATAGTCTCATGGATTTATTTCTTTATTTCACTTGCTATCTTTTCAGAAATGTTAGGTGTATGACTTCTAATGTCCTCTATTTTGATGTCTCCTATACTTGTTCCTGCTTGCCTAGACATTTGAGATTGCATTTTGCTTTTCCATTTTGTCATTTTCACCTCTCAGGTAAACATTTTGATCTTTTCAATCCCACTAGACTTAACTGTCCATTGTGTGCGTCTTAGGGTTCTACTGTGTGGCTGACATTTGTCCAACTGAAGGGGAGGGGCCAGTCACCTGAATTCCTCCTGCAGGGCCTGTTTAGTGAGTCCTATATTCTTCCTAGGCTGATTAGCCTTGGAGTATTGATGTAAGCCAACCCTTAGTTCCTATTGTTACTGTGGTTTCAGAATCTTCCAGGCCACCAGATCTACCTGGCTATAGTGTTCACTTCAACTGGGACCATACTGTGTCACTGGGGGTCTCATTGGACCTTTCAGTTTCCTCCAGGTTGGGGAGACCTTCTCAGCACTCTCCTCAACCCACCTGTTATTCTCTGTATAGAAAAAGGACTCACTTACACTCTTGCTGGGCTTGTCAAGGTCTTACAGCTGGGTGGGGAGGGTTCACTGCTGCTCCTGTTTACCAGCTGAGGTCCTCTGTTTCAGGGGAAAACTCATCACACTTTCACAGGCCCACTGAGGTCCTCTGTGTGGGTGAAGGGTTGCTGAGTCTCCCAGCAACCCACCAAGGTTTTGCAGGTGGTTGAAAATGTCACTGACAGTTCATGGGCTTCTGCCATCTTTTGGGTGGGGGGAAAGGGTGACCAATGATCCCACCAGCCTCCTAGGTCTGTGGGGCATGTAGGAATGGTGAACAACAATCCCGTGTACTTTCAAGGTCTCCAAAACATCATTTTAATCCGTGAATATTCTTTGATTTTAATTCTAAATCATCTACTATTAAGATCATGCTTTCTTTTTTTCTTTCAGTTGCATTTGTCTTGAACTCTTAGTCTATCTTTTTTTTACTTAATCTAATTTACATCCTCTGAATGTGTCTGTTGTACACAGAATAGTATTGAGTTTGTTTTCTGATTCAATCAGCAAATCATTTTCTCCTAGAATATTTAGATAAAGCCTATTCCAAATTCCATTATGAAAGATCTACTTATTCTTATATCACATGTATGCATATGTGTATGTGTGTGTATATATATATATTTATATATATATATATATTTATATATATATATATATATATATATATATATATATGACCTACAGATGTCTGCACTGCAGTTTTTAAATAGTTTTGTACATTCTTTTTCTGACATTTGGAAAGTTATAATATACTTTTTTAAAACAGTGTATATAAAATATACAGAATAAGAGATTTCACTATAATATTTTTGTACATGCATATAACACACTTTGATCATATCCTTCCTCCATTATTTTCCTTTCTACTCCTGTCCACCCTCCCATATAATTTACCTTTGCTTTGGTGAACACAATGTTATATCCTTAGTTTTGTATTCCTCTCAACAATTTCTATTTCATTCCAAAAGTCATGATAAAATTTGGAATACATTTTTCTTTCTTTTCTATTTCTCTTCTTCTGCCACCAAATATTAGCCAAATCATTTATTTTCCGTTATTTGTTTCAAACATATTTTCTCTTTCAATTTTTCAGATTTAAAATAATTGATTCAACATCCAATATTTAAAAGTAGATAATTTAAAAGCCTAAAATCCCTTCTTTCATCTCTTCATCTTTTTGGGAAATCATTCCTATATTTTTAAGCATTTATAAAGCATTCTTTTCCATCACATGGTCTAGGCTAATGATTGACTAATTCAGCCTCTGTCCACAAATCGTTTAGTGGAAAAAAACATTGAAACTACATGCCTTGAGATTTATGTGTAAGAATCTTCTGTCCCATTTAGTTCTACTTGAAGGGAAATACAGTCGATTGTATAATTAATAAAGGAAATAGTGTGCTTATGCAACTTTTTAAAAAATTGGATCAATGAAATCTGTTCCATCTTGGGTTTTATGAGATTTTTTCCATTTCTAGTTTTCTATGTATTTTGCCAGTTTTCTTCTTCTCATGTACCTTCTGCCAGATGTCAGCTACCGTTAGAATTCCTCTCTTTATGTTGGTTCTTTGATACAGACATTCTATTAGTAAACTTATTCAACAACCAGAGTCTGAATAATGGATTTTGGTAAAATTCATTAAACAAATTTATACTCATCATCTACAATGGATATGTTGTTGATGAATAAATCTTTTAAAAATTAAATTCCTAAATTTTCCTATGTAATCAGCTTCAAAAAAATGGAGACCTTAAGAGTAATACTGAAAAGTGAAAATCTACTGAAACTAATTCTGATTAATTGAATATATATGGTACCTTCTAGCACTCATATAACAATATTTTCTGTACTGCAAATACACTCATGAAATTTTGCAAATGTTCATGTTGCACTATGGGCTCTATCTGGAAAAACAAAAGAAAGCCAGAAATCATATGTGAAAAACTTTCTTTGCATGTGTTATCTCTTCAGAGTGAACCTTGGTGCAGCTGAACAGGTAAATTTTTCAGTGGATCTAAGACTGGATTTCTGAAACTTGTTAATATGTACATGGGTTATATGTGCATGCAAAAATGTCTGCAGACATAGATGGTCTTTAACTGGATACAGCTATTACTTAATATTTCTAGAGTTTTGTGACTTGTATGCTGTATATAGTTTTTTATTTAATCTAGTTTTTGAGTTACTTCTGCTATAAATGCATGTCTGTTGTTGCTGCCAATCATCAAGGGTAGGTCTTATCTAGGGATGATTTTTTTTACAGCAGGACCCTGCAAACTTTTATTGTCTTGTCAATGCAGGTAAGGAAAGGGAGGTCAGAGCTGGTGACACATACTGAAGCCTGAGCTGACTGCAGGAGTATGGGTGTCAGTGCAGTGGTTTGAGCTTGCAGAACGCAAGGTGGGGGCAGGTCTGATGGCTGGGGTTGATGTTTTAGTCAATCAGATCCCTGGAGGGGGCTTAGGCCTCCAGAGCAAATTATTCTGAGTTGTTGGTGGCAGATTTCTAAACAGCAGCAGGAAGCAGTTGCAGGAGAGTTTTGAACAAAATTGCATTGTTCATTGTGACCACAGCATATCTCATCTGTCAAGTTCATTCCTACTACTTTCATCCATAAACAGGGTGTACTCAGTATCTGTCAAAGGGTCCACTTTTATAACAGTTAATTCTAGTACAGCATATTGCACCTGGACAGTCATGTCTCAGCTAAGGTTAGCTTTTCAGCTATTTTGATCAGAAGGACAGTGGCTGCTAGAGTGTGGAAGCAAAGAGCAAGGCAGCCCTTAGTGACTGGATCCAAATATTTGCATAGGTAGGCTACTGGATACTCCCAGAGGCTCACAGTCTGAGCAAGCATCATTGTTTTTATTTTTATTGTTGTTGTTGTTGTTGTTGTTGTTGTTGTTGTTGTTGTTTGGCACTGGGGATTGAACTCACAACCTCACACCTGCCAGACAGGCACTTAAGCCACTGAGCCAACCTCCCAGCAACATCATCGTTTTTGTGAACTCAATGATCCATATTTTATAGAAGCCTGTAGCTCCAAGAAATTTGTGAAGATTCTTTCTTGTAACCAGTTTCCACCAGATATTGTAGCAGAGCTTTTGTGTCTTTCCAGCAGGTAGCTTGAGGGTCATTAATCAGAAGTGCTTTTTCAAAGAGGAAACAAGTTTTTGAACCTATGAAAGGTTGAGTCCAGGTCAGTTGCCTTTTGAGTCCAGAATTAGGGTCTTTCTATTTAAAGGCAAAGAAGGGCTGGCTGACATGAGCCAGTCAAAGGCAGAAGAAGGTATTTTTTTAGGGCCACGCAGGTACCAGCAGGCTGTAGGTAACAGAAGACTGAGGCAATGTATATGGAGGGCAACCATGGTGGCAGTGGCAGCTTGAGATCTTGAACTGACTTTACCGGCAGGAGAGATGTATTTCAGCAGTTTGACAGTCTATAAACCTTTTGTGATTTTGAAACTTCTGGATATGTGGTTGAATTTCTAGCCAAGTCTCTCATGGCATGGGATATTCTTTGATGCAGGAGGATTTTGCCCTGGGATGGAGTTTCTCAATCAGAGCCAGATGGTCAATGCCCCAATCTAAGGGCCCAGGGTACAGTGACAGAATTGTGGAGCTGGAAGGTACAGAAAAGCTGGCTGTCACAGAGTGTTCAGATCTGTTGTCAGAGCATCCCTGAAAATAGTGGGAGAGTTTCCAAACCCTTGCCCAATTGAGTAACAGTTCAAAAAGTGTGAATGGGTTGGGAACCACAGAATGTAAGGTTATTGCTTCATAGTTGATGGCATGGAGATCTTGCTCAAGGTGATTAACAGTCTATTAGGTTGATATGTGGCTGTATGCCTCTTTGTGCTTTCTGTGACATCTGACAGCAGTGAGGGATTTCAGGGGTGTGGCATGGTTGGTGGCCAGTCCCAGAAGCAGGTCTTTAGTCTACAGTTCTGAGAGGAGAGTTTTTAGGACTTCAGGATTGTAGTTATCTGTATCAGGCTGATGTAGTCATTACCTTTCTCTTGAGGAAAAGTCAGAGTTGAAAGGGAAAGATTAAACAAGAGGGAGGCTGACTGTTTTGGGGCAAAGGAAATATCCTACCAGGCTGCAAGTTTGTGCCTGGCAGAATGAGAGGCAAGAGTTCCAGTTGCCTGGTGATGGTAACTTTTTGAGAAAGGGGACTTTTGAAGGCAGAGAGTTTTGTTTCATCTTCTACCAAGAAAGTCACATATTTGTCCCTGATTTTTGCAATAACAGGTGGGTCTCAGGGGTTCATTTTGATAGAGCTTGGTGTATCTTATTGATTCAGGTCCAACAGGGTGCAATGTATCTGTCAGGGCTGACAGTCCAATTTTTCCTCAGTCAAAATGTGGAGCTCAGAAGGAGTTGTTGACAGACATCTCAGGTGGGCATGATATGATACATCTGACAAGGATAGGTGTGTCTTGCGGAGAGGTGTGTGGATGAATGCGGGCAATGGCTAGCTGGAACCAGTTCAGTTGGGTGGAAGTAGATGGGCCAGGAGCAGGGACTGAAGCTATTGGTGTTGGCAGCAACTACAGTGGCAGATGAGGATGCCAAGTTAGAGTTCTCACAAAGGATGGGCTCTTTTGTTTTTTCAAGATACAAGGAGTGATTTGGTTTCACTTTTAACTCCATAAAAACCATTTTTCCTGCAGTCAGTGACTGTGGGTTTTGACTAATTAATTGCCATGTCTGACTTCCTATTAATTCCCATCGCTGACTTCCTACATATGTATTTTGTACACTTGAACAATGGCACAACAGACAAAGGGTAGGTGCCTCTCAGAGTGAGACGTTCAGATGCCTACATGGCCATGCCCCTCACAGAGACTATGTGCAATTTAGCTAAGGAGGATGAGAGTCCTCCATTATGGTATATGTGCATCACCACGGAACTGCAGGCCAGGTCCCAATCAGCCACTGAGACCAGAGCTTCCCAGTCTTGGTGTACAGGTGGAAGCCTGTTGCTTATGCTCTCTGATCCACTCACTCACACAATCATTCCAAAAGCACTCAGAGGTTAAAACATTCTATCCGTCTTCCCTTGAGGGTGGTCCTAACAAATGAGAGGTTATCAATCTCTCTTACTGCTCCAGCTGAGCAGGACTGACAGACAAACCAGGATGCTTCTTACCAGAATCAGGGAGGCAGGCAGACAGATTGTATCCTCTTCCCTTTAAGATTCAATGTGAGCCACTTAAGCAGGGAACCAGGAATCCTCCTCCAGATCTCTGAGGGGGCTCAAGAAATTCATGGGTATACATTCTGGAAAGGTCTCTGCTCTGTCTGCAAGGGCCACAACTGGTGACCAAAGACATCAGCATGGTCAGTCTTCCCAGTCAGCACACCAGATCCAACAGCAAGCAGAAACACCAAAACAAAACCTAGGATTTGGAGTTAGATTTATTCACATCAGTGAGCACTCATTGGAATCATTCCCAGAATATCAGGCCCTGATCACTGGTGGTCTAAGGCTTATATGGGATAAGCAAGCAAGAAGTACAGAGACAGAATGGCTTGTCAATTGGGGATTGGCTTGTACAATGTGCATCATAGTGACCAGCTATACATCACAGTGACCAGCCTTTTCTAAGAGACAGAAGCAACCAGAACTCAAACAAGAAATATAACCTGGGCAACTAAGAAACTGAAGTAAACTGACTGGGTGAGGGGAGGCATTTTCTGTTACAGTTCAAAATAGCAATAATTCTAGATCTTGAAAGAGAGAGAGGGAGAAAGATACAGAGAGAAGGCTGGAGTAGTGGAAAGAAGAAGAGAGGAAAATAGGTAGCTTTCAATCACACTAAGTTAACATTCAAGTTACTTTGTTATTGCCACACCCAACTCAACTTGTAACATTTATGGTATCCAGTGTCAATTAAAAGATGATCATGAGAGTAAAGTATTACATTACCAAACCAATTATAAGAACATAAAATGGAGATAAACAGATGCATAAATAGAAAGAACCCTTGAGAAAATATTAACAAGTTAAATCCAGTAATAGAGATATAATATTTTATTATGGTCAATTGAGATTCAGCTCAGAAATGTAAGGCTGCCTGAATGTGAATTTCATTCATAATTTTTTCCCTCTGAGACTGAAACATAAAGACAAAGAGATCTCTCTCACTACTCCTAAGTAACAATATACTGGAGTTTTTAGAAGTATAATGAAGTAATTAGAAGAATACAAATGCAAATTTGAAAAAAGTAACATATTTATGCTTATTCCCAAATTAGATGATTACATACCTAGAGAACCATAAGGATTATGTAGCAAAATTACCACAACTAGTCCATAGTATGTCAGTGTTAAGATATTTATAGTTGTACTTTATTGGTCTGAAGAAACTTTATTTCTACTTTTATGAAAATTTCATTTGAAATAATAAAGATACACTAAATTTTATAAAAGACTTTTTAGAAAATATAGAAATAATCATGTAACTTTCATTCTGTATTCTGCTAATATGGTAAGTTATGATTAATCACCAAATATTAAGCAAATTTTAATTTTTCAAGCTTACTTCTAACTGGACATGATTTGTGACAATGTTCCTAACAAATGATGTTGGTGCAACTGACTACAAAAGCAAAAAAGAAAAATCCTCAATTCTTCCTTCATACCACACATGAAAATGAACTTAAGAAGCATAACAGATCTAAATTTAAACTGATAAAGCTCATAGAAGAAAGCATGAAAGAAAATCAGTATGACCTTGTGTTAGTCCAAGATTTCTTAAAGAAAACACAAAAAATCATTAGTCATAAAAATTATTGATAAAGGGGATTTTCCCAAAGTCTATATTTCCCCTTTTCAGACGACACTATTAGAAAATATAGCCTAAATTTAAGCAAAAGTTAGAGGAACATTACAATTCATATGTCTGCAAAAGAATAATACCCAATATATTTCAAGTTAATTATATGAAGACAGACAAATTAGTTTTTAGAGAAGGAAGAACACTTTAACACTTTATAAATGAAAATATGGAAATGGTCAATAAGCACATAAAAATATGTTCAAATGTTTAGTCATCTGTAGAATGCAAATTGAACCCAAAATGAGGTGCCACTGAAGACCCAGCAGAAAAGTCAAAATTAAAAGGACTGATAATACCAGAAGTTGGCAAGGTTACAGAGCACCTGGAACTATTATATATAGCTAGTGGAAATGGGAAATGGCACAATTATTTTGGAGAGCCATTTTGCAGTTTTTCTTAGAAATAAAATTGAAGTAACATCATGTAGCTCAGCAATTATAAAAAGGATAACCAAATTAAACATAAAAATGAAAATATATCTGCAAAAAGGCTTTACCTGAATGTTTTTAGCAACTTTATTCAATAGTGTAAAAAAACAAAAAACTGAAAACATCCATTATGTTCATCAACAGGAGAAAAGGTAAATATTATATATTATATTTCTACAATAGAACACTTCTTGCTAATTCAAAGAAGCAGACTACTGATAAAAAGCAGCAACATGCATGAGTCCTGCATTCTGCTGAGTTAAAAAAGTCAGATAGAGTCTACTGCACAGGTATTTTTATATGGAATTTTTAACAGGATAAAACTAATTTTTATTGGCTGAAAGCAGAGCAATGGCTGTTTTAGACTGAGAGTGGTGGTGAAACTGATTGTAAAGAGAGGGAATATTTTGAGATCATGGAAACTGTCTGTATCTTCATTTTGGTGTTTAGGTAAATGTATACATTTGTCAAAGCTGAATTAACTATACACTATAAAAGTGACATATTTTGCTATATTTCAATTATACCATAAGAAATACCACTATATTACATGAAAAGGAACAAATAAATACATGCACAATAAAGAACATGGTAAAACAATAATTGTGCAATCTTTTACTTGGGTTATATTTAATTGGCAGTTTGTATTCCTTTTATGCAAATTTTGTTTTCTTATCTAATCTGATGTAAAGACTATATATGCTGCTTATTGGGAAATGAGCACCCCAGAATCCATGGGAGATCAGGCTTTTGTTTAAACTTAGACACTTTCTAACAGAGGAATACTAAAGTTTATAAAATCTAACATACCTCCTGAAAATATTCTGGATTCATTTTTCCCTCATTTTCTATCTTGTCTATCCTCTACATGTTTGGTAAATTTTGCTTTTTTCCAGGCCATCTTCAATAAAAGTAAGGAACCTCCTGGTTCTTTCCCATCCAGCCTCTTCAGACAGCTACCCTTCCTTCCCACTGGAATTTCAGTGGCCTCCATGGATCATAAATCTGAGGCACTGGTTCAACGTTATTCATGGCTCACTGTTCTTCAGCTCAAGTGGAAGTTTCATAGCAACGTTTTATAGAATTCTTGATTTTGTCCAGTCCAATTTCCTTTCACTCTTCCTCCCTACAGAACACATCTTCTGTCTTCATTTGTCTAACTTCCTGTGCATTCTACTACCATCCTACTACTGTGTATATTGTATACTTCAGCTACGTTTAATTTCTTTGAGTGTCCAGAGTGTAATATACCCTCTCCTCCCTTGGTTTAGATATAAATGTGACTGATTATTACTTGTCATAACTTGTTTCTCCTCCTTTATAACATTCTAATTTTCCTTCTCCTGCCTAATTTCTAGTAAGCATCCCAGGTTCATTTAAGCAATAACTTTTCTCTTAGGAAACTTGTACTTAAGGTCCCTTTCATGGGTTCATATATGTTACCAATCACAGAATTTGGTTGACTGGATTTTGGCTTTCTTTTCCTACTATTTCACAGAAATTGCTGAAATCAGAGGTAACTCCCTTGCTTCAGTTGGGCCTAAATTTTAGTTCTTTAAATTGAACAGTGTGATTGAAATTTGAGTCATCAAGAGATGGAAATTTGTCAAAAAGTTGTTCTAAACTTACTTATTTTCTGCTTTAATAATACAAAATGTTTAAGGTAAATATCTTTAGTTTCAGCAGTCAGCGAATAAGGAATTATTAAATCTAAGCAATTTGGACCTTTATATCTTTCCTGTAAGTAAAAGTGATAGAAGAGCGAGACAAAGTTAGTCACTCAAAAAATGGTAGGCAAATTTACCTTTGACATTATTTTCCCTAAGGCAGAAAATGCGTAGTAGTAAAATCTAGTCAAAATTCCATGACCTCATTGCAGAACGGTTTTTGCAAACAAACCTCTTATTTTGGAGCAGCATTAAAACAGAACACAAGAATAGTTTTTACCTGCAGGGTATTGCAACAGGAAGTTTGGTGTAATATATGCTGCACTTCTTTCAGTGTTTGATATTTTTTGGAATGATTTTGGATACAAAAACTATCATGACTTATTCAATAATAATTAATGAGCACATTATTTTTATGTGAGGCAGGGGAGAAAGGTGGTTGTTTTTACTTTATTTGTAGTATTTGTTTACCAGTTGCTGAAAGACATTTTCTGTTTCATAAAATGGAATTTGATGTAGTATCACTCCCACTCCTCAATCCCCTAATTGTGTGAACCCTGAGGTCAGAAGCTGTGATTTCACTTTTTTACAAAGATAGCAACACATAGCCTGCATGAGGTAAATGCTCAATATATATTTGTTGGTTAAATAAATCAATGTCTAGGTGGTATCTGCAATATAAGCATAAATATAAACATAATATATAGCATATATCATATAATGTATAATATATACAGCCTCTGTCTTCAAAGTTTGTAGCAGAAAATCATTCCAACAATAGAAAATAAATATTTGGATCAGATAGAAGAGTTTGAAAAAAGTAAGTGTCTTAGTTACTTTTCTTTCACTGCTGAGACAAAATACCCAACAACCAAAATTAAGCAACAAAAGATTTGTTTAGCTTACAAGCTGTGAAGATTTCAATCCATAATCAGCTGGCTCTAGGGCAGCATGACATCAAAGAAACACCTCAAGGCAGCAGCCAGCAAAAACAGCCAGAACAAAAAGGGGGAAGAAAAAGCATCTTTTTCTCCCTTATAGTGTATGCAGGCTATCCCCACCCTCAAGGTGAGTGCAGCACTTATACCACCTCCTTGTCCTTCTCTTGCACAGGATGAGGATATTTACAAAATAAGAACCTTGTCTCCCTGCTGAGTCTCTTAGTTAAACTTTTAAACTTCTCAAGTTGACACAATGTGTCAACCATAGCAGTAAGATATAAGCTAAACTTGGATTTTTAACAACTTGGAATATTGCTGCTAATTAAATAATTTTCTACTTCAATTTTCTGAAAAAAATCAACTAGAAAATGATTTATTCTATTTTTTATTCTATTTCTGGACTATTCTGAATCACCTGAGCCCAGAAGAACATCTGTAACATAGACCAACCTCTTGAATATTTGTGTTCATTTCCTCTATGTTTTTTTTTATTACTATAGCAGAATTGTACACACTGGATAAGTTCTAAATAAAGGAACTTTACTTCTCAAAGATCTAGAGACTGAGATGTCCAAGATCAAGGTTTCGGTCTCTGGAGGGATCACTGTGGTGTCTCACTTCATAAAGGACAGCAGAGAGCCAAGAGAGTAGGAAAAAATCAGAATTGTCAAGGCAAAGTACGTATTTACAAGGTTTCAGTGAATTATATAGGTGGCCAGAAAGAGCCCACACACATGCAAACTGTAGGTGCTAGGGCAGTGCCCTTGGGTGGAACACAGATGACCTTTAGAGCACAATTTTTACTGCAGGTGTCAGTGTATGAGTGTACAAGAAGTAAGGAAAAGTAGAATTTTTTTGTAAGAAATCCACTTTTAAAATGACTAACTGTGATAACAGCATGAATCCATTAATGAGGACAGACCCCTGAGGAGCTAATCACCTTTGATAAGGCCACACCCCCAACATGGTTCCACGGGGAATTACATTTCCAACACATGGACTTTGGGAAATACGTTCAACTCATAGCATCATTAGTTCAACAAACATTTGAAAGCCAGCTCTGTACTAGGAAGTTTGGTGGTTTTTGAGGTAAAAACAGTGAATAACACGTGTCGTTTATATTTCAAAGCATATGGGATTCAGTTTTTTTTTCTTTAAGGCACTCACTGAATTAATTGGAATTTTAAATTACTGGTACTGTGACATATTTACTTTTCTAGTCTTTGGAAATGCTATTTTAAAATAAACTGCCTTATAACTTCCTGGATATGGTGAATGGTAATGTTTGCATTTTTGCTCTGATTTTTTCCTCCCAGGTGAAAACACAGCCCTGTTGATACTGTGTATGAATTCCCTGAAGCATACATTGTGTAAGTTGTTCGAGATAATAGTAGATGTATACAGGCACTATGAAGAAATAAAAAACCAAGACCCAGTCCTAGCTTGGTGGAGATTCACTGAGCAGGACCAAGCCACATACACTGACACCTGCGGTACAAATTGTGCTCTAAGGGTCATCTGTGTTCCACCCAAGGGCATTGCCCTATCACCTACAGTTTGCGTGTGTGGGGGCTCTTTCTAGCCACCTATATAATTCACTGGAACCTTATAAATAGGTACTTTGCCTTGACAATTCTGATGTTTTTGAGGCAGAATTGATTTTCTACTTTTTTACTCTTTAACTTGTATTTACTCCTGTCTTAATGTGTGTTGGATGAAGAGTTAGGAATACTATATTTCCTGGAGAAGTTCTAGGTAAAGAGAATACAGACTAGGAAGAGGGTCTTAGGTGTTTTCATGTGTATTCTTCAAATTTCTGTTGAGTGAATGAAAAGAAAAGAAAACCATGTTTAGTGAGTCCTGGCTTTATTTTGGGTTGGGTTTTTCTGTTTTGCCCTCTGACTTTGTCAATGACAGTGAAAGGTATCTGTTTTCCCTCACTATTATCTCTATTTTTTGTCATCACAGGTATCATAACGGGGGGGAGAGGGGATGCTCAAGGCAGATGTCTGTTCAGTCCAGTTTCAGTTCAACTTCTTTGCAGCAGTGAGCAGACCTTCTCTTCCTGTCAATCGCTTTGTGTAACCTGCAGAAAAGGAAGTTACTGACTGACACCAAGGAGAATTTCTTTACATTCCATTTTCAGTATCTAAGGTGTTCTGGGATTTCAACTATCAAATTAGTGTCAATTTGAGGCATTTCTAAGAGAAAGAAGGGGAAAAAATCCTGGAGATTACCTGAATTCATCTTCCATGTGGTCCATTGCTAAGATCCAATCATAGCAGCTGTCAGTCACAGAAATGGGCATTATATTTCAATGACCGGGTATCTCTTCAATTATAAATACGAATAACCCAGCTCCCCCAGCTCTCATCTTAACAGCTGCAGTCCATGAAATGAAAGGTTTGAACTGGAAGGATCAACACAAACAGAATTTGCAGCAATTTTTCCCACTAGTTTCTTTTCTTATTGTCTGAACACAATATTTCCTTACTGACAGAGGAAATGAATGAGGTTTGGAAACACTTTTTCTAAGCTTCAGTGGCATTTAATGGCATTCCCTTCGCCTTCTCAGGTTTTGTGGTTGTGAACAGCATCATAAATTGATGATCCTTTCTTTAAAGATATAAATTGCTTTTCAAATCCACCTAAACTATGAAAAAGTGGAGAATACTTAGGGTTTTCAGCCATCAGCAAAGTAGTAAACATTGTCATAATATTTTTATCCTTCTGAGAAACATATTTTTGTCCTTTTATAGATCATGTTTAAAATTATTTTGTGATAATTCAGAGAAACATACATCCAAATGCTTAGATTCAAGGAAGCTGATTCTTATCCTGGATAAATTTCAATCTTTCATTGGTAAATATAAAGTGCTAAGCCCAGCATTTTACCCTTAAAAGTTACTCTCTTTTCTTAGCAATCATTAGTGTTATCATTTTGGTCACATTTCTACTCCATACCCTTGATTCAGTAAGTAATTTATTGAGCACCTACTGACACAGCCTTGTGAAAAATATGAAGGTCCTTTCGCTCTGATACTGATTTTGCTTAAATAAATTGATGACTAATAAAGGAAACAAGTGAAACAAAAATAAAACAGTAATGAGGATAAAGACAGGCAAAAAACAATCCTTTAGATGCAAAGAAGTATGAGGAAAAAAAGGCCTCCAGGTACATTATGGGAAAACTTCATTGCAAAATGGCATTTATGCTACCTGTTTATGAGATAAATAAAATCTACAAAAGGCAGTGATGGTCATTTTGAGAATGGAAAGTGGAATGAAATACAGTTTCACAGTGAAACGAGGGTTATATATTGTGTAAGGACAGAGTGAGAGAGCTGTATATGTACTACATAGACCTTTGACTGTCACACATAAGGAGTTAGGGCTACTTTTATTTGTGTAAGTAAACTGAATTCATGAACAATGGGGACAAATATGGAAGACTAATGTAAGTATTTCTAAAATGCAAACCTGACCACCTGTTTTTAAAATAATATAATTCAATGATAGGCTTTAGGCAGAGAATTTCTTAGGATGATATACAATTTTATTAACATTATATTGTAATGTTTAAGGGTATGCTATATTATATAAAATGTTACTGTATTTTATACATTATAATTATCTTCATTTTACTATATGATATTATCATATAGCATATATTTCCTTCCTAAAGATGACGATTTAAGAAAAGTTTAAAAAAGGGGATCTAGCTCAACAGTAGAACACTTGCCTAGTATAAACAGGAACCTAAACTTGATCCCAGGCAAACATACACACACACACACACACATACACGCACGTACACGCACATGCATACACACATATACATCCACTATCTCCCCCAAAAGAATAATCATGATGCATTATAATGCTTAAATTTATATGGGCATGTACACATATTCATATTTATTAAATATATATAGATATATAATTTTCTGAATTTTATGTCTATTTCCTACTTTGTCAATTCAAACACATATTCAGAGCACCCTGTGATCAACAGATTAGGAATTATTTAAGTAGAATATGGAGAAAAAAAATTTCAGAATATATAATGAAAAAAAATAATTTTGTTCAAATAGTATAACATACACATCTCATGAAGTTTTCCCTAATCATCTTGAAAATGTAACAAAAATTTATAAAGTATCATTGTGAGGATTTATAGACTGATATACTGAAACACAGAGAAAACAAATTAGGCATAGGATGGAGTAACCCCTATGTTTCCACTGCAGAGGAAAATCTTATTCATACCTTATTAAGTCACCTAAATCATAATCTATAGGAGCAAGTCCTCTGTTTGGATGTAGACAAATGCAGCTCAGATGTGGAAAGGATATTAATTTTATTGGACACAAGGACTCTTTACTAGATACTTTTTCTTAACACTAAAATCTAGGATATCACAAATTCAATCAATGTTAATATTATAAAATGATGACACTAAGTTTTTTGGTTAGCAAAGATTTGTAATACCGATAATCTCATGATTTCCTGATGAATCAAGCCCTTTTGATGTGAAATAATGCATCAATAATCTGTAGCTTATTTTAGATTAGTTTAACGCTATTAATAGTGTCAGGTGAATTTTTAAAAAGTACTTTTCTCAATAGATTGACCAAAATGTGGAAACTTTATCCAGCTCTTAGCCACTCATTCTTTTTATAAGAAACATCTTTTTCCTTAGTTATATAAATGATTGCAAATAAAGTAAGTAGTTCCTATGCAAATATCCTACAAAGTAAACGCTGTAGGTAAATGAGAGAAACTATGAAGAAATGCATGTTAAACAGTATTTTATCACACTTTAAAGAATTTCTCAACTAATTTGGTTAGTCTTGAGTATGAACACACATTCCTAAAAAAAAAAAATGTTATATCGTTACTCATTTTTTTCTCTGTTTTTAATTATAGACATTTGGGATTTGTGTCTGCATTGTGTGTAGTTATATTCCATTAAATGCTAAAATGATAATGTGTAAAGCTCCAGAATTTGGAGGGATTATGTAGAAACTGTCAATGCAGGCTGAGAATTTGATTTAAATTCTAAAAGATTAAAAAGTTGAGAACTGACAGGCAGGCTAATGTTTTCGTTGTGATATGGTTATTCCTGGGCATGGAATTTATATTTTTCATATATTATACAAATATTCCAAAGAAATTCCCTTAAACTAGCTAGAACAAAAGAGCTCTTCTACTACTTACTTTACATAGAATAAAACAAACAGAAAACAAATCATGAATTGGTAAATATTCTCTAATCTTTCTCCATCTTATTTTATGGAATTTATCCATAGAATAAAAATTTCCAAGAAAATTTAGAATCTTGCTAACAAGTTTAAGTGTGCCTACGTTATAGTTCATAAATTATTAATCAAACAATTTATTTTTAAAATACATTATCTAAATGAACAATTTCCTTGACAACTGGTCGAAGTTTTGAAAAGGCAAGAATAATGCAGTAATTCTTCCAATATATATAAATATGAAAATAAAATTAAGATCATCCAGACAGGTCTTTTCTCCAATAAGACTAAAGAAAATAATGTCAATTATTCAATTAATTCAAGAAATTAAGCTAACAGAAAACAGATAGTGATGAAACTGAATGTTTCCAGGTTTTTTAAAAATATGGAAATGGAACCCAAGAGGGTAGCATTAGAGAAACTATAAAAGTTCAATAACCCTCAAAATACCTTCTATTAGTCTGACAGTCTGAAATTCTGTGTTGTGACCTTGGTTTTTCTTTGTCTTTCAATAAAGCGTGTTCTATTAAAAATCACAATATAATTTACAAAAGAGGTCAAGAAAGTGTTCTCACTGTACTAGCATAGTTTGTGAGAAAGGGGATTTCTTAGGAAAAAGTTGAGATGATTATGGACTCTATTAATGAAATCAGGATGCCAAACAAGGAGAAACTGTGCATGATCAGGGGAAATGAGGAGGGGAGGTTGGCAGGAACACTGTTGACTGTGTGTGTGTGAGGAGATGTAATTAACTGAAATAGCTGCAAAGGCTGAGAAAATAATAACGCGATGTACAGGGGTAGTGTTGACAGGAAACAGTTGTACTGAGATGGGGAACAGCCTCCCCCAACCTCAGATCATTAAAATTTGTTTCCTTGAGCACCATGGTAATCAAACATTCATGACTTGGCTGATAAGTCATTTGCCAGGGTATTATCTCCAAACTGAGTGTTTTGAAGCACCAGAAACTTAAATAACGTGAAAATGAAAAACCTTGTTCAGTTCTGATATATCATTTACGGCGTCGTCTGCCAATAGCGTGACAATACACAAAATGACGTAGTACTAAATGTTCCCAGCACCAGAAGGCCTTGTAAGTAATCATTATGCAATGCAAGCGTTGTATTGATACAAAAATAAATAAATAAAATAATTTTTTAAGTTTATTTACACTAAGATCTTAGTCTCTACATCTGATATAAAAATAAAATTAATACTTAAATGAGTATGCAAGGAGATCAGAAACAGAAGCCTGGAACAGAAAAGAATCACTGAAACAGTTACTGTATTCTACTTGAAAAGGGATATTAACATTTTTTTTCAGATAACTTGTCACTTCTGAACAATCAGAATTTGACTCAGACTTTCAAAACACATTATATTCTGAAGGTTACACGATGTGTAATAATCTAATCTACTGTGAAATTCAATAAGAAAATGACACATGGCAAGTCAGACATCTGCCCTGGGAAACTATCCCTCTGTCCTGGGAGGCATTCATGCTATGTGGTAGACATGGATACAAGCTCTAGGGGTTTTTCAATGGAGATTCCTGATTCTCAAGGAATCATTTGCAAATGCCAGTAAATAGCGAGGTTGAGCTCAGCTAGTATTTGTTCCCTCACTCTCTCCTCTGAACAAGTAGAAAACTCTTTTACTCTAAAGATTAATATCTATCTATCTATCTATCTATCTACTTATCTAGTGTGTGTAGGTACAAAACTTTTGTATGTGTTTAGTAATAGATTTTTTAATTCTTTTCTAGTCATTATAATTCTATGACATAAATAAAAATAATTCCATAGGTCTTTACCTATTTGTCTAGTGACAAGTATGCTAGACAAAATTTTAATTTTGTATTGATATAATTGGTTTCATAATCTCCTATAAGTCTTAGGCTTCACAAAATTAGTTTTTCTTTGTATTACTATTGTAGGATAGAGCAAGATAAAGTCTTCAGAAAGCATCATATATTATAGAAGATTGACAAGAATATGTAAATCTTTAATTATTTCTAGATATAGTATGTGGCATGTTATGATTTATTTAGGTTTCATTTGGGTCCCTTGACCTTTGGATAAAATGGAGCACTTTTCCAAAAGTTCATCTTGATGTGACAGTCTTTCTTACATAACTGGATCTCCACAAGCTGATATGATCTCATTACTCATTCATTTTTCACTCAGGACACATGAATATAACTGCGCCATATTAGACATTACATAAACATGAGCTGGAAATATGTAAACAAAGCACAGCCTCTATCATCATGGAGCCCATTTAAAGGAGCATAAGCAGAACAAGGCAAATAAAAACAAAGTTCACAACTGCAGTTCTGAGACAGACAGAAACAAAACTCAAATGGACAAAAGAATGTTTCCCATTAAAGGGATGCCGACCCTGAATCAAAGAATGACTGTGGTGTAAAAGTGTAATTTTTAGAGTGTTGCTTTAACTATAAAGCCCAGCTCTGTGCCTGTCAGATACAGAGTAGGCTGGCACTGTTGTGCCTGCTTTGAAGTTAGGTGTAGCCATGAACCTGGTTTGGTCAATGAAATGTGACAATGATGTGTGTGTATTATTCCCAAGCAATGGTTTCAGATTCACTGTGTCTTTTATGCTACTGATGGGATTGCACACACATAGATTCATACATGGTCCCTATCTGGTTGGATGCCTGACAGAATGTCACGAGTGGAACACTCATGGGTGATCCACTTGGGTGAGTACTTACTGTGTTAATCTACTGTAACTAATAAGAAAGTCACACAGTAAGTATGGGGGCATGATATTGACACCTGTGGAAGAGGGTAAAAGATCTTTTAAAGAACTAACTTGAAAGAAACCTGTTGAAGTGCTAGACAAGTAGGCGAAGGCAAATTCATAAAGGGCAGTGGATGTCTTGCTAAAGATTTTTAGATTGCTGGGATATTTTAAGCATGAAAGGAGCATGACTAGTGTTTATTAGACGGAATCTGGCAACAGAGCAGAAAGTGACTAAAAAGGGCAAGATGCGATAGGTGTGGTGCTATCATCCAAGCAAAAGTGATGATCTTCTGAACTAAATTGTGAAGGCAATTCCTAAAAAAATATGAACAGAGTATCTGTGCTTTTCTGACTGTGTACAATGAGAGAGCATGAGAAACGATACTACTTAGGGTTGCTTTTAGGTTGCTGGATCAGATGATTCGGGAAAATTTAGTGCACCTCACGTGTGTCATGAGTGGGTGATGAGAACTGCTCCATAGGGAGGATACTGAGTTTGAAAGGGTACTCTATGTTTGTGAAGATTACGGGCATCTAGGGAGGATGAACAGGATGGATGGACAGAGCTAGCCTAAGGGTAAGTACTTGGCAATCTACCCACTAAAAGAGATCAATGGACTGTAGACAAAGATGAAATCTCCCATCAAAGAAAATAGAACCCTGGTGTGTTGACCCCAGCACTCTGGCAAACTGAGCCAGGATTTCAAGTTCAAGTCTAGCCTGGGAAGTTTAACACAGACCCTTCTCAAAAGGAACATGGATGTAGCTCAGTGCAATGACCTTGGGTTCAATCCCTAATATCAGAGAGATGCAGGGGGAGGGGGAGAGAAGGAGAGGAGAGCAGGAGGAAGGGAGAGAGAGACAGAGAGACAAAGATAGAGAGATGCAGGACACAAAACTGGGATAAGTTGATTAGCACTTTTAGAGGTAAATGAAACAACAAAAATTGAGAATTATAATCAATTAATACCTCATTTTAAAATTTTTCTTAGCAGAATAAACTAGTGAAATACCAATAAAATAATAAAGTTTTAATTTTGAAGTCAAGTAAAATACAATTGGAGATAAAATTGAAGAAAAATTCAGATTATATTCTTTTATTAGTATCAATTCAATATATAAAATATATTTTGAAACTATGTTTCAGGCAATATGCTACGTTGAATACACAGACTACTAAACACAAGTGCTGGTACTACTAACCATGCATATAGTGGGTGCAGAGTGGTTAGAAAGAGATAATTAAGACCTTGAAATTATGCAAGAGGGTGTCATGTCTGAGGTTTTCTCGGAAGGCATCACAAGGAGATTCACAAGTTTTATTCACAAGTTTTATGGCTGATGTAGAGGCTCCATTTTTCCTTGGGTGGACAACTTTTACTCTTGATAATATCTTGGAGGAGGATAAGTTAGCCAATAAGTAGGCTGCTTTATGACTTGTGACTTGACAATTCCAAAAACACACAGGTTTTCAGAAAAATAAACTTGTATGATGATACATATCCAGCATACTGTCTAGTCACTGCCATGGACTGAATTGGTACAAAAATGCACATGAACAAATAAAATTGTTTATCAGTGAAGACTTTGATTAAACCACTAAGAGAAATAAATTTTTCTATGACCAGAAGCACTTTCACTTCACACATTTCTTATGCACACACAATAATACTCATTTGGTTTTGTTGTTGTTGCTGCTATTGTTGCTCATAGTACTAGGACTTGAATTCAGAACTTTCTCTTTAAGGTATATTGTCAGCCCTATTTGTGTATTATAAGGTTTTTCTCAGTTGCCCACATCGAACTCAAACTGGCAGTCCTTCTACCCTAGCCACCCAAGTGCTGGGATTACATTTGTGTACCACCACAGCCAGATATTTTTTTTTCTTTTTGGACTTATTTTATTTCACTATATGAGACAGAATTCCCCACAAAACCATACTCTTCCCAAAGACAGAATTCCCCACAAAACCATACTCTTCATCTAAAAGAGAGTAGGTGATTATTGTGGACTTCACTGCATGTACTTTTTCATCATTTAATCTATTACTTCATGGTGGGGCTCTTTTTACCATAACCAACTGAAGTAACATACCATTCAAGCATTTACCTAAAATTACATTATTTGGTAAAATTTCTACTGTATTCATGGTACCTTCCTCTCATTCCTGGAGATGAAATAAAGTCAAATATGTCATACAAATATTATCCTCTAGTAGAATATACAAACCTATTACTTTCTCCTCTAAATATTGCCTCCACATATTTTTTGAAGTCTTGATTTAAATGCTTTTAAAAAAATTAGCTAACCTCCTTTTTTCCATGACTTTGAGATCTTCTACACCTTCAATAAAAATATCTTTTCTAGCTCCAGATTAATCAATTGTCACTAGTGAATTGAGGTTTATATATCACATTTTAAAACATACATGATGAATTTAAAAAAAAACACTTCATCAATTATCTATGTAAGTTATTTTTTAAGAAGTTATTTTGTTAATAATTGTGAACAACTTTTGGGTGCTGATTATTGATCACCATTACATTGGATCATAGCCCTGATATGGGGAAGGGCATAACTTGTTCCCCTGCCCATAAACTTGAAGATCCTATTTCAAAGAGATTATAAAACAAAATGCTTTTAGTGAAGGACTGATAACAATTGAAAATTCTTCCCATGCCAGATACCAGCTTCAACAGAACATGTTTCCCTTATTATTCACAACTACTTTTCAAAAAAAATATCTTTTTTGCTACATAATTCATCATGGTGATTGTTGTCAACAGCTTACTTTAGAATACACCATCACTTTCAAATCACTTGCCTATTTTTAAAAGGAGGTTACTTATATTTTAGTTGTTGATCTGAAATGATGTGTTCTTTAGCCTTTCTAGCTACAAGTCCCTTATCAACCAAATTTTCTTCTATTATAAGGGTTATTGTTTCTGCTTTCTTAATGTCCTTTGAAACAAAGTATTTTAATTTTGATAACTCCATCCTTTTTATGTTGTTGTTGCTCACAGGTTTGGTATCACATCTAAGAAGCAGTGTCCTACGCAAGTATCACAGAAATTTGTTTGTATGTTGTTTGTGTATATTGTTTACACCTTCCCACCGCTTGAACCACTGGTGGTGTATACACGTGTCACATCCGTCTCCTGGTCAGGGGAGCAAAGATGTAGCACCTAGGGTATGCGCACCTCTGTTCTGCTGTCCAAGGTGCCCACCAGGATCATGAACTCAGCCCCAATTAAAAAATTAGAGGGATGAAGCTTAACAAAAGGGGGATACTTTACTTGTAAAGAGGAAAAGGAAGAGAGAGGAAAAGAGAAGATGGATAGCTACCCTGAAAAGAAAGAATCAGGGCAGGGGGCTCCAGAAAGATGGAGAACCGTGGGCCTTTGTTCGCAGCTGCTTACATAGGGGAGGTCAGAGACCTTCTCCCAACATGCCTGGAATTTTCCATAACTGGCTCGGCTTCCAGGCATCTCTGGATAATGTCATTTCTTGCAGTGATTGATATTCAGCTTCTTTCTGTCATTTACTCTTGACCTACTTTTTAAGGCCTAATCTTCGGGGTGGGTGGTGGAATGGCAAAGGGGTGCCTTATTCTTAGATAGCTAAGGGGGCGTGTGGATATCTATTGTACTCTGTGATGACCCTGGATTTAATACAGTGACTCTAGACTGAATATATACATATGCATATACATATACATATACATATACATACACACACACACACATATATATATATAGTGAATAGGTGTGAGTACCTATGTGCATACTGTCTCAAAGTTAGTCAGCCTCCCGTCTTAATGGCCCTATATTTTACTGGAAGTAGCAATGGCTTATCATTTGTGCACTTGGCTTTTTCTATGTTCTGCGTGTCATCTCTTTTTTTGGTTTCTTGGTGCAAGTTCCAAGGTCCTTTGTACCTTTTCTATCTGGTTTTTCTCTCTTTCTCTACCTCCATGTTTGACCTGCTCTCTGGGGGAGTTTTTCTAGTAAAGTTTGTTTTTAACTCCTTCCAGTTCGGAGTATCTAGAAGACCTAATGAAGCCCCTTTTCTATTTTTGTTTTCATTCTCTATAGGTCTCTAACCCTACATTTTCATTCATGAGATAAATACCAATAGTCATAGTTTATAATCGTATTTTTAGGCTTTATTGAATTGTCTGCTAATATTTTCTACAGATTTTTCCATCTGTTTTCTTAACAGCTGTTTTTCTGAAGTTTCCTTGTAATACCCTGTCTATGTTGTGGCATAAAGACCTCATGGAAAGTGTTGAAAAGATTTTTTTTCTGTATTTTATGAATTTTTATTGAAACACTATTATTAGCCCCTTAGTCTTTAGAACTCAATAATGAAGTCATTTGGGCTTCAGATTTTTTTCTGGGAAGTTTGCTTTGTTTTGATTATTAATTTAATCCTTTTCAATTTATACATCTGTTTATTCAGATCTTATTTTCTGAGCTAGCTTAAGAAGATTGTGTCTTTTTAAAAGACCACCAATATTTACTAGAATAACTAATTTTGGCATCTAATTTTTAAAAACATTCTCTTACATTTATTTTGGTAACATTGGTAGTAGTGTCACATTATTCCTGATGCTAGTAATTTGATTCTGTCCTTTTCTTACTCAGTCCAGTCAAATACTTCATAGTCTTGTTTATCTAAAGTCTGACCTTTTGTGTTACTGTTTTCTTTATTAGTATTTTCATTTCATTCATTTTTAGGATGCTAATCTTCTTGATTTCCTTCTTTTTCTTTTTTTTCTTTTCTTTCTTTCTTTCTTTTTTTTTTTTTTTTTTTTTTTTTTTTTTTTTTTTTTTTTTTTTTTTTTTTTTTTTTTTTTTTTTTTTTTGTTTGTTTGTTTGCTTGTTTGTTTTGGTCTTTTTGAGATAGAGTCTCACTATGCAGTTCAGACTGGCCTTGAACTCATTTTGTAGTCCAGCCTGGCCTTGAACTTGCAGTTTTATTTGAAAAAAAAGGAAGATTCTTTAAGGAAGATTAAGTTAAAATTTGAGAGTTTTCTTCTTTTCTAATATAGGTATATATAACTATATGTTTACCTCTACAAATTGTTTCTGTTGTGTCTTAGCATTTTAGTAAGTTGTATTTTGTTTTTGTTCAAGTATTTTCTAACTTAAGATATTTTTCTTATAAATTTGTTTTTTAGGCAAGTGTTTTCATATTGAATTTTCCAAGTAAGTTCTGCTACTGGTTTCTAAATTCAATACACTGCTGCTGGAAAACACACATTGTGTGATTAAAATGACTTTTGATTTATGGTGGCCTGTTTCATGATCTAACATATGGTCTTTATTGGAGCATAATCCACATGCATTTGAGAAGAATATGCATTCTGCCTTTGCCAGGTGGAATGTTCTAGAGTTGTCATTTAGGTCTACTTAACTCATACTGGTTTTCAGGTCTCCTAGTCCTTCATGGATCTCCTGCCTAGTAGTTCTACTTATTTTTTGTGACAAGGGTATCGAACCATTCAACTACTATAGTTGAATTTCTATTTTTTCCTTCAATTCTGCCAAATTTAGCCTCATTTGTCTTGGGTCCATGTTGTTAAGTGTATATAATCACATAAGTGGCAATATTTCCAGTGTATTGGCTCTTTTAAACCACAAAATGATCTAATTTGTCTCCAGAAGTGATGTTAGTTTTCAACTCAATTTTGTCTAACATTTGTGTAACCACTCCATTCCTCTTTGGTTTTGGTTTGTGCACCATATTTTCCCCATTCTTTTGTCTTTAATATGGTTGTCCTTAATCTAAGATGTGTCTGTTGAAAAAAGCACATACTTTCAACATGTTTGCACTGTTACATGTTTTTATACTCTCTGCTTTTTCATATGATTGTGTAATCCATTGTGTTCAGAGCCATTAATGGTAAGGTAGAATTTATACCTACTCCTATTTGTTTTCCAAATGTTGTATCTTATTTCTGTTAGTGTTTCTCCAGATTGCCAATTTTATGTTAAATAAGTATATTTTAGGTTAATGCTTTAATTACTTTGCCATTCATTATACTGTAAAAGTTATTTTCTTATTAGTGTTTGCTATAACAATGAAAGCTAATACTTATCTTCAAATATTCTATTGAGGTTGATGCACAACTAAATTTTAATTGTACACAAAGATCTTTTCCTAAAATAGCTTTAGTTCTTTTGTACTATTCATTATAAAAATTACAAATTTATATGAGTTAATCAACATAATTTTATTGCTATTCACATATGCTATCTTTTGGATCAGATAGAGGAAAAGGTATAAAAATACTATGGTTTATGTTTACGAAAATACTATGTTCTATGTTTACCCATACAAATAGCTTTCTTATATTTCTAATTTCTTAGTTTAGCCTCAGGCAGTTATCTAGTATTCATTCATTTCTGTATGAAGATTTCTCTTTAGCAGACCTATTAGTAATAATTTTTTTCATTTTTTAAAAAATTTTCAGACATGGAAAATCTTACATTTTTCTTTGCTCTATAAGCACAGTTTACTGGTCATGGAATTCTTGATATATCTCAGTACATTGACTATATTCCCCTTTTGTTCACCTTTGTTTCTGACGAGAAATCTTCTTTTAATCTTATTGGTGGTCCACAGTTTGTGTTGAAGAATTTTTTCTTGTTTTCAAGATTCTGTGTTTACTTCCAATATTTTGATTTGATACAGTTAAATGTGGATATTCATGAGTTTATCCTGCTTAAGCTAGGTTAGCTTCTCAAATGTGTAATGATTTTCATTCAACTTGGGAAATTTTTATCCTGCTATTACTTCAAATATTGGTTTTGCTTCTTTCCTTTTTTCCTCTCCTTCTGAAATTGCTATTATGTATGTATTGCTATGTTCTTGTTGGTGTCCAACAAGACTCTAAGGATTTGTTCATTTTTCTTCATTTTTTAAATTTCTATTCTTATTAGATAATTTTCCTTGATCCCTCTTAGAATTTGTTGATTTTTTTTTTCTGTTGAAGAATTTTGTTGAGACTATCTGGTGAACTTTTAAATTTTCATTGTACTTTTCAATTCTAGACTTTTGACTTTAAAAAATAATTTATAACTCATTTTAATATACTCCATTTAGTTAAGTATCATGTTATTCTTTATTTAAATATGAACTTCATTGGGGACGGATCGTTTTGACTTGGGTTTTTTTTTTTTTTTTTTGGAACATTGTCTGAACTTTCCTCTTTCTTTTTCTTATAACTTCTTTTGCTGAAACCTGAATATTTTAAGCAATATTTGACAATTCTCCTCATCCCTCCTCAAGGACTTCTTGCTGCTATTGCTACTGTTTCTTTAGACACTTTTTACTAGGTAACTCTGTAATGCTTTCATTTTTTTTTTGAAGTCTGTATTCATATGTGGCCACCAGTATCTGATCAGTTTGTTTGTGGCCATCTAGTAATTGCACATAAATTTATTTATGTCCTTAAACCAGTAGGTCTTCCAACCTTTTCTGAGGAGCTCTAAGTAGACAGGCTAAATTACGATTTCCATGTTCTAATAGTTTACAATGCTGCCTTAGCCTTTTCTGTTCGGAGAGAGTCACAGGGTAATTCAGAGGTATAATATAAGGGCTTTAGCAGGTCGTCCCCCAGCTACACTCTGCTATGTGTAACCTTTCTATGCACCAGAAAGTAGAGATTTTCAAAAATCTCTACCAGATATCTTCAGAATTCAGGTTCCTCTTTTTTTTCTTATTCATTTTGGGCAGCCTCATTTGCCAAAGCTGGCATCATAGTCTCAGAGAATTATTTATCAATTGCTTTTGATAGTTTTCTAGTGAGGCCCTATTGATGGAGCTTTTCCTACAGTTAGGTCAAGTATAGACAAAAGGACCACGAGCGAGGCTTTCCAATGCAGCTGCTAGACAGACCAAAGTATCAAGACACAGAATCATTTCAAAATGAGGCTCCTATGGAATACTACAAGGCCATTCCATTTTCTCCAGTGGCTACTGGGATGCTACTTTACAGAAGTACCTTGGTTGCAAAGCTGCAGGATTTCAAAGTTAGGAAGACCTGCAGCAATGATGATATAAACAGTATAAAAATCCCCTGAGCCACTGATCCTACCCTCCTAGACACTTTTTCCCCCTGAATAAATGCTTGTTAGATCATTCCACATCTTTGATTAATTTTGCAAACTGAAAAAAATTGATTCGGATAAAAATTTCCAGGATATTTATTGCTTTTAACAATGAGGAGATTTTTGAAAGCACTCTAGTCCAGAAATACTTTGTTCCTGATGACCACTACTTATAGGAAATGGAGAATTGCTTTTCCATTTTTTTTTTTTTTTTTTTTTTTTTTTTTTGTAGCCGGGATCGAACTTACAACCTCACACTTTTATCAGGCAAGCGCTTGAGCCACTGAGCTAAATCCCCAGCCACTTTTCCATCTCTTTAAAATGAAGGACTACCGGGTTTTCACTTTATTTTTGTCCTGGATATTTTAAGTTCTATGAAAAACTGCTACAGGTATTTTTTTATTGCACTTGCTATGACCAAAGTTTTTAAATATATCACTAAGAAACCAACTTTTATTGCAAGATTGCTTTATAGTTTAACATATACCTAACAGTGATTTATTAAGAAGTGTCACCTTAAAAGTTATTAGAAAATTTAAGGTCTTATAACATAGTAAAACAAATATTTACTGATAGAAAACTGTAGCTATCACCTACCCCCAGGGAAATTTTCTCATTTTCACTTATAATAACATAATACATTAAATTATAGACAAATGTTATTGTTCATTATTATGATCAATAAAGCTAAGAAACAATATAAATTTTATAATTGAATAGGTAGTCTCAATAAATAAAACATTCTCTGATATATTCCCTTAGCTGTGAATGCATCTTTTGTGATCATTCATGTATAATTTAGTAAGTTTATATATTCCCTATTTCTAGAACTCTTATTTTCAGTTTTGTTTCTTTATGTGATCTAACAAGCTGAAATAATAAACTGAAAAATTAAAAAAACAAGTAGAAAATACTACTGCACATCTAATGGATGTTTTTATTTTTCATTGTTTACTTGATTAGAATTATTGGTGTTCTGATATGCTATTAGTCTATATTGTAAGATATTTTAAATGGGTTTACATTTCTATGTGGTTGTTGCCTGATTTTATGTATAATTGGCAATTTAAAAATTTAGGCACTATATAGTTATGATAAGGAACTAAATAGCCTTTGGTTTGAACTTGCACTTCATAAAGATAAATTAGTAGTAGATATATTGATAGAATTACCAAGATATTTAATACTTTTAAAATTTTGTGTCTCCATCTTTAAAATGACTCCATACACATAAATTGTAATAATTAAACTAGTATATACATATGATGACAAATATATAGGTAACTAGCATAAGTGTTTCATCCCTTAACTGGATGAGGCATAGGAAAGATAAATATAAAAGGGAAAAACTGACTTCATTCAACAGAACATGGTTTGGTCTAAAATGGGACTTGAAATAATTCATATTAAAAATAATTGGAATTAATGTTATCCAAAGACTATGTGCTCCTAATTTCCATTAAATCTGTCAGTAAGTCAATTATTTCTTCAGGAATTAAACAACAAGCATTGATTCAGTCTGTGCTAGATGTTAAAAATTGAGGCACTTCAGTTCTTTTAAACTGTTATCACAAAAATACCATAGACTCTGTGATATGAACAGAGAGCATTTAGCTCTCAGTTCTGGAGGCTGAAAAGTCCAAGAGTAAGTCTTCAGAAGACTGGGGAGTTCCCACTTTTGACTCACTGACAGCTCATCTCATTGCTGTGTCTTCTCATGGCAGAAAGAGGGTGAGAAGCCTCTGAGGGTCCTTATAATAAGGCCACGAGTCCAATTCTGAAGGGCTCTATCCACACATAACCAAAGCACCTGGAAAAAAGTATTTCCTCCCAACTAACAGCATGACATTCATAGCCAGGATGCAGACATACGTATTCTGATGTGACACAATCACTCTCTTCAATGAGGTGACCACAATAGAAGACAGAGGAAGGTTGTTGCCCTTTAGAACATTTACTCCCGTGGCAACATCTGGAAAATAGCAGAGATCACCTGAACCTTCTACTGTAAAAAAAAAAAAAAAAAAAAAAAAAGAAAAAAAAAAACCTAAACTAAGTATAGAATATTAGCACATAAGAAAGTATACAGAATGAAAGAAAATAATAGCAGGAGGATTGTTCACAGAGTGTGGTCACAGAAAGCCTCATGAGGAGGTCAAACCCTGAAAATGGGAAGTGTGAGCAACATCAAACCGTAAAAGAGCAAATTCCACATGTAAGAAAAAGGACTGCAAACTCTCAAAAATGGAAATCCTGGCTTCTTCAAGAAACAGGAAGGAGGTCAGAGGCATCACAGCATAGCAAACAATTTGGTGAGTGGTTTGAAAACATTGACATTGGCCAGGAGCCTGATTAGGCAGAATCTAGTCACCAAAGGAGTTTGGATTTTGTCCTAAGTGCAAGGGAGAACAGGGGTGTGACTTGATCTGATTTATGTTTTATAAAGATGATTCTGGCTGCTCTGTTGAGAATGGATCGGGAAAGGCCAAATATGCATACCGAGGGACATAGCCACACACCCTGCATGCTGCCTCGGGAGCGCCGTGAGGGAAGGGAAAAGAACATTTGGCCAAGTTCCTGTCATATGGTAGCACAGAAGCTGGTGACCTAATATGAGCCCCCCGAGGGTCTTTGATCAGCAGATGGTGAAGAGACCACCTTTCCCTCCATGCTGCCTGTTTGGTCTCTGCACAGCAGCTGCCCACAGCCTGAAACAGCATGTGGGGCTGCACAAAGGACGGGACCTAGGTAGCAATGCCAGTGTGCCCTGCTCCAGGGACCACTACCTGAATGTGATCATTTTCATAAACCTGATGCAATTTCCTGCTCAGCATGTGAGGCAGTCCAAGTGTAAGAATGCTCATGGTATAAAACATCCCATGTGCAGCAGAACTCAACTTTACCTCTTGTCAATACTATCCAATTGCTAGGTGAGACTTCTTTTTCAAATATTTGTCACATTTGGTTCATTTGTGCTAGTCATTTTGCATACATGGAATGTGTTTTTAATGCATTACAACTGCTTGTTGTCTGTTCACCAAAACTCAATCAATGGATCAATTACAACAATTTATACTTCCCTGCAGCATTTTGCAATTAATGCACTAAAGAGCTAGAGGATTTGGGTGGGGTTTTTTATTTTGTTTTTTGTTTCTTGTTTGTTTTGTCTACTCTTCCATAGGAACTGTAACAAATTAGGAAGCAAGGAGTGGAATGAATTTAGCCTTTAAGAAGCAAGACATTGAGGTATTGAATTAACTGAAATGAATGACAATGATAGCATGGTAATTACTGCAAGACTCGTATTTTGTCTTTATCATTTTGAAGGACAACTATAGAGAATAGCATGCACAAGGTCGAGGAAAACAAATTTTAAAAATTACAACTCAGTTACAAAAATGCTTCATTCTTTTACATGGATGGAGACTTGTAAAAAGAAACTACTGGACATTTTTCCATATTATTGTTGTAAAGAAAGAATTTTCAATCGTGCCAAAAGCTGAGAGCTCATTAATGGTTGCCAAATGGAGCCTTTGATATTTTGCTAGATGTTTGATGCATACAGTTTTGCCACGGTGCTCTGAGAACATTATATGTCCTTCCCATGTGTTGTTAGGAGACAACCCTAGGACACAGGATATAAAACCCAGGCTGGAAATGGGACTCTTTGCAGAATTTTTGGGGTTTTGTTGTTGTTGTTGGCGGGGTGGAGAGGGTTGTGATTTGTCTTTTGTTTGGTTTGGCTTAGTTTGGTTTTGGTTTTTGGTTTTCATGTAATCACTATTAATCCTGGTCTCTGCTGATACAGGAGAGACATGTAGGACAAAATGGTACAAACTTAAAAACCCTAGGTGATCTGCACAACCAAACACAGAATTCACCTTTGTTTCTAAAAGCAAACAAACAAAAATCATTAAAATACAGAACTTTGAGATGTCCAAAGGCAAAGAGACTGAATTCATGTCCTGAAGGATTTTAGGCCTTGTATTTGGTTCCTCACAAAACTATCATAATGCAGTCTAGCAAACTCCAGAGGGAATGGGTTCAAACAGGATGAGCGCGTCTCCACGGATGATCTTTACTGATCAGGGTGCAGTTGCTGGTGCTGGAGTGAGTGATTGCTTACATTCCCTTGTACTTTGTCTGGCTTTGCTTACGGAAGCTTTTATTGTTATTAATATTTAACATTGACTAAAGGCCAACAGTGCTCTAGGTGATGAATACAGCATTGAGTTAGTTCTGGTCCTTGTCCAACTGGATAATTTCCAATTATACAACTAGGAAATAGAACTGCTTTATATAAAGGGATAAATTGGACACTGTGGGGGGAAAGCAAGTAATTGTTATGGATCATTCACTTCTGATATCTTCCAAACAAATTCTCATTGTATCTTTAAAAAAAACTGATTAACTCTAAGGGGAAAATAAATAATCTCCAATTTTGGTATGTTTAATTAGCTCTTTACTTTTAAACGTTTATTTTTGAGTTGCTGACAATATTGCTGAAGGTAAAGCAAAGATACCAAAGGATTTTTTAAATTTTTAAATTTATTTATTTGCTGTTACTACCATAGGTTTGATGCATTACTCAAATTTAATCCATGTGAATTACTAGTCTCATCAAAAATGTCCATTATATTCTCAAAATTGTATTATTAAAATTGTAGTAATCAGATTCATGAGAATATCTTATTGAAAACCAACAAAAACCAGACTAAGTAGAAGTTAATATTAAAATGATGTTATACTGTTTTATTTTCTCCATATATTCTTCCAAGAGGCAGAAATGATTTGGCAGAGAAGACTTCAGGAGTTGTGTGAGGGTTCATCTACTTGCCCTCTATCTTTGCAAAAGAATTGATTTACATCCTGCCTTTTTCCAGTTTGCTCCCCTAATTGATACACCCATGGATGAGAGTAATCCATTAATAGCTATGAGTGTGGTTTTAAGGGAAGTAGAGCTGCGGAAAGCATTAAACTAACAAAATGGATTCTTTTATTTATTTATATTTATCCTGAAAAAGATAGGTTGGAAGTGTCAATATAATGCCATGTTTTATAGTATTGGGATTTTGATGCTTTGTGTGTTTCCTTAATAACATGTATGTTTTAAGATTTTTTTTGGTAAACATTTAGAAATTCCTCAAGGTAGCTGGGCCTGGTGGTGCATGCCTGTAATCCCGGTACTTGAGAGGCTGAGGCAGGAGGATTGTGGTTAGCTTGAGCGCAACCTGGGCTACAAAGTGAATTCAAGGCCAGCCTGAACTGCATAGCAAGACCCTGTCTCAAACAAAAAACAAAAAACAAAGAAACAAAGACAGAGAGAAAGAAGGAAGCTGCTCAATGTGTTGCAACTAACACTAAATCCAATGACATCTTCCTTGTTTTCCAGTATCTTTTTAAGGCTCTTGTAGTTTTCTTTTCAATGTAACCCTTTAAGAAAAAATGTGTGCCTTACTGATTACTGATTTGGGTATTTTGTGGTTTATAATGTGTAGGAAATGAAATATTTTATTGAATGTATTAGACTTTTATATGGAAATTTACATTGATTTGAGGTAAAACTCTGTTAGAAAATTTAATATCATTTTCTATTTAGTTTGGTTTAGAGTTGATAAAGAGTAGAATAAGCAAGACAATTAGAAAGTGACTTTGTGTAACATGATATGAAAATTCTGTATAAATTTCTGTTGAAGGATGTGTTTATATAGAATAAAAATTTTTCATTACCCATTTCATTTCATTTTCAATGAAATTTTTTTCATGTTTCATCTCATGTCATTGAAGTATGTGATCATTTTTTTCATTTAAAAATAACACTTGCTGGGGGTTTAGCTCAGCAACACAAGCGCCTGCCTGGCAAATGCAAGGTCGAGTTCGATCCCTCAAATGTACACTACAATGTACATGTTAATTATGGAATTACTGCATAAAACACTAAAGAGACAAAGATAATAATTGTTAAAAGGAATATACAGTTTTTTTATTCCAGAAAAATCTCCATTTTCCACTGAGTTTGTGTAGTCATACTATGCATATCATCTTGTTATAGCTTTCTTGCCTACTATAAAATACTTTTTCCATGCTACTAAGCATTCTTTTTCACAATAGTTTTACAACTTCCTATTTAAGCAGGATTTTATCAAACCCATGTTTTATTGTTTGACAGTTACATTTTTAGAATTATCCTTTATAATAAGTAATTTAGTGATAGACCTTTTTGTAGTTAAATTTTTGTGCAAATCTTTTGCCAGCAAAACATTTTTAATAAGTATACTCAAATATGTATGTTTTTCACTACCACTAGCAAGTCACATAATCATTGAAATGTGAATCTATAATAATTACTGTCTTATTTTTGGAACAACATCTAATAGTTATGAGTCAGAAAAATGTTTGCTTAAAAAAACAACACCGGACTGACAAATGTGTAATTTCGTAAATTAATTTCTCCTCCACTCACATGTCCATTGCCAACTTCTGTTTGAAATCACTAGCACATGCATTCGATCACTGAGCAAACACTAACCATTGCCTGCCACATCACAGACGCTGTTTTAGTATTAAGCAAATGAAGCTCATAAAGTTTCTATGTTACACTGTGCATAATTTCATGGAAATAGGTTTGTGCAGAAATGAAGTAAACTTTCAGAAGCACAGCAAAGGGAAGGCTTAGATTTGTGGTCATTGCAGTAAGTTACACATCAAAGTGAATTTACTGTGGAGATAGAAACAACCAAATGTGTAAAAAAGAAATAACGTAAAGAATTAATCTCATATGTGGTAAAACTTAGTTAATTTAATAATATTCATATTAATTTTATTTGATTATCACTATTGCTAGGCACTGACATATTCACAGTGTATACCGTTTAATATCCTTACCTAAACATTCATAAGTACATAGTGACTTATAGTGAAATCTCTATAAAGAGACAATTCAATGATTATAAATGAAGATTTAATAAATCAAAAACTATGCAACGAAGTAAACAAGATACTATTATTAAGCTATCAAATAGTCAGTGCTAAATCTCTAAAATATTACTCATATCTTTTAAGATTTGGATGTTAGCTTTTGAATTTTCTTCTATGTGTTATTATTTGATATGTGCAAAAAATCAAAATGATGCATTCATGAAGATGATAGAAATATCAGTGTCACGTTTTGGATCATGCTTTTTTTTTCCTTTGTTACAGTTTGATATTTAGTATAATAATGCTTAATGATACATAGACTTTTGTTATTGATGTGTTTATAATTTCATAAGATACTTTAGCACCAGATATTTTAAAATATCTCCAAAAACTCTCAATAATTTAGTTTTTAGAAAATACTTCAAATTCAGTCCTCATTGAAGTTTAGAGAGTCAGCAGTATTTTAGCTATTATATCGATTTCTTCCAATCAACGTGGGGGAGAGGAATGTCAGTTTTCATTTCTTTGAGCTAAAGTGAAAAATTGAAGGGGCAGATAGTCCAACAAATAAACTTCATGTGCTTTTGGCTGCCAAGGAGAAGAGTTAGAGGGAAAGAGAAAGCCAGTCATCAGCTCTGCATCCTACACGGCCCTAAATCACCCAGTTCAAGTGGCCCTGCGTCCTGCTATCTTGTCCGCTGCTACTGCTGTGTCTCTGCCATGTAAATTCAATTGGTCTATCACCTTCGTGATATGTACCTTTGCATACTTGTTGAGGAAAAGAAAATGCTAGTCCCAGAATATAGGCACTGGCATTTCTCTGCGTAAACTGTAGCCCTAGGTTTGTATCAATACTTTAAATTCCTAATTTTGGATGATTGACAGTTGTACAAAGAATGGATGAAATTTCTATTGGCTGAATAATACTGTATGGGACTAAATCATTTTTTCTCAATTTACAGTGCTGTGAAATTTGAGGAAAATGCAGGGGAAAACCCCAACCAATAATAAATACAATCACCTCCTGAAAGTTATATGTTCTTCTTTTTGAAAGTGTAAGTTTTTTTCCCATGAAGAGATTAAATTTGTACCTATATTCAAAACTAGGCCATCTAGATGTCTGTTTCCCCAAAATAAAAAGAAAACCTAAAAGATATGTCAAACTGAGATTATCTTACAAACACCTAAAGACAGATTTACCTACTGTTGATATGCTAAAATATTCATTAAATTAATCCAGAATAAGTAATACCCTACATTTTTAAAAGCTTTTTCATTCTCTCTTTATAAAAATGAGCAATACTATTTTCCCCTGTAACAAATTATAAGTGTCATTAAAATAATCACCAACTATAAACATTAATGCTCACTAGTCTTGGAGCACTGACTAGATACTGAAGAGAAAATGCTTTGCTTTGCTTTGTTTTGTTTTGCTTTGCTTTTAAAGTAGTTTAAAACAGTATAAGGCCTGGATCCCATCATATGACCTTCAACCTAATTTCAGAGACATGAATTGGACAGAATGAAGATGACTAACAGTCTAAGGTCATTTAATGAAGTCTTCAGTACTATAAGTGATGCATGTAATAAATACTGAGGACGGAGTGAGGTTAAAAGGACTGAAATAGTCAGATAAGACTTTTTGGTGTCTTCAGGAAGGAATGTTACATGACAACTCAAAAAGGAATGACCTCAAAATTTCAAGGAAAATATTTGTATGAGGGTATAGGCAGAAAGACTAATTTAAAAACTAAAATATTATGATAGCAAAGAGATTTCATGAAAGAAATGTTGAGGAACACATTATTACACTGAATATAATGTTTGAGAGATATCAGTTTAATTTGTCAACAACATGGGAAATAAACTGCGGAGAGGAGGGTGCTGAGATGTATATGGGCAACGATCTCCAGTTAGGAGAATGGTGTGGTTGGTGAGAGGTGAAATCCTGATGGCATGTCTTAGGGATACAGGGGCTGAACAGGGATGACAGGTTTGGTGTGGGATTTTGGCAAAGGGTCAAATGTGAGTTTAACGGATGGAAGCAAATCTCTCTGAGGAGCAAAGGGACACCTTTTTGTTTATGTTGGTTTTAAGACTTTAACAGAAATGAATTTGACACACTCAGAAGTTCTACAGTTGAAGGTCATAACTGTTGGACATGTCGATTTTGATTATGATCCTCTAAAATTCTGTGAATAGAATTAGACTGCATTGCTTCAATTTTCAAACTTATATGAATAAACATAGATTTAAATATTGAATCTTTAGCCGTTTAAAATGTGCAGATGTTCAGATATTCAAGCAGGTCCTGCCGCTTCCTCTGTGCCTCCATCATAAGAAAGAGATTGCCTGGGCTATGGGGCTGGGTGAGGTCTCTGCACGGATGCAAGAGTAAACCTGTTGACAACTGAGCTTTGCATGTAGATTAAGCATGTGTCAGGGCAGGAAGAGGAAATACATCCAGGACAGGAGACAGAGAAGGAATGGGCAAGAAGCAGAAGAGAAAGGAAGCTATGGTATTATAAAAGCTGAGCTAAGGGAATTTCAGCAAGGAATTGTTTTTGTTTTTTTGTTTCTTTTTCTCCAATTCAGGAAGACAGCTAAACTGATGTGTACTTTGCATAAAATAGTTGCAGTAAACATGAGAATGCTTAGAAACAGGTTGTATGAGCTTTAAAAATTAGTACATAAAGCCAGGTATGGTGACCCACACCTGTAATCTCAGCACTCAGGAGACTGAGGCAGGAAGATCACCATGAGTTTCAAGCCAGACTGGACTTCATGGTGGGTTCAAGGCCAGCCTATACTACACAGCGAGACACTGTTTAAAAAAAAAAACAAATAAATAAGGAAGGTAAAAAAAATTACTCAAAAGAATAATACATTCATGTTGAAAAATATCTTTTAAAATAATTTATTATTATTATGCTCACAAAGCCCTATACAGAGCACAAAACCAGGCAACCTATGTCTGAAGAAGATTTTTATATCTACATGATACAACTTGATTCTTTTTTTAGCCAATAAAATCTAATTGGAAAAGAAAAAAATAATACAATAAAAAATGATGGTAAAAAAATTTAAAAATTAATATATTTAATGCTTTCTCCAGTGTTACATGTTAAATTTAGGATACGTAACCTATAAAGTTTCTATAGACCATCACCAAGATAAAACAAGCTTCTAATCATACACATATTTTATTCCTAATCAAAAAATAATTTCAAAAACAAGTTGAGCAATATCAAGATTATCATGATGATCCTGAATCCACAAAATCAGAAAAGAAAGTGAATTATTTAAAAATTGTGGTACCTGACTATTGTTAGTTATTTCTTTAAAACAACCTATAACTGTTTTTCCTGAGTGGGTCAAATCCTTCTGTTATTTGTGCTTTTATAAAGTGACAGATCTGCTCTTCAAAACAATAAAGTGTATAGTGTAAAAAATTTGAATAATTTGAATAATAATTTTCCCCAAAATAAATTGAAAGCACCAAGAAAGTAAGTCGCTTTCATTTCTGATCTTACTAATTGTTGTAACCTAGCACCTGGTGTCTGGCTTGCAGGAAACATCTACACCTCAGCACAATGGATGTTTTAGACTTGAAAATTCTTTGTTGGGAGGAGGACAGAGAACTGTCCTGTGTATCGCAGTCTTACTGTATCCCTAGCCTGTGCCTATTAGGATTTGTATTAGCCAGGGTTTTACTAGAGAAAACAGATAAAACACAAGATATATAAATGCATAAGAAATTACAAGACAGGCTTATGATGGTCAGTCACAGAGTGGGATGAGGAAGCATGCAGAGGGTGTACGCGAGCCAGAAGGATTCAATCCAAGGTCGAGTTCACCCCAGAGTCCTGTGCAAGTCCATACCAGCAGACTGATGGGCCTGCAACAGAAGGCCGAAAGGTCTACGCTGGAAGGCTGAAGAGTCTACACTGGAAGCCAGGAGATGACATCCAAACCAAAGGAGAAGACTGGAGCTGCTCCAAAGGATAGAATGCATTTGTCCTTTCTCCTTCCCTGTTGTACCATCCCAGTGATGAGTCACCCTAGGGTGGGTCTTCTACGCCCTAGGGTGTAGAACTGCTAAGCTCATTTAGTTAAGTTTCTAGTGTTGACACAATCAGTCAACCACTAGAGGATTGCTCTGAGTAAAATTTGGAAACAGACAAACAAAATGTACTTCCAGAAATTGCCAAATTCCCCTTGGTGGGGATACAAATTATTTTGTTCAGAGTACCTAGGCAGTCCCTGGTGGACAGTTGAAAACTTCTGCATAAAGGATGATTGATAAATTATCACCACTTAGTTTTTAAGCAAAACCTACAAAGAGAACAAACTCTAAAGAAATAGTGTTCGCTCTCCCCACCTTATCCACAGGGATACATTCTGAGTGAACAAACACAAGAAATGTCAGATGGTACTGGGCCTTAGATACAAGCACTGCAACATGAAAGAATCAATTTGAAAACCAAGATAACTAGTAAGTGACTAGTAGCAGGTAGTACACGTGTGCAGGGTGATTCGCATCCTGGTGGGACGGAACATAATTTCATCACTCTCCCCAGAACGTGATGGTACACAATTTAAAATTCATGAATTGTTCTTTATTTTTGGAAGTATTATTTAAGTACTTTCTGACTAAGGTTGACCATAGGTAATTGACATGATGGAAAGCAAAAATGAATAAATGGGAAACTACTGTAAATGAAATATCATCCATAGATTTTTGTTCTATTATCTTTTTAGCTACTCCCAAACTTCCCTTACCAAGATATTGAGAGGTAGAGAGACTTTTTTACCTTGTGAAGAAATATTATTCTTAATTTTAGTTTTCAGTTTTGTTGACCTTGTCTACATGAAACACAAAAGATTAGAAGAGCTTGAAAGATGTACTTCAGGAAGAACCCAACTGAATTTGGATAAAGACGCAGGATATAGACAGTTTTCTATGTAACCTGTGGTGTAATTTTAGTGATTGAATCAATCTCACCCTGGACATACTCTGATTATATGTAGGAGTAAAATTGCCTTCTGAGCAAGAGAAAATTAAGATAAAGCATGATTTGTCTGTCTTTAAGAATTTATTTCAGAATAAATTTAAGATTTTTTTTTAAATCACAGCTTCTACATGGCTACAGACTTTAAATTGAGTACAGGATCATTTATTTGTTTGTTTAGCAGTTAGAACACAGTCATCCATAATGACTATTTGAAGCACCTAGGAACATATGCATCCTCAATTTCTTCTTCTGGTAAATTCTGTTGGTCATTATTTTTTTTTAATTTTTTAAAAAATTTTATTTTAAAGATAGTAAAATCCAAAATAATAATAATAATAATAGAACAAAGTTAATCAGAGCAAAGCAGTACTGCTACAGAACTTCAAAGCAAGATACTAGGAAAAAAATAGCTACTGTAGTGTATCTTGTTATATTCACAACAGTTGACCATTCCATCAGCCATAGTAAAATCAAACCAAAAACAAAACAGAATAAAACCAATCAAAACAGAATATGAAATAAAGCAAAAAAATTACTCAGAATAAAGCAAAACAATGAGAACAATATTGGGCCTCAAAAACAAGTAGTCATTCTTTTTAACATATGCCTTATGGGTCATGGTGAGCTAACCCAGCAACATTATTCATTAAGCCCTATTTCTTGTAAGTGACCACTCTAGAGAAAACGCTGAGTGTTAAATACCTCCAAACTGATGAGAAATTTACAAGAACAGCACCAACCCAGTGGTTTACTTAATCATACATTTCCAAAGCACTGTCTAGTCTTCTTTTGCCATCAGAATACACCTAAGGAAATTAATTTAACTGCCCTGACCTGTTTGTCTTATCCTGAGCTCCTCTTTCTGCTAGGAGACTGATTTCTCAGCTCACATTTCTCAGCTGCATCTGGGTTTGGCCAGGGACAAACACTGATGGCAAACTGGAGTGATTTAGAAAAGGAAAAACCATAGCTTCTGCCCCTCTCTCTGTGCCACTTTGGGTTCTAATAGGCTCTCTCTCTGTCTCTCTCTCTGTGTCTCTCTGTCTGTCTCTGTCTCTCTATCTCTATCTCTGTCACCCTCTGTCTCTGCCTCTATCTCTGTCTCTCTGTCTGTCTGTCTCTGTCTCTGTCTCTATCTCCATCTCTCTCTGTCTCCCTCTGTTTCTGCCTGTCTCTGTCTCTATCTCTCTATCTCTATCTCTGTCTCTCTCTGTCTCTGTCTCTCTGTCTCTCTGTCTCTGTCTCTGTCTCTCTCTCTCTCTATATATATATATATATATATATACATATATATATGTATATATACCTCCCTCTCTGTTGTCCCCTGATATTGATGAACTCCTGTTACCTAACCAATCCCTATTTGGATTCACAGGCATTCCACACATGAATAACAAACTCCCTCCATTAAATTTCATCACATCTAAAAATGGATAGTACTTTCTGTTTTCTTGTGTAGAGCTTGACAGATATGTGAGTTTTTATTGCTTTAGTTTCCTTTGGGAGAAGAGAATATGACTTTCAGAAGCATTTTATGCTGCAACTTTTCTGGCTTAGCAAGATTAGCAATTTCTCAATGTGGCCAGGTCACCGCCCTGAGCCAAAGGGCTATTTTTAAAGGCAGAATGACTCTCTGGAGTTAGAATACAAGATATTGCAAGATTAGACAAAATTGTGACACTAGGAAAGGATGTAAAAACCTCCCACATTCTGGCTTTTGCTGTGTCTTCTTTCGGTATGTTGTTTCCTCATTTAATGTGAAAAAAAATGGTTGGCAGAGGGGAAACATTTCTGACTACAACTAAAATAAACATTAGAAAGGTAAATGAAATTGTGGTATAGGATAGAATTAAAGAAGAAGAAAATCTACAAAGGCTCCAGTGGTGATTTATCTGAATATAAATTGCTTAAAAATTTTTAATGTTACACGTGTTAGGGAAGATAACGGAGAATTTTCCCTTGAACAGTGGCCTCCTAGAGATACAGGAGACAATCTGAGATTACAGGGTGAGGAGCCCTCAGGTTCCAGTTTTGGGCAGAAAGTTGTCTGTTCTATGCCTGTTGAGTGTAGTGAGCTTCAAGCAAAGGTGATTTGTTGTGCTTCCAAGGTGGCAGAACTTCAGGAAACAGAGGACAATCTCTGTCCTAAATATACAAATCACTCCTTTTTTCTCTAGAGCCACTATAATTCTCAAACTTTGTGCACTGGACTCTACTCCCTTAACTGTGCCCCTAGAAGATGTTTGTCTGGTTTGTGATCAGAGATCCAAAAATGCTGCAGGGGTTGGGCGCTGCTGCTCTGTTGTCTGAGCAGTCCAGCAGGATGGTAAACTCAGGAACCACAAAACAATTAAAGGGGCAATTCCATCCAACTAAAGGAAGACACTTTATATGTAAAAAAGAGAAGAAAGAAGGGTAGGGGGAGACAGCTACCGTGACAAGAAGGAATCAGGGTAGAGGGCTCCAGAAAGATGGAGAACCCACGGGACCTTATTCCGGGCTGCTCTTATAGGGGGTCAAGGGTTCTTTCCCCCACCTGGAGCCTGTCCTAACTGAATTGGCTTCTGGGCATCCCCACCTGACATCTTCTCTTCCAGTGGTCTATGTGCAGGTTCTTTCTGTTTGTTTACTTGTCCTTGACCTACTTTTTTAAGGCCTTATCTTTGGGGTTGGTGACAAGTTGGCAAAGGGTACTAGTCATGGTTAGCTTAGAGTTAGTAAAGGGGTGCAAGGATGTTTACTGTACACTATAAATATACAATGAATATAGCAATTCCAGAATGAATAATGTATTGACCCTACAGCAAATACACACACACACACACACACAAACACACACACATATGCTGATATGTGAGTACATATTTCCTTAAAGTTAGCCACCATCACCTACCCCCCACTTTGCTTCCTCTATATTCTTTTGGAAATGGGGGCAGCTGATCATTTGAGCACTTGACTTTATGTCTCGCCTGTCAGTTCTTCCTATGGTCTCTTGGTACAATTCTCAAGGTCAATTGGCACCTTTCTTACCTGGTTTTTCTCTCTCTCTCTACCCCTGTCTTTGATTTGCTTTCCAGGGGAATTTTTCTAGTAAAGTTTGTTTTTAACTCCTTCAAGTCAGGGCTACCTAGAACACCTAATGAGGCCCCTATTCTAATTCTTTTTCCTATCTATAGAGCCCTGATTCTATATAACCACTTATCTGCCTCATTATCTTGAACCTTCACTCCATAAAGTGGATTCAAAACTTCAAAGCATGTTATCGTGTTATCAAAATAGCCTGGTTTTCCCTATTGAGCATCTGTTTCTGCTTTGATTTGCTCATAGTCATTCCGTCTCAGGGTTGTAAGCACCGTCTGTACACCAATGACCCCCCAACTCTGGATTGCACATTTTGACTGTTAAGATTTTACTTTCAAATATCTGTTTAATATTATCAAATGCATACAAAATGAAATTAAAATTTCAGATTTCAGTGCCTCAGCTACTCACAAAGCCCCCTGTCGTCTGATCTCGTTTTACTTCTCTCGCTTTATGTCTTACCCATTTCATTCCACCCAGTCTGTGCTTCTCATTCCCATGTCACTTCTGTATCCCAGTCATTTGTTCTGCCTCCAAAATGCTATCCCTCCAGGCCTGGAGCATGAAAACTGGCATCTCCTGCACCTTCAAATATTGAAGTAGAGGACACCTAAAAGGTCTTGCCTTCCCCACCCATCTCTTATCCAACTCCTCTACATTACTTCACAGAACGTCACTTCTATATCTTCAAAACAATTATTTCATCTTCTTCTCCCTACTAGAACAAGCTCCATTAGAGCAAATCCCCACGTCCAGGTCTCAGAAAGGTGCTGTGGTATCACAGATGAGCATACATTGTTTGAACGAATCGAACAGTACGTAGTGGAGAAAAACCTAAAGCAAGTATGCCTGATACACTGGAAATTAGTAAGCAGCATCGTCTTTTCTACTCTGCAACCCCAAATATGAGCCTTCTTTTGGCCTCAAAATCTTAATTTTGAAAATAGTGTACAGTGGAAAGATTCTTGGTATCATAGAACAGATTTCCAACTAAGCTGGAATGTACTTTAGGCTAAACTGTTCTCCAGGTTAAAATTTGTAGAATTACTTTTATCTCTTAACATTTCAAACAATTTATAATTCAGATACACTTTTGCCCTAATGACCACGTTAGCTAATTAACAGAAACCTTTCGATATATCTGCCCTCTCTCTGGCCTTGAGACTGTCAGTTGTTACTGTTGGCATTTCAGACGTGTTTTGAGTGTATAAAATAACAGTCATGTGGGCACAAAGTGTTTCCAAGCAGAAGATACACAACCAAAATGCTGGGCTGTTTAATGAATAAGAGTGAAAAGAACATTCAGAAAATGTGTACAGAGAAAGTAAATTAGTTCATCATATTTTATTTTGATTCTCTTTTATAAATTTTAACACTGTGGATCACATAGTGAACATTTAATAAATGTTTTAACTGAATTCCCTGTAAATATGCCCATTTATAAAATAAAAAATAAACTTTAGCCTTAAAAATGTGTTCTCTCACTTGGTCTTCATAATTTATGATGTATATCAGCTCATGTGTCATTTTGTGTATTGTCATACAAAGAGAAGGTGAATTCTTCATATTAACTCAGTAATAAATAAATAAATCTGGCATGCTTTTTTATATTGTACAGTATCAGTCATCTTAACTTGAACTTCATGTAGTTTTTGTTGATTAATATTGATACTGGACATTTTCTTTAATTATGCTATTATTCTGAAAGGAAGCATTACTCTCCTATCAGTTCAGAATCTCTGTTAAAACAGAATTCTCATACTTACTAAATTTTAATGGATAATTTTCTTTTTATATAAGTGTTTATTCTAGAAGAGTGAATTGGAAAGACGTGTGTTGGTACATATTTGTGGAAATTTTTTACAATAAGAATAAATTTATTGTGAAATGTTTATTAAAACATTTAGCTCTGTAATTTTTACTGTAGAAGAACTTCTTACCTATAAATTCAATTTCTTTAATAGACATCAGACTTACGTCTATGCACTTACTCATGAGAGATTTGCTACTTTGGTCTGTCAAAGAATTTTTAAAGTTTCATGTAAATTGTTAATATTATTGACAGAATTATTTATAAAATTCTATTTTACTATCTGTATGATTTATAGCAGAGAGATTTAGTCTTGCTATTGGTTATTTATGAAAACTTCATGTTCTCCATTAGAGATTATAAGGTGTAGAGGATTGAATAGAAATACAATATAATTAACATTTCTTTTTTGAATTAACATTTTTAGCTGAAATTTTTTTAGTTATTAGATTATTGACAAAATCTCAAAACAGGCCAAATTTTGGTAAAGCTGTCCCAATTTGCAGATAGGAAGATTAAGACAAAGAAAAATCAGAAGTCTTAAGTGAGAAATGCAGCTGGTTGATGGAATATGCGTATTTAAAACTAGTCAGTTGCATGCCCTGATATTACATCATATTTAGGGATTTCTAAGCCAGATATTCTTTGTAAAATGAGAAACAACATTTTTTTCTGATGGATTACTACTATATTTCTTTTGAAAAATTCTCTAACCATAAGGATTTTCTTAAGTATAAATTAACAGGTAAACCACAGATATGTTTATTTCCTAATTCCATATTCTCTTTCACCCCCATGTATATGTATGAATTACATATTTCTGTTTGCAATCATTGTGATTCTCCTGGTTTTTGCAGCCACCTGCCCATCTCTGGATGCCTATAATGTGGCAATTAACCAGCAGCTTCTTAATGACCTAATTAAGCCATAATGATTGAAGTACAAGGCATTTCCTGGGGATTAATGACCAACTGAGAAGAGTTGATGGCCCATGGCATAGCTGAGAGCCATTAACCCCAACCAACCATTAATCCAGTGAAAACACTATATACAGAGGTTATTATTATAAGCTGGAAATAAAAACAATGCAGTCTGATCTACTTACATGCAGTAAAATTATATTTGCTAAATATGGTACCACACTAAAGACTAAATATTTGAATTGCTCTAAAATATTCATTCACCCTTTTAAACCTAATCAAACACTGTAGAGATCTTTTAATAAATATAACAGTAGTTATTAGTTTGGCTGGAAATTATACTAGACGATTAAACCTACATTAGGTCAATAGCAAGTTTTTCTTCTGAGACCTGAGGTCAGAAAGCCATTGGGTCTCTGGAAATTGGAATCTAGATGGAAATTGGAATCTAGAAACTTTACAGAATCCAGTTTTCTGTGTCCTTCTCCCATCTCTGCTTCTCTCTAGATATCTGCTTTGTTCAGAGGTTCTCTCTCTCAGTTTCTCTCTGCAATTAACTGACTTTGCTTCAAACATTTGTAACAAAATAAACGAGACTTCCCAAATGTCTTTGATGACATTTTGCCTATTTAGTGCCACAAAGAGGTTAAATCTCTTTCTGGATCACAATTACATATCCCTAAATTAGGGAATTCTTGCCTCTGTTGGGTCAGGCAACTAATTGGGATTTAATCAAGAGCAATTCTCTGTATCAGTCTGTGTGCATACAATTTGCTATAAATGAATAACTGACGAATAGTCACACATTCACACAGATGTTGAGTGTCATTTGTCACAAGGGAAACACAAAAGTACAATGAGATATTACTGTGCACCCATAAAGACAGTTAAAATAAAAAAATACAGGATCAACCTAGCAAATGTTGACAAAGTAAAGGGAAACAAGAACTCATGAACTACTAGTGGGAATTTAAAAATGGGAGAACACTGTAGAAAACAGTTTTAAAACTTCTGTTTTAGTTAAGTAAACCTACAGAGTTCATACGATCCAATCATTCTACTCCTCATATTCTCTCAAGAAAAATGATAATGCATGTCCATATAAAGACTTGCACATGAAAATTCATAACAACTTTACTTTTAAATTTATAGCATGTTTTAATTGCCATGTTACAAAACAACCCAAATGTTTTACCAATATGCAAGATGTACAAAAATCTTAAAATAGTTATGCTGAGTGAACCAAGTCAAACAAAGAGCGCGCATTGTGTGGCTGAGTGTTTGTAAAATTCAGGAACTCACAGATTAATCTACAGTGGGATAAATTAGATAAGTGAGGCTTTGAGAGTTGGAGGCAGACAGAAAAGACTATGAAGGGGAGTAACTTTGGAGTGTTAAGTATGTATTCTTATCATCAGGATGGTGGGTTTGGTTCCCTGCGAAGAGTCTTATGTCAAAGTCTATCAAACAGCACCAGTGAAATGTGAAGTTCATGATAAGTCAATCGGTTATTCATCAGTAAAGCTAAAGAAGCAGTTGTAACACAATGGGGATTTGTCAAGTGATGAGTTGCCCCACCTCAACATTTCATGTGCAGGATACTTAAGAACCTATAAATTGAGTCAAGCACAATCTTTACTCATAAATCCTTGCTACCCCTTCCTTGTAAGACATTAATGTTCTGTTTGAGAGAATAAGATGTTGAAATTTTTTAAAGAGAGAAAAGATAAGAAAAAAGTATTATGCATTATTGGGTGGGTAAAATACATATGGAAGATATTTTAAAGCAGAAAGAGATCATTTCTGATTGAGGATTCAAGAGACCTTGCATAAAAAGGCAGTGTTTAAAGTGAGACTTTAAAAACACAGAGTATATCAGTGGGCACAGACTGGTTAGAACAGCATAAGCAGTTTTTCTTAACCAGAGGTAACCCAGGTAAGAAAAACTGGTGCATTGTTAAAAGTTGCTTAATCTATTATTTTTTCTAGCATAATGTATGATTGTGAGATGTGGGGAGCAGTAATAGAAAAAGGCAAGACAGTGGGTTGGAGCATATACTAAACAAATCTGGGATTTTTTACTTCCAAGAGAGATGTAATAGTTTGAAGAAATGACTTCCACTGAAGGACATCAATAAAATATAGAAGTCACACTTTTAAAACTTGGTAGCACTGCAGTCCCCTTGGCTTGTGGATGGTTATTTTCCTTCTGTGTCTTCACATGCTCTTTCTTATGGAGGTGGCAGTGCCCCAGTCCCCTCTTCTGTTAGGAAACCATACCCTGTATCAAAGCCAACCACAGGGACCTCATTAGAACTTAATTGCAATTTTAAAACCTTACATCCTTATCATCTACATTCTGAGGTACTAGTTAGGGGTTAAGTGTTCAAAATACAAATTCAACCCAGAACTCAATCACTCAGGAAAGACAATATAACACTGACTGTTTTAAGACACTGCATTTGAGATGAATTGTTATGTAAACTGTACATACTTGAAACACATGCACATTGTTAGGGTGACTGCTAAAAATGAATAGCTAATTGAAGACATATTGAAGTAATACATAAAACTGTAATTACCTAAAAATGGAGAGGAGACACAAAAAAAGGTATAGTAAGTAGAAAACAAATGTAAAGTAGCAAATTCAAATACAGCTATATCAATAAGTACATTAAAGATAACTCCTCCCTATGAACCAGCGCCACATATGGGTTGCTGCTGGAGTGGGGGCAGCCATACACCAGCTTCTTTGGCTGTGAGCTGGCAAACAAGAAGAGCCAACACCCCACCTCCACCACCATCATAAGTGACCGACTGATCTGGAGAAACACAGGCTACAACGATAGCTATTGAGGTGAAATGCAATTTGATGCTTGTGGTGTTTTGGTGTTTCAGTGACTTTTCAGATCTAGGGCTGGTGTTCTGATCTTCTATTCAGAGAATAATGGTATGCAGTGTGGCATCTATGGGGGATCTCCTTCAGAGGGTGTTGGCCATTGTTGATTCCCTATTGTCTTGTTTTGAAGTCCTGTATCATTTGCATTGTTTTGTTGGGTTGGGTTTTGTTCTGCTTTGTTTTGTTTGATTTTATTATATCTGATGGCATGGGCAGCTTTTTCAAAGATAGCAAGATATATTACGGTAGCCATTTTGGATTTGCTATTATCTTGTTTTGAAGCCTTTTATTTCTTTCATTGTTCTGCTTCTATTGGTTCTATTCTGTTCTGCTGTTTGATTTTTACTATGTCTGAAGGTATCTGCTGCTATTTTGAAGATAACAAGGGGCATTATGGTAACTATTGTTGATTTTTTTATTGTTTTGAAGTCCTGCATCACTTACGCTGGTTTGTTTTGATTGGTTTTATTTTGTCTTATTTTCCTCGGTTTTATGCTTTTTAAAATTAAAAAAAAAAGGTAACAACTGAATTCTCCAACAAAAGGGTGAAGGTTGTCAGGATGAATTTCAAGAATTATAAGATTTAACTCTATTCACTTTAGCAGAAACATAATTTACATATAATTTCACAGATAAGTTAAAAGTCCAGGGAAAATGACATTAGTGGTAAGTTGTATTTCAGATTTTTAGAGAATTAATGCCACTTCTCAAATTATTCTACAAAATTTTAAAGAATAAATTTTTTCAGACTCATTCTATGAAGCCACATTATTTTGATATGAAAACCAAAAAAGTATTGACAAAAAAGAGAAAACTACAGGTCAATACCCCTAAAGAAAAAGGATGTAAAAAGGTTTTATAAAGTACAAGTAAACTGAATTCAAGAGCACATGAAAAAGATTGTGCACCATAATAAATTGTGATCAATTGCACATTCATCATATACAAAGCATAAAATGAATAAACTTGAAATTTGCAACAACATGGATGGAACTGAAAAACATTATTTTAAGTGAAATAAACTAGACATGAGTACTGCATGCTTTCACTCATCTGTGAACTTTCAAAAAACTGATCTCTTAAGAGCTTGGAGGGAAACACTGAATAACAAAGGTTGGAGTGGTAGCAGGGAAAGATGAGTTGGAAAATATTGGCCAACAGTCATGAAGTTATAGTTAGAAGAAGCAAGTTCTGGTGTGCTAGTGCACCATAAAGTGACTATTGATAACAATAAAGTACTGTGTATTTCAAAAAAGCTAAAAAAGTTTTTCCAATGCTTTCACCACAAACAAATTATAAATTATTGAGAATGATGCATATATATATATATATATATATATATATTCAAGAAAGCATAAAACAGCAGAAATCTAGGATAGATACAATTTGGTGAGAGAGAAAATTATAAGAACCAGTATGCTACATATTTATTTAAGTTATAGAAAAATAATTGTCACCTGAACATGCTTAGATTATCTCATAATTACATTATCAGTGATTTTTTTTTTTTTTTTTTGGCACCAGGGATTGAACTCACAACCTCGCCCATGCCAGGCAGGCACTAAAGCTGCTAAGCTAAACTCCCAGCCCTTGTTTTTTGAGGCAGGGTCGCACTATGTAGCTCACGCTGGTCTTGCACTCACGTTGTAGCCCAAGATGGCCTTGCATCAGTGATTATTTTAGAAGAGATTTTTAAATGTTTCTATATTACATCTATATTATGTTCCAAAGCAGGTATACATATATTATGTTTCTTAGAAGTTTTATTTCATTCAAGGGTAATTACTGGGCTCTTGTTATACACTAACAGTCATTCACACCATGACCAAACTTATAACCACTGGCTTCTCATGTATTCACAATCAAAACATAGAAAACAATCATAATGCTCATAAAACTAATTAAATGTAGTAGCAACAGATCATTTAATCTTGTCTGAGGTCCAGGAGTGACCAGAAGAGAATTACTAATGTTTTCATAGAGCAGGTGTTGAGTAATAATTAGGACATAAAGAAGGGTAAGACAGGTGTGAAAAGTACATTTTCAACATATTTAAAACTATTCTTTAAACTGTTGTTTTTGCTTAAAAAAATCTGTTTAATAAGCAACACTCCAATATATCAGAGAACACAAAAGGAAGTAATTCTAGCTATTTGTTCAAATAATTTTGTTTTCTCATACCTATTTCCCAATGAAACATTTTTTTTCTCACCAAAAATATTTGAGAGGATGAAATAAGCATGATAAAGGCAATGAGAATTTTTGTTTGTTTGTTTGTTTTATTCCCTTCTTTTTCTTCCTAAAAGGACTAGGTCTCTGCGTTTAATATCATTCACCTACTATAACAGTGGTAGGTGATCAAAAAGAAGTCTCACAAAAAATCTAGAGTCAGCCGGGCGTGGTGACGCACACCTTTAATCCCAGAACTCCGGAGGCTGAGGTAGGAGGAGCATTGTGAGTTCCAGGCCAACCTGGGCTACAACGTGAGCACAAGGCCGGCTTGAGCTATATAGTGCAACCCTGCCTTGAAAAACTAAGGCCAGGAGTTTAGCTCAGCAGCTTTAGTGCCTGCCTGGCAGGAGTGAGGTTGTGAGTTCAATCCCTAGTGTCACAGGGGGAAAAAAAAAATCTAGAGTTGATTATCTCTGCCTTAATTACATGTTAGATTTTTGTTGATGCCCTTTTTATAAAACATAGACAATGTGAAATTTTTGTTTTCAGATGTCCAGGATGATACTAACATAGGTTTAGTACTGTTGAAACTGCTGGGATATATAACCCACAATATCTAGGGAATGAATATTTTATGAATAAGTAAATAAACTATATTCATATATTCTTTCTAAAATGGGGGATATATTACTATTACTTTCTCAATGTAAAAATAAGATAAGTATACAAGAGAGAATATTTAAAATTTCATACTTAAGACATTAAAAATACAAAGAATGTCATCACACAGGCAATCATTAAAATCAGGGTAGTGATCAATATAAACATAATAGAATTGTTCAGGAAAATTTGAGAAATGACAGATTTCTGCTGTTGAATATAATGAGATAGAAATATTTATCGGAAAGATAAAGCACAGGTAAAGATTAAATTTTAAAATGAGAGGTATTTATAAAAAATGAACTTGTTACAACACTTGAGATTTACTGGATAAAAATTAAAATGAAGCCAGGCGTGGTGGCGCACGCCTTTAATCCCAGCACTCAGGAGGCTGAGGTAGGAGGAGCGTTGTGAGTTCGAGGCTGGCTTGGGCTACAATGCGAGTGCAAGGCCGGCCTGAGCTACATAGTGTGACCCTGCCTCAAAAAACTGGTATTGGGAGTTTGGTTTAGTGGCTTAAGCACCTGTCTGGCAGGCGCGAGGTTGTGAGTTTGGTCCCTGGTGCCGCAAAAAAAAAAAATAAAAAAAAAAATTAAATGACTTGCTAAGGTCAGTCCTATCAGTTTTATCAGTGTTTGCAAAAATATTTTAAGAGAGGATGATATTTGAAGAAAAAAGAAAACCTTAAGTGATTTTTAAATGACTTAATTCAGATTTATATAGTTCACAATTGCATAGTGATCAAATTTTTAAACTGCCCATACTACTATAACTCACACAGAAAGTCACCTTGACCTAACAATTAAAATCCATTATTTTTTTCTGGTTAATTAGCAAGTAGAGGCAAAGGGGTGAAATAAACTCCAGGCTCATCCTTTCTTCCCTTAAGCTTCTGTACTTTGACCCACTTGTCAAATGAGGGCAAATTTTCTTTCATTTTCTTAATAATCATCAATCTAAAAAGAGCCTTAATTAGTTTCTGTTTGTCTGTCTGTCTCTCTCTCTCTCTTTCTGACCCTCTGTCTCCTAAGTATGCCCATAAATCATGAGAATTTCTCTCTTCCTAAGGAAGAGAACGGTTAGACAAGCTATGAAATGAAAAGGGAAGTACTCAATCATTTTACTGATGTAGGCCCTAAAGGGAAGCCAGCATGAGCTGCTCTTTGCTGCACATTCTGAATTTCTTGACTAATGCCCAGCAAACTATTTCTGTATAACTATTTTTCACTCAGGAGGCTCTTGGAATTTTCTTACTCTAGAGCTTTGATGGGAGTCAGGTGATCCCCATTTAAGAAGGTTTTAAAATTTTAATTTCATCCTCGCTCTCTGAAAATATCATTTGATTTTAGCAGACTGTGTAGCTCCTCCCAGGAAATGAATATTAGCCCCCAGTAAGAGTGAGAGTTGCAAACTAAAATCAACACTAAGAGAACATAATTTTTCATGCCACATTCATTGAAAGATTCAGAAGTAATGTTCTAGAGTAGTGATTGGGGAATATTGCCATCAAGCAGATCCCTGGGTCTTGGTCAGATACAGTTTGCTTCCTCAGAATTCATTCCAGGCATATCTAATTGTCCATATTCTTAAGAAATAGGTACAATATATGGTCAGTAAGTTTTTATTTCCTCTTTATTACAGTTTTTCACTAAACAGAAAAACAACTTTTTAGTGTGTAAGCAATGTTGACAGGAAGTGGGGAGTTAACCTGAATCCTGCATGTACACTGAAACTACAAATTATTTTATACTGGAATCATAATTCCTCTTCATAGATAATTCACCAGCTACCAAAGATGTGATTATATGTTTTAAGTTTGTCAGTATGTTTTCCACTGTTACTCAACAAAAATCGTGTCATGTTGTTGCATTCATCTAAAAAAAAGTTCAAAGAAGCCAGTATTTCTATTTGTCAGTAAAACAGACTGAGAAATAAACAAAGCATTGGTTATAGGGTCTTCAATATGAGACCTGGGAAGATACCAAAATTGATTTTTAAAAAGGGAACTCTACTATAAAAGTTTGTTTCACCAATAGTGATATGTCTTTGTTTTATGAATTAAAGGTCAGTAAAACCTAAAGTCTTAATTATTTTAATATCATCATATAACATACATACATTTACAAATAATGACAGTGGAGGACTGGTTTTATTTAAGTATAACAAAGGAAAGAAATTTGTTGTAATTTAGCCTCTTTTGATGAAGAGAAGGAAATGGAGTTTTCACACGTGGAAAGGGGGATTGTAGAGAAGACTGGATGACATCACTCTTGCCTAGATAAATACCGCAGTGTTTGCCACGTTAATGTGCCACTAGGAAAAAATGTTTGTCCGGATTCAATGGAAAGATCAATATAAAGAGAAAGATGTTTTATGGGCTCTGTATTTTTTTTTCTAGACTGTCAACTCATATATCAATGAAGGGAAAGCAATTACAAAGAGATTCCTCTCTCAACTTTCAGAACATTAATGAACACTCTGAGCATTATTCTTTTGCACATTCATCAGACAACCAATCATGTAATTGTAATTTCAGAAATTACGCGAATTCTGAAAACTGAGTAGAGATGAACTTACTGAACCTTTATCTTCAATTTAAATTTAATATGCAGCAAACTGTATTGAAAAATGTGTCATGTTCCATTGTGATAAGAATGAGCATGATAGTATAGTTATTTGGTTTGAGAATATTCCTTTAACTTCATATTTGCATGGTGAAAGTCCTTTAAGCTATAACCCTCAAAGTGTATAATTTTCTATATTTAAAGCAGCATTTGAGAAGTTATATGAGACTTATATTTTTCTTATCAGTCCAGCTATATAGATGTCTCTCAGATGAAATTTTGACTTATTTTGTTTTGTTTTTCAGTACAAACATGAAAGAGGTGGAAAAGAGAGCTTGTCAAATAGGTAGTGGATCTACAGTGGCAGGGAGCCCAGGTGAACGTCCCACCCTGGGAATTTCCTCCCTTCCACAGTGCCAGCTGTCCTACAGTGTCCTCATCTCATTAAAGGTTAATTAGTTTCCTTTCAGCCTGTAGCTCCATGATATATTTTGCTGGTCGTAAAGATGATATGAACATGTACTTGGCATGCGATTGTAAACTAACCCATATTCATTATGGAGGCATATATTCACTGCTCTGAGGCTGCATCTATTCTGGCAATGAAAAAATTATGTAAAAAAATCAGACCAAAGAGTGGGGCATTGTTCATATCCACACTCAAGTGATGAACCAGACTCATTACCAGATGGAAACAAATTTCTCAAGGCTAATAACAAAGTTACTCCCCTTTTCACTTGATGAAAGACTTACAATTTTATTATGTTCTGTAAAATATTTGATTTAAAGAGATACAGCTATAGAAAAAAAACACAAAATGAACTTGTCATTGCTCCAATTTCTTTCAGTTCAATTTGCCACTACCATAAAATTGACACTGGCACAGTGGGGAGTGCCAACAAAAATACAAAGGATGGGGAAAACAGTTCTCTAAAACTGGCTACCAATAGGAAAGTTTAAAAATGGGTTTTGAATGATAATCAGCTGCAGAGATTCTATAGACATCTCCAGAAATATAAAGATAAGCATTTAGATAGTTCCCCAAAATCAGGTAATACAAACAACCAATTCCAACAATTTCTGAAACTAATACTTCACTTTGAATATTTGTCAGACCATTTCTTTTGTTTAATACAATCTCAAATTTTAAGAAAATAAACAGAAATTTGACCTTTTTGCCCATCATTAAGCATATGTTTGGGCCATGTACATGAGTCATTTAACTGTAAATTATAAATTATATCAGCACCATATTGGATCCAAGAGTACTTGAAATTAATGTTTCCCTAGCAATTATTTGAAAGCCAAGTATTTGAGAAACTATTTTAAAGGCACTAAACTGTGTTTTAGAATAATTAATGTGAGTATGATGTTCCTTTTCATTAAATAGAAGTCCTATGTACTGATTTGCTAAAATAGATTTTTTTCCAAAGTTTATATACTGCCAACATGTACCAATAAGAATTTAAAAATTCACTTAGTTAAGTATTTTAATTATAATTGTAATGTATTTAAATCATAATGATTCACCTAACAATTTCCTTAAGTAACTGTTGCCTAGACAAATAAAGATTAGCATATAGTTTGGTTAAGAACAAAGAGTAGAGCTGGGGGTTTAGTTCAGCAGCACACGCGTCTGCCTGGCAAGTGCAAGGTTGTGAGTTTGATCCCTGGTACCAAAAAGGAAAAAAAAATAAAATAAAAAAGAACAAAGAGTATACAGGGAGTCTATAGACACCATTTACTCAGTCAGCATTTAATAATCAAAAAAAACTTTAATAAGTAAGAATAATTCGACTGAGTTAAATAAGTAGATTTAATAATCAAGCAAATAATTATTAGGGGGTGCAAACAACCAATGAAGTACAATGAGATTCCAGCTAATTTAACTCAACTTATCTGAACTTCTGTAGAATTATTATACTCACTCAACTGCCATTGCTACCTCAAAAATATATCATGGGCCTGGATGTCTTCTGATCTATTTTAGGACTTCAAAGTTTTCTAATCAAACATAGAAAGAGCAATGTCCTTAATGATTATTTTCTTTATGACCACTTGGAAGGAGAGAAACATATGTTCTTTTTTCTTCAAATTTTTCCCTTCAAATGAAAAGTTAATAACTTGGATTTATCTTTGAAACATTTCTATGGATTTGATGCATGGTAATAAAGTTATTAGACAGATACATTTGCCAGAAAGACTTCTTTCTAATTATTTGCAATTAGATATGCTACTACGGTTATGAATTATCTTTCCAAGTTCTTTGGAGCTTGGTTACCTTTCTGTGTGGCTCCTAACTAATTCTTCCCTTTCTCTTTCTCTCTCTCTCTCTCTCTCTCTCTCTCTCTCTCTCTCTCTCCTTTCTCGTTTTACCTCTCTATCTTTCTACCTCTCTCTGTCTCTCTGTCCCCTCCCCAAACAAACAAAATAGACAAAATGAATGTAAAATTAGACAAGTACACTTGATTTGCATGCAAAGCATAACACTTTCCATTTCAAGGTCAACATTCAAGTGCTGCTCTGTCAGGACAGGACCAAAGGCCTTATAAACCAAAATGATCCTCTTAGCAGATCCTTCCATAAATAAGCAAGTAGAATCTCCTTGGTTTAGCAAGCAATGATTGACTCCATTTCCCAAAGCTAAAGACATGGAGAAGATTAGCAGAGGAGAAACAAGATGTACCTAATTAATTTCAAAGATCTCTCTAGATAATATTGCTAGTTTTGATTAACCAAACATCGTGACTAACATAAAAAATAAGTACAGTATTTGAAATCATAAGGAAGGAAAGAAACAAATTTACTTGTATAGGGACATTCTACATAAAGCCAATAATGCAATTTATAATGATGCTTTACTATGTCAGAATTTTTAAAATGGTTTTATACATAATGACATGACTTTTAAAAGGAAATTTCCTTTCAAGATCACTAAAATGCATTACATTTATGTTTTAAGGGAGGAAATATATATTTTCAGCTCCTGGAAATTGTATTCCACATGAATATTAAGTTCAAATAGGATATTTATATTACTTTGTGGTAATTACATAACTGAAAAGATGTCTTCTAAAAGAAAAAGGCAGAAATAATTTGGTAGCTAATTACTAATTATAATTTGGATAATTTAAATGCCTGCCATTTCCTTGTACCTGTCATCAGCCTACTGCATTTGATGAGAATCTCACTAACATCTAGAATTCAGCCAGAGAGAAAAAACCAGCTGAGTGTTTCTGTTTGTTTCTTGAAACTATAAAAGAAAATGAGCTCAGTCATGAAAAGAAAAAAGAACCCCCAATTGAATTATTTCCTACTGAATAATAGGTGTACTTTATTTGTAGTCATAAGAATTATTCTCTGTAGTTTGAACTCCTTCACAGTTTCTTTTGCTGTAGTTAGGAACAAAACACAGCTGCATGTTGTAAACTATTGAAGTTACTACATCTTGCCAAACATTTTAGTAACACACGATGTTCTAATGGTAGAAGGGAAGGCTTCTCAAAAGGGCAGTCAGTAGATACTGTGAGACCCTCTGGGTCTATGAAGAAGATTAACAAGGTCAGATGTTCTCCAAACATATAATAAAAGGATGGTAAGCACTACCTTAAAGCAAAAAATAAAAACTTGTGGAACCTGGGAATAAGAGGACTTTATATATTATTTTCCTAATTCATTTTCTACAATAGTGATTATTAATGGACTGGTTGTGGGAGTCACATATATCTGAATTTTATGGATGATAAAAGAGAGTACTACTTTGTTAGGAAAATATTTATATTTTTATGATTTCATATGAAAGATGGGTAAATAGATTATTTTCATAACTGCAGAAAATAGAAATTGACAAAGTTCTTCAGTCAATGATTTGTGGTTTAAGAAAACAGAGGGACATTTGGTATGAACATGAAAATTATGGGCAGGGGTATAGATAGTTCAGTGGCACAAGTGCCTGCCTGGTAAGTGTGAGGTCCCGAGTCTGATTTCCAATACAAAAAGAAAAAAAAAAAAAAAAGATTGCAAACTGCCAAAACAAAAAAGATAAAGAAAAAAAAGAAAAAGAAAAAAAGTGAGGTAAGGCTAAAACTCCATTCTGTGCACCACCTACCACGCCATGCAACTTGACTCTTTTGGCCAGCAGCAGTACCCTGTATGTACATTAAAAAGAAAAAGCAAATATTTTTAGCAGTAAAACTGGTAAACATGAGAAGCAGCCTGGTAGCACGACTGACAACATAAACTTAATTATACATAGCGATGGAGAAGTATGAGGCGTCTTCGGGTCATAGTCAATCCAGTGACCACTAGATTACAGTTATCTTCTTTAAATTCTAAATTTAAAATCATTTTCTTATGAAATATAGCTTCTGAACTTATGGAATTTCCTAAGGTACCCAATAACAAGGGGTTCTCTTTACTCACATAGTGATTTTCTGATAGCTGTAGGTTTTTAATCCTCTGCCTCTTGGAAAGTCTCTGGTGTCACAATTTTGTTTCTAAGTATCCCTGATCTTCCAAACATGATAAAAATAAAGGACATAACAATGACACCTTTCACCATGAGACTGTGTTCAACTCTCTTCTTTTCCACCATTGTTTTCTTGTTTGTGTATTTTGTATAGTCCTCAACTCATTCCTGAAATTAATGAGAAAACCTGGCAAATTAGAAGTAGACTCATTTTACTTAGCACCAGTAAAGAAGGCATCTTCTATGAGACTATCAAATTTATCAACTGGGTCCTCACTATTGCTTTACAAATCTTCTGCCAGAATTAAATTATATGATAATGAATATAAAATAAGGTATAGTATATACCATAAATCACATCTCTCCACACCACCTTTGATTGTCCTTTGAAAATTTACAGCTACCTCTAACCTCTATTGTTTGTGTGTGCCCATGTGTAAATGTGCATGCACACACACTTTTTCCCTCTCTAGTTTTATTCTTGATTCTGAGTCTCTAGCTGCTATGTTTAACCTTGTCTTTGGAAATACTGTTAAAATACTATTTCATAATCTGCAAGTTATAAGTCAGTACTAACAGGTCCTAATGCCACAATCTGAAATCTGGAAACCCAACCTGGATCTGACTTTCCAAAACTGACTCATTGTGTAAAAAAACAAATTCAATAATTTGCTAGGAACAAAATCAAGACCAGTTATGCCTTTCAATTTATTAAAATATTACACATGCCAATTTAAAAAATTATGAAATAGTGGAATCTCTTATACAGTATTATTTATCATATTCATATATAGAAGCAACATGGGTTTTAAATATTTTTTGATGTGTGTATTGTGGAGGGAGAGACTAGAGTTTTGGTCTTTCAGAGCCATGTCACCAAGTGGAATGAGAATAAAATTTAGTATATCAAAAATACTATTTGATTTCTGGTCACTGAAAAGCAGGTATAAATGCTGCATACCTGTTTATAAAAAGATAGAAGAAAAACTCTCTGTTAAGAAAAATGTGGTCAATTACTTATTTTGTGCATTTAATATGACTGAAGAATTAGTAGTAGTCTAAAACTTTACCAACTAGAAAAATGAGAAAAAATAAAGATTAAGATACTGTGACAGTTCAGAGGCATTATATTACAGAAAAAAACTATAGATTGTCAATCATTTGTTGCAAGATAAAATGTTTTAGCATCCTACTATTTATCATGGAATTAGAATATTTAGCTTTTGAGTAGAACTCAATCTCTCCAATATTTATTTTCCATAATGTAATGATTATAAAAGAAATAATTGACTTCACTCAGGCATTAAACAACAAAGGAAAGTTACTTTGCGACATTTTGTTGTACTATCATTATCTCTCAGAAAATGATAACCTTTTACTTTTTTTCCTCCTTAACAGTCTGTAATTGTTTATAACAGAGCCTATTGGTGAAATGGTCACATCTACCTAGCTGGAATTTCCTCCCTGTTCATCTTGAATCTTATTAGTTAGCTGATTGTGTTGATGAACGCTTAGCATGCTGCATATGTATGTAAGAAAACATTAAGATACAATGCAGGAGTAGACATGAATGGTTGTCTACAAATTGGCTGTTGCCATCCACACCATCACACACTACTCCACCTTCTTTGTGGTCAGTCTTCCTCACTCTAAAAATGTTCACATGTCACTGATCCTCCTTCCCAGATTTCGTTGAACCTAGAGTATTCTCATTTAAGTAATTCAATCATAGGTGAGGAAATCTGAATACTTGCATTTTTTTTCTTAAATGGTTCACATTTTAGAATCTTACCAGGTAATCCAATGAACCCTAGATTTGGTGGTGTCTGCCTATGATAGCCAGAACTGTAGTTTCGATCTCGTTTCCAGGAGTGGATTACTGCCAACCTGCAGAGACCACTAGACACATGGAAACCATCTGAGTGCTTGTTTTCATCACTGAGCTGCTGAGCCTATGCGGAAATTCCATCTCCAAATTATCTGCAAACTCTGATCGTTTAAACCACTAACTTACTTAGGGTTTGTATGACTTATATCCTGAAGCAACCTAAATTACATAAACACCAAGCTAATATGTTTGCAGCAGCCTTAGAGACACTGATGCTCTCACTGTGCGAGTATCCACTGAATCACAGAAACTGTGGTAATGCTAAAATGAACCTCTAGAAATGAAGCATCACCTTTGCACTCAGACCATATTATCTTGAGGAAGTGACTTGACTTCTCTGGACTATTGATTTAGAAAATAAAATATCCCACAAAATTATCTGGAAGGTGTCTAAATTGATGCTGAAATAATATGCTTGCGGTTTTAATCAGAACCAAAATATAAATGACCTAGATCAATCACTAGGGATGCAAATAAATTAGACAGAAAAATATCATGTAAAGCCATTAGAATGTGGGCTTCAGATTCAAGTAGTCTTTGGTTTGTCTTTATGAGGTTGGGTGACTAAGGGCTCAACCAACTGTTATCTCATTTACTTCATCATTAAAATGTGGGCACTAGCATCCACCTTAGAGTTTTGCTGTCTGTGTTAAACTGTACTGTATAATATGATATCTAGCCTCTCAAAATAAATGCTAAAATAGGAACAAATAAATTATGCTGTTGACATAAAATAGTGTAACTTATAGCACAAATTATACAGTAGAGATGCCTACAGATTGGTTCAAGTTTGCCTAGTTTTTATGTTTATCAATCTTACCTAAACAATTTTACTATCTAGTCTATAAAAACCATCTTTTATTAAAACACATTAATAACAATAGCACTCATGCAAGATATCATTAGCCCACTGATTAAAAGCAAAAGAAACGTTGGATATCATCTTTAATTTCTTCTTTGTAGGTGAATGCTGGCATAGATATTATGATTTCTCACCTACACATGGATGGAAAAACAAGTTAACACATTTATAACTAGAAAATATCTTTCATTTCTCCTTCACGGTTTTAAGCTGATATCTAGAGCAGGTACACACACAAGAAATCTAATATTTCTCTGAATATTAACATTGATTGTTTATTGAATCCCTGTTCGAAGATCTATTTAAGACACTTAAAGATTTATCTGTTTAACCAACACCCAATTAAGAATTTGCATAATAATTGAGCTGCACAAATGTTTCTGAAGGGAAATATATGTGGTCTGACCATGGTATTATGCAAATGTTGTTTTTGCAGCCATTTAGTTTTGCTGTAATACCTTATGCCACTTCACAAGCAGTGCATTAAGCCATGTCAGCGCTGACTACAGCACACAAGAGCTGGACTCCAGATCCTGCAGCTTCAGCCTAAAGTGTGGTTGCCTTAGGGGCATTCTACCTATTAATTTAACATTCTAAAACTAATTATGTATGTCAGGGTGACCTCTGTCTAATCTACATTCATCAGAGAGTCTGAGCCTTCTGTCTTTATTGTTCCCATAATAAAGTAGCTGTTGATAGACTTATATAATTGACTGTGTCGGAAGTGAACTCACCCTACATGGCTACATGCAAATGGTGTATAGTCCCACTAGAATAAAGATAAGCAAAAAAATAATCCAACTATCTTTAGTAATTAACTTTGGAGGTTTCTTAACAAGAGTAGGAAATATATTTCCCGTTGGTTTAAAAATGAAAGTAGAGAGTACACAGGAGTCACATCTGTTGTAATTAAAAAAGTTTTCTTGGGGAAAACTTGGTTGAAAGAAATTACACTTTGCATTTCTTTGTATAAATAATACTTATTGTACTTGCCACTCGTTGGGCTAGCACAATTACAGAACTCAATTTAAATATATCTATATCTATCTATAATAGGGCCTGGGACGTGGCTCAGTGGTACAGTGCCTGCCTGGCAAATATGAGGTCTTGAATTTAATCCCAGGTAACAAAAAAAAATCCCACATATCTAATATATAAATATATGCTTAAAAAAAGACCTTAAGTTCATCTAAGTAGTTTTGAATGCCCATTGGTTGCACAAATATCAATATGTGTAGTGGCTGCTTATCTTCTAAAATATCTATGGCACTTTTTCATATATTTTGATGATATCATAGTATAGGACTTTGAAGGTTAATTGGTTAATCTGTTGGTCACATTAAATCCATTTTGGAAGTGAATGATTTCCCTTCTCTTTAAAAGGATTATGCTGATAGAAGAAATGCTTTCGCAGAGGGTGCCAATCAAACTATTGATTGGCATGGAGGCTTATACACTGGATCAGATCTGGAGGAGACTTGCGGAAGAGAGAAAAGACAACCTGTGCCTGTGAAAAGACTGAAGACAATGATGTATACACTTTTCCAGAGTTAATGAGCACAATCCTAGCTATAGTCTTCCTAAAATTTTTACTTAGAAACTACTACTTTTCTAACTTTATGATAGATCTTTAAAAAAATAACTAAAATATGAAACATAGCTCTTTTTGTTCTCAAAAGTATCACTCTGAAGGTGGTGCAGGATAACAGTTAGGACGGGGCTTCCCTGCAGATATTTGATTCTTCCATCTACTTTGCTAGGTTGCATGACTTCAGGATACCTTTTTAAAATACCATGTCTAAGTTCCTAACATGTAAATCGAGTCTATATAGAAACACATAGGATTACCGTAAGAATTGCATTTACATTTCAAAGAGTATTTGTAGACACCATGGCACATAAGAAGCATCACAATTTTGGTTTAAGATGTGGAAATGTCTAGAAAATAATGCATAATAGATAAGTAAATGTTTAATTTTGTGGTATGATGTTGTGTTTTATATCACAGATACAAATCTTTAAATCATGGCCAGAAAAATATGGATTTGAATACTATGTCCACCTGTGTGAATGTGGCAGTTTTTGAAAATGTTATGAAGTCTTTTTTTTTTTTGCATAATTTGGCAGAGAGCTACCAATCTTACAAGATTTTGTAAGAATAATGTGAAAGAATATCTATGTCCACAACTTCTTGAAATAGTATCCAATATTTAGCAAAACTCATTAAATTTGTGTGGTTCTGCTTTATTTTAAAGTAATTTAACCACTGGGCAATAAATTATATTAAAAAGCGAACAGTTGGCCAAACAAAGGCTTTATGGGTGACCCTGTGACTGTCACAGAGCTAAGTGCTATGAACTGGGTGGTTTAGAACAAAAGAAATGCAGTGCCTCCACTGTGAGGACAGGAAAGCAGAACCTGTGGAGTCAGCAGGTCTGCGCTTCCACTGGGACAGTCAGGGTCGGAGTCCTGCTCAGCTTTTCCTCAGGTAGTTTTAGCTCTGGCTAAGGTATGGCTGCATAATTCATGTATTCATTCGGTATCCCCACCATGTCAGTTTTAGCAGGTCATCAGTCACCTATCCTACACCAGTACAATCTAACTAATTTTAACTAATTACATCTGCAGCAACCCACTTCTAAATAAAGTCACATTTTAAAGTATCTGATGATATTGATTAGGTTTACAATGTAAATTTTAGTGGCATATAATCCAGTGCACAAGAGATAGTGAATGACTAATCGATCCTGAAAAGATAGGAATAGGAGAAGAATATGGTAGACTTTTAGGTCAGGGATGCAATGACAAAAATACAAGAGTAAGTTAAGAAAAGAAAAAAATTTTCCATTTACAAATGAATGGTTATAAGGGACATGAGATCATGTTAGGAAGAACTTGAGGAATGCAATAAGTGACAGACAGGTAAATCAGTGACGCCTCAGAAAGGACCCAAGCTGTACCAAAGCAGCTAGGGCAAAATCAGTCCTTAATAGACACAGGGAATTAAGGTTCACTGAAGTTTAGAAGAGATCTTTAGGGATAAATATCAGAAATTAAGACAGCACATTCAGTGACTGGCATATTGACAGTCAATACTCAGGCACTGTTATTAACTATAGATGAAAAAGGAATCATGAGTTGAAATTAGAAGACGGAAGCTTGTAAATGATGATTGCTTACCAGAATATCAAGATGTTCTTTCATTCCACAAGAGTAGAAGATGTAAATCATAAAATTTGCAGGGAGGGTACTGAGTTCTTCCTCTTGGTTGTGGTACTTTCTCTTTACATAAGATAGTAATAATCATCCTCCCTACAAAAGTTGTTGGATGAGTTTAGCCGTTGAACTACACTATTTGAGGTAAAGTTCTCACATGGCAAATGCACTGAAAAATGTTATCCATTATTTTATTATGCTTAAGTAAGGAAAGAAATTGCAAAATAATTGACAGTAACATCCTACAATTTTCCACACAGTTATCTTTTATTTTCTGTATTCACAATTACTGTGCTGCACTGATTTGTCCTGAGCATCTCTCTTACTTTGTACTTCTGATTTTTCCTGTTATCATTTTATGTATTTTTAAAAACCTTCATTCTTTTTTATTCTGAAATATTTAGATAGATTCAAAATACAGATTGAGAAGAGTCTTGGCAGAACTGGAAGAAGGTAAAATTTGTGTGTATCTATAGCCAATAAACTAAAATTTATACTTTTGTTGAATCAGAACACAGGTTTTGAGTAGTTTCTGTACAGTGCAATACATATTTGAATTGTGCTTCTCAGTCATTCATGGTTTTGTTTGTTCAAATTATTTACCATGTTGTAGGCATGCTGAGAGATTATGTCTTGAAATTACTTGTACTGTCATTTTGTTTTCTTGTTCTCTTTCCTGCATACTTAATTTCTTTTGCTCTCTTATAGGCCATAGTAGTGTATTTCTTTTTCATTCATTAATGTACACATTCCAAAGCTTTTTTTACCCCAAAGCTGATATTTATGCTGAAAATTGTGGGGTAAAGTTTTTTTTCCTCTTTTTGTATTTGTTCATTCTTTGCATTTTTTTAGAGAAAATATTGGTCATGTGCTAAATTTTACAGCAATACCAGGAAATTAAATACAGTCACTAACCTTAAGAAGTTAATAGTTTGGTGAGGACACAGTTGTACAGAGAGATAAATCACAACTCAGTGTGATCATAGCTCAAGGAATCAAATACACAGGCACCAGTGACCGGAGTTGGCAGCATAGGAGAAAGAGGATAGTGTGCTCAATCATGAACTAATGAGTAAAAGCTTTCTAAGAAGAGATCTTGGATACATTTAGCTTCAGAACTGTTCTCTTGGCTTTCATTCACTAAAATACATCCTAGAGGCTTTGTTGCTTCTGTAATTAAAATCTTTGCAAGGTTTTCTAAGATCTGAAATCCTTCTTAAAAGATACTTACTTGCCAACCCAAACTATATTACTACAAGCCACAATTCTCTTGTGGACAATTGGTCTCCTTGCAACCAATATAGTTCTCCCCATCACTGGTTTACATGCTCCAGTACCCCAAACCTGTGTGTTTATAGCATCAATATATACATAGTTCAGTGGTTATATTTATGAAAACCCCAGCTCACTATATGTAAGAGCAGGGGTCTTTGTTCTTTGTGTTATATTCTTTAAATCAGCTAATCATCCATTTAACAATTTGCTTCGTATTTCATGACTTTATTTTTTATTAGTACATGTGGGCAATAGATAGTTAACACATTTCTCATGGGGAGTTGGTACATGTACACAAAGCATCTTAATACTGTTTTCAACTCTAACCATAGCCCCCATCTCTTGGTCCCCTTTCCTTCTGAAAAAGTCCTATTCCCTATTTCCTACTTTCTTTTGCTCTTCATTTATACTTTGGGTTCCTCATATAGGAGGAACATGCAGTATTTAAGCTTATGTGTCTGTTTTATTTCACTTAATGATATAGTCTTACAGTGAATCCATTTTCCTACAAATGATTCAGGTTTACCCCTCTTTATGACTAAATAGTACTCCACTGTATGTAAATACCACATTTTCTTTATTTACCTGTTAATAGATATATAGGCTTCTCCCAAGATTTAGCTATCATGAATACTGCTGCTATAAACATGGGTATGCATGTATCACTATAAAATGATGTCTTTGACTCTTCCAGGAAGATGACTAGAAGAAGAACAGCTGACTCAACTGGAATTTCTAATTTTGGTGTTTTTGAAGAATCTCCATAAAGAGTTTAATAGTGGTTGTATTTGTCCACACTCCCACCAATAATGTAGAGGGGCTCCTTTTTCCCTACCATCTCACCAGTGTTTGTTATTATAGAATTCCTTGAAGAAAACCATTCTTTCTGGAGGAATAAAACCTCGGCATTATTTTAATTTACACTTACCTAAACACTGATGATGCTGAACAATTTTTTCATGTATTTATTGGCCATATGTATTTTTTTCTAAGATACATATATTCATTTCAGTTGCCTATTTTTTGATTGAGTCTTTTATTTTGAGGGGCATTATAATGTAGTCAGAAGGCCCCCACTTAAGCCTCATGTAATCCTGGATGGAGCTCAGTTTGGTGTTTGTGATTAGTTTGTTGTCTAGCGCTGGGATTGGCCATGTGAGTGTTGCACCCACCCAGGGGTGGAGCCACCATACAGTGTAAAGGCAGGAAGAAGGTGTGTCTTCCCCCTCTCTCTTGCTGGTTAGTGCCTTGTGGCTGCCATGGGTGGCTGCCCTACCATGCCACACTGCCTTGCAGCAAGCTGAATATGGACTGAAACCTCCAAGAACTGTAAGAAATAAACCTTTCTTACCTAATTTTGGGCATTAGGTGTTCTGTCTCAGCAACAAGAGAAAAGTAACCAAGACAAAGGGTCTAATATTTGGAATTATTTACCTATCATGGATATTACTCCTCTCTCTGAGGAATAGCTGACAAATTTTTCCCATTCTGTAAATTCCGTTGTTTCCTTTGCTATACAGAAGCATTTTTAACTTGATATGATCATCTTTGTTGATTCATGGTACTTTTTCTTGTGCAATTTCTTGTGTAAAATGTTTTGCCTATTTCTAATTCTTAAATAGTTTTGCCTACTTTATTTTCCAATAGTGTCTTGGATCCATTTTATTTTAATTTACTTCATGGTGAGAGATATGGGGCTAGATTCGATCTTCCACATGGGGACAGCCAATTTTCCCTGCACCATTTTTAAAGAAGCCATCTTTCCTATAGAGTACGTTTCTGGCCTATTTGCCAAAAATGAGTTAGTTAAATGTGCCTGGGCTTGTATCTGCATCCTGTCATCTGTTTCACTGATGCTCATGTCTGTTTGTGCCAATACCATACTGTTTTTATCACTATAGCTTTGTTATATACCTCAAAGTCCAGAATTGTGATACCTCCTGCTTTGCCTCTGTTGCTCAGAATTGCTTTTGTTATTCTGGGTTTCTTCTCATTCCATATGAACTTTAGGACTGTTTTCTCCCATGCTGTGAGGAATGCAATTGGCATTTTGATTGGGATTGTATTAAATCTGTACCTCAGTCGGGGAAGTATGACTATTTTGAATATATTGATTCTGACTACCCAAGAACAGGAGATATTTTTCCATTTTTTGAGACAGAGTCTTGCTAAGCAGTTCAGGCTGGACTTAAACTTGCTATGTAGCCCAGGCTGGCTGCAGACTCATGGTAATCTTCCTGCCTCAGTTTTCCAAGTGCTGGGATTACAGGGCTGTACCACCACACTCAGCATTCCATTTCCTTTTTCAAAGTACTGCATTTTTCATTGTAAAGGTTCTTATTCCCTTGGTTAGCATGACACCTAAGTATTTAATTTTCCTTGATGCTATTATACATGGTACTATTTTCCTAATTTGTTTCTTGATGAATTTATTGTTAGTGTACAGGGATATTATTGATTTTTACGTGTGAATTTTGTATCCTGTTACACTGGAGTCTTCTGGTAGAATGTTTTGGGTCTCCCACATACAGGATTGTGTCATCTTTAGACAATGAGAGTTTGATTTCTTCCTTTCATAATTTGACTCCTTCTTTTCCTATATGTATCCCTATTATTTCTTTTCCTTGCTTAATCACCCTGGCTAATGTTTCAAGTACAAAATAAACAACAGTGGAGATAGTGGATATCCTTGTCTTGCTCTTGATTTTAGAGGGAAAGATTTCAACTTTTTGCCATTTAATATGATTTTGGCCATTGTTTTCTTGTAAGTGGCTTTTATAGGTTTGAGATAAGGTCCTTGTATAACTATTTTTTCAGGGCTTTTATCATGAATTAGTGTTGGCTTTTGTCCAAGGTTTTTTATGAGTTTATGGAGATGATCATGTGATGTTTGTCCTTGCGTCTATTTGTTATTTATTGATTTATGTATGTTTATGAGATGAAGCCCACTTGTTCATGATATAGGAACCTTTGATGAATTGTTGCATTCTCTTTGCCGGTATCTTCTTAAAGATTTTCATGTTAATGCTCATTGAAGAGTTTGGCCTATGGTTGTGTTTTTTGGCTGTGTTCTTTTCTGGTTTTAAAATCAGGGTGATGCTAGCTTCCAGGAATGACTTTGGGTATCCATTTCCTTTTCAATTTCATTAAAGAGTTTGAGAAGTATTAGTTTGTCACTATATGTTTGAGTGCATAATGATTTTAAATTGAAAAGGAACATGAAAGCTCCTCCTCTCATGTTACCTCACAGTTTCCAAGTTTCTTCTTTCCAGGGCAACTATTTTTAGAAATTCCATGTGAATTTTTCTAGGGATACTTTCTGCACACATACTTAATTTTTCATTTGCTCTTTTATAAATATTAGCATGTATGCATATACATGATATAATACTATTCACACAATGTCCTATTTTTATGTAACATTAAGGCTTGAAATTTATTTTATGTAAGCAAAGCATTTTCTTATTTTTAAGGTACATTTTAGGATTTAGTATAATGTATTTAATTACCTCTATAAATGAACACACAGACTCTTCTAACATGTATTCCTATTAAAAACAATACTGCGAAGCAATGAGAATATTCAGTATCTTAGATCTTCATTTCTAATACTATTTTGCAATAAAAGGAATAAAAGGATGCAATAAAAGGTACTATGAACAAATGACTTGCTCTAGAACTGAGGCAAGGATTATTCCAAATGAGTTTGATATACTTTCTAATGTCCAAAAATGCTGTGCTCAAAAACAAAAGGATTAGTAACTTGGCAAAAGGACACAAAAGAAAACCTGCAATACAACTCAAATTTCAAAGATCTGTCAATATGAACAACAAAATCAACAATGTAGTATTGAATCATAGTTTAAAATATACTTTATATAAAAAGTTTCCAAGGTATGAAAATTATAAAATAAACATATTTGAATCCATACAAATATAAATAAGAAATGGAATTAAAATACAAGTGGAGAATGCAGACTCATCTCCACAGAGAGAAGTTTCCACTCCTGAACTGCGAACTATACTTAGTAATGTGCCTTTGAAAAATAGAGTGTGGAAACATGGTAAAGAAAGTGTCTTTGTAGTGTATAAAACTGATGAGCACTAACTTGGCAAGATGATGAAAGTTGACACCATCAATGAAATCAGACTGGTAATATTTATGTATGTGCTGAAAATTACACTTCATCTCTGTGGCCTTCCTTTATGAAAACCTTAGCTTCAGGCTAACTATGAGAAAGACATCAGAAACAAGCCACAAGGTGGACACACAAATACCAGAACAGCATCCCCAGTGAGAACTGTATGCAATGTGGTAACCAAGATGGGACCCTGGAATAGAAAGATGACACGAATGAAAAACCAGTAAAATCCAAATCAACTACAGTGTTCATTTATTAGCAGAGGCCAATGTTGCTCCCTGAACTGTGGCATACATGCTCTAGTAATGTTAAGATGTTAAAAATGGGGAAAAAAACTGGGTACAGAGTAAATGATAACTTGGTATACTGTTTTCACTTTTCTGTAAATCTAAAACTATTGCAACATTTTTTTCACTTGTAAAAAATGGTATACTGAATAATCTTGTACACACAGTCCATTTGACATGTGTGAAGACATCATTTGTAGCAGAGATTCATTGAGGAGAATTTTACCATCAGAGTTTCTGTGAGAACCTTGCTACTATCTCTCACTCCTTTATTTATGTTAGTCCCTCTATCTAATCACTTAAGAAATCACTTGATCATTTAAGAAATTCCTCAATTGCTTAAGAAACTGAATTGAATTCAATTTCAGAGATATAAGAGTCAGACACCTTTCCTCACCTCATTCACCGCTACTGCTGTCCATGTCATGTTAGGGCAATGCTCTTTGAAGACTCTCCTACTTCCACCCATGCCCCGACTACTTATTCTTTACCAGCAACCAAAATGGTAATACTCATACAGTAAGATAGGTCTTGTCACTCCTCCAGAAAGAAGCTTTGATTGACTTCATGTGCCCCTTACAGTAAGAGCTGAAGTCATTACAAAGGCAAAGATGCACTCTGCCCTCCATTATCAGTTTGAATTCCTTCCGTTTCGTCTTTCGTGCCACTCACTCTGATGCAGCTGCCTTGCTCCCCTGCTGTTTTAATATAGGAAAGATTCAGCCTGGACAAGTTTGTGCGTAGTGTCCCTAATATTTGTAATCTCCCTCCTTTATCAATCCCCCATCACTTGCACATATGAACTCAAATAATACTGTCTCAGTGAGATTTATTAATCACTAGAAGTAGACATCACCCAAAAGGTCATTCCTTTGTATAATTCTTTCCTTTGAGTCATAGTCCCGTCAGATTCCTGACCTTGAGCATAAATGGAAACTTTGATCTGCTTCTAAGCAAAAGTATAAGACAAAGGTGACAAGATATCCTTCCTATTATTATGTTATATGATGACGATGAAGGGATTTTGCAAATGTAATTGAGGCCTTCAACCAGTGGACTTCTAAGCAGTCCAAAAATGAAGATTATACTGGTGAGCCTCATTTAATCAGATGAACATTTTAAAATAGGGTCTGGGGGCCCTCCGAAGTCAGAGACTCTGAGCAGCAGAGATTCTCTGTCTCCCTCACTGACTTTGAAAACCATGTTAGCATGAACTCAACAATAGCAAGAAAAAAGAATTCCTCCAATTTGAGAGAGGCAGAAATGCAATCTAAGCCAGTTAAATCTTCAGCTGAGACTTAAATTCTGACTAAAACCTAATTTCAAACCTCTTAACTCTTAACCAAAACATCCAGTTAAGCCTGAACCCTTTATACACAAAGACTGTCATACAATAAATATGCGTGGTTTTAAGCCATAAATTTGGGGTAAATTATTTCATGGTAATAATTAATGAGTTCACCACCTTATTTAACATAGTAGTGCCATGTTTCTGTAATCTATATCCCATCCTTTTTTTTTTTCCCTTTGTAATAATGGGGGTTGAGCCTAGGACCTTTGTAACACTTTTGTATTTTTAATTTTGAAATGGAGTCCTGTTAAGTTACTAAGTGTCTCAGGTTGGGCTCAAACTTGTGATCCTCCTTTTTCAGCCTGCTACATATGTACCAGTATTTATAACAAACAGATGTGCACCAATGCACCAAGCTGTTTGTTTGAAACAAGTTCTCATCAGGCTCCATTCTGGCCTTGAACTTTCAATCCTCCTGCTTTAGTCTCCCATTCATACTTTATTTCTCTTCTTAGCACTTACTACTATCTGCACCCTGTACCTTGTATTTGCGTATTCTGGCTATGTTGTTTGCTCTCATCAAAATTGAAGTTCTACAAAGACAAATATTCTTCTCTGTTTTATTTATTGCCAGAAACAAAGTGGCTAGTAAGTCCTTTCAGTTATGAAATTTGCTGAATGAGTGAGTTGCCCATGTATGATATTTAACTGAAGTACAAATTGCTAACGTGCTGAGCAATCATGATACATATTTAACACAACACATTACTGCTCAAAGTTGGTTAAATTTTATTTTTGAAAGCCCTGGGGGTAGGTAACACAGACTTGTGTAGAAAGAGAAAATAAACTTACAATGTCACAGTCTGGATTAGGTCTAATAAGACAGTACAAAGCTTCCCTCTATTGTACCTCTACAAGATTAGAGGAACTTCGGGGTGATTTGATGGATCACAAGAGTATTCAGTATCATTAAATGTACTATTACTCCATGATGTGAACATGAAAGTTGATAACCTGGAGAAAAAGGACCTTCTCAAGGTGACATCATATCTGAGCTCTGAGTCCTGATGAAGTGAGAAGAAAAGCCCATGCTGATCCGGACAAGCTACTTTGTCAACGTCTGGACCAACATATTTTGGTTTCCAAAGAGAGCTCTAATATTTATTAATTCTTTGACAAGAATGAAGTTTAAAACTTGCACTGAATAAATTTATTATAATGCCAACTCATAACATTAACGAGTTTTCCTGAAGACCAGTGGAGGTGAAATAGGAATATACCACAGGGCCAATGGAGCTTGATGGTTTGGGTTCCAGCTGTGTGGTGACACCAGGATTAATCCCTCTACTTGATAATCCCTAACTGTGTAACTTTTTGAAAGTTATTTAATCTCTTTGTGTCTGATTTTTCTCACCTAAACATTGAAGATTGTTTTTATCTTAGAGATAAGCCTTCTTGTGATGATTAAATGAAGTAACGCATGTAAAAAGCCAAGGCCATTTCTAGGGTATCATGAATGTTCAGTATACGTATTTCTTTTCTTTTACATGTGACAATGCTTTATAAAAGGAAGAACTTTACTAATGAAAAGTATTATTATTTGAGATATTTGTGGATTCGTATTCTAGTCAAGGATATAATATACAATATAATGCAATCTGTCATACCTTAAGATTAGAAAATATTTTCCCCAAATACCATTTTCCTTAAGTACAAAAATACATTTAGAATGAGCTTCAAAGGAAGAGTTTCCATTTAAATTTAATGTGATGCAGCCACATGTTTTCTTGCTGGCAATATCTTATTTCATTTTTAGCTTTCACCTAATTTCATACACTTTATTTTGTGGATTCATTACTATGCAAATATGTATGCACTATATTCAAATACGTGCTTTGAGGATTATGCTACATTATATCACTTCACAATTAAACAGCTTGCATCTAGTTTTCTCAAGTTGCAAATGTACTTTGTAAGTTGGTACAAGTTACTGAGTCAGGTCAGTATCCAAAATCTCCCATTTGAACAAAAAAAAAACACTAAAATAATTCTGTGCAAACAATAACAATGAAAAGTTTGCTTAAAATTAATGGTATTATTGAAAACTGGCTATTTATTAGCATATATGACAGTAAACCTTCAAATTAACTAAAATATCTAATCTTGCTAAGATTTGTAAATATTTATTTTCTAAGGTTATCTGATTGCCAGTTTATTAATCATCTAAACTTTTCATTACTCTTCTTCATGCTGGTGTTGTCTGATACCATTTTAATTATTTGAAATTATCCCCAGTGTATAAAATAAAAATATACTGGACTAAAAATAATATTAAAAGCTGTTTTATTATTTTGATTAGGGCTGATGAAAGATAACAAAGAAATGAATTAAAGTGTTTCAAAGGCTCCTAAAAACTAAGATTTTCTTCCCTGGCTTCACATGCAAAAGTGTTAGGAAAAAATTAATATTAATATTTCGCAATATCTATTATGCATTTTGGTTCTTATTTACATTTTTGATTTCTTGTACCAGAGAAACAATTCAGTATTTACAGGTGTGCCCAATAAAATGTTCAAATGCAAAGCAGAAGTAGGGATGGAGTGAGTGGGGAGGAAGAAAGGGAGAAGAAAAAAATGATGAGAAAAGAAGGAAACACTGGAAACAAAGCTTTTGTAAATACAGAGGGGAAGAGGGGTTGAAGGTAGGGTAAGGTAATGAGAAAAAGAAAAATCAATGTATATTCATATACAGGTACAAATTCCCTATAATGAATGTGACCACTATGTCTACCTAAAATGTACCAATAAAATTAATTAATTTTGAAAAACTATTATGCACGTTCTCATTCCGAAGGAAAAATTATTTTTAGCGAATTCATTTTTAAGATTTCAAATGTTAAAAACTGGAACATGGAAATTTATAAAATAAAGAAAATTTATTTAGAATAGAATGAAAAAGAACCTTGGAAATCAGAATATTTAAAACAAACAAAGGCTTTCCTTAACTAAATAGCAAGTAAATAAATCTCATGGAGTACTTTAAAATGAATGTTTTCAATGTAACACATTCCAAATTAACTAGATACTCCTTGTGGTGATTCTTTTCAATTTTACTGGTAGAATAGTTCCCCTCTATCCATGAAGAACATACTCTCAGACCCCCAGAGAACTGCTGAAATAACAGACTGTGTGCACACCTACACATACCATGTTTTATTCTGCGTGCCCTGCAGTGTTGCTGCATAGGACCACAGTTAGGTTACATGTCCATGTTCCATGCCATGGTGTCTCCTTGCATCCCTATTCTTCTGTTTTGTAGCCATTATTAAGCAAAATAAACATAAGCGCTGTGATACTATGCCAATTAATCTGATAATAAAGATCATTGCTAAGTTACTAACAGGCAGGTAGAATCCACAGTGTGGATTCAATGGATGCAAGGATGATTTGCACCGCAGGTGAGTCTGAGCAGGATGACATGAGAAGTGTGTGCAATTTCAAACTTATGAATACTTTATTTCTGGAATTTTCCATTTATTATTTTTGCAACTTGGTTGACCTCAGAAAACTGCCACTGAATAAAAAGGGACTACAGCATGAATAAACACCATTAAGTATTTTTAAATATTTAAAAGGTACTACTGCATAGACATTGTTTCATTTACTCTCATCACCTGGTACCTAAAATAGAATCTAGAATGTGCTGTCTCCAGTAAACGTTTGTTTAATAGGAAAAAATGAATAAATGAATAGGCTGCATCCAAGTCAATATGACTGACTCTCTACCATGGGAAAATGGACTCCTGCAGCAGTTCACACTAAGTCTGCACTGTACCTTCAGGCACTATAATGTGGCAGGAAAGCATTCCTTACTTATCTCACTTAGTAGTGGTGAGATCATACTTCATTCCAAATGAACAGTATTGAGAGGTGTTGTTTTTATTTAACCTAGGCACAAGAATGCCTATATACAGATCTATATATTAGGGTTTGCTAGAGTAACAGATTCAATATAAAATGTATGTGTATCTGTACACAGGATTTATGAGGTAGGCTGACAAGATCACAATAAACAGAGTCACAGTGACCATCTGCTTGAGCAAAACCCGAAAAGCACAAAATGCCCACTTGAATGCTGAAGATCTGCAGGAGTCAGCAACCGTCAAAGTTCAAAAACCTAAAAACTCACTGCAGAGTCACCAGTGTGATTCTGTGTTAGAAAGTTGAAGAGTCCGCGTTGGAATTCTCAGAAAACTGGAGACACTGTCCAAAAATCAGTGGTGAAGACCAATGATCCTCCAAAGAAAAGAAAGATTTCCTTTCTTTCCCTTTTTACTCAGTTTAAGTTACAAGTCTATTGATTGGTTCCTTTGACATTTGGGGTGGGTCTTCCCCACCTAGTTTGCGTCTACATGTCAGTCATCCAAAGACACACTCAGAATTTTACTGATCTACTGAGCAAGTCTTATTCAAGTCCAGTTGATAAATCAAAACTAAAGATCACAACCCCCAATACAGTGTCATCCACCATTAAATGAACCTTTATCATATATTCTTATACTATAGCCACTCCTACTAAATTTTGGTTACCCTTAATTATATACTAAGTAGTGACCTAGGTACTTTAACACTACTTATTTTACTTAATATACAATATAAATTAAAACTTTACTTATTTTATTTCACATGTGATATAAATCAAAACCCTTTACACACTCATAAGACTCAACAATCTTACCTGTAGTAAAGTACACATGCAAATATTTCAGAAACATAAATGTATATATGCATGAAAAATTAAAATTTAAGAAAGATGTTAGGTGCTGAACTGTTCCCCTCTTGACTATATTCTTATGCTGAAGCCCTAATACCAGTGCCTCAGAAATGACTATAGATGGGGTCTTTACAGAAGTTACTAGGTTAAAATGGGGAGGACCGAAGGAAGAATGACTAATGTCATTGTAAGATGAAAATATCTGAACACAGACACATAGAAGAAAGAGAATATGAACGTAATGGAACAGATGACCATTGCCAAGCCAAGGAGAGAAGCCTAAAGCGGACATTTACCTCCCAGCCCTCAGACAGAACTACCCTATGTACACCTTATCTCCAAATCCTAGCCTCCACTCCTGTGACCAAAGAAACTTGTGGTGGTTATGCCACCCTCTAAGTGATATTTGATTAATACAGAGGTGAAAAATGGTTATTATAGGTTTCTCACTCTAGTGTTTAAAATTTTCTTTCTCCTGTAACATTTTTTTCCTCAATAGACTATACCACGTACCTGAGAAGAATCTCAGAATACAATTTCTTAGTTTATATAATGCTCATTGTTAGGCTCCAGTGTGTGGGATTTTCTTTTCTGTTTGAATTCTGTTCAGCCACTGGCAGATCTACTCAGTGTTAATGTGATAGCAATGGCTTGCATGTCTAGTAAGTCACATTATCAAGTCATCAATAAAATAGCACAGTTTTTTCTAGTAATACAAATTTTTAGATATAAGAACATTGTTAATACAGTGGAAGAACCATTAACATATACAATAGTTTTGCTTTATTAACATCCTTGTTCATGTTAGCAATTTTGATCTAATTTAAGTGATGTCCCCATTACAGTGCCAAATTGTGTTTTCATTAATACAGTGAGAAAGCCATTAATATGAAAATTGCTCATTCAGAATCACATTAGTGAAGTGCTTATCCTATTATCACTAAGCTGATTCTAACCTAGGTGCTAAGCAGTCTGAACTGAAGCATTCTATAGCAAAGAGGTCATCCTATTTCTTTACTAGGTTCACACTGGCTTTTGTATGGCTGATTGACATCTTTTAGTTTATCATTAATAAAAGTTATATAAATTAATACAATACCACTATTAATTTGTTTCTTAATTTTTACATTTTATCTAATGGCATATATAGCCTACAACCTCACATTTGAATATCTTATCCAGAATAGTGTTAGAATATTAATAGATGATACATTGAACTTAGAATCTTTAGTTGTAAACTACAGAATCTATGCAAAGAATCATAATGAAAAGTGGCTATGACAGAGTTCACAGTATGTATATAGAAACTTCTAGAAATCTTCAGAAAGGAAAAGGGTTCACCCATTTTCCATTACTAAAACAAAATACTTGAAGCTGGGTAGATTTACCCAGAAAGTCTTATTTAGCTCACAGTTCTGTAAATTTGATGGCATAGTCCTGGCACCAATTTGATTCTGATGACATTTTTGTGATGAATGATATATGATGGGTAAAGATTGAATTGCCAGGTAGGAATTCAAGGAACTATTCGGGAATTGAGAATATGATAACTTATAATAACTTGCTTGTTTGATTTGTTCAGTCTCCTCCTAAGCCCCACCTGTCAAGATTCTCACACTGAGGATGAACCTTTAGGGCATTCGTGACATCCAAACCATATCAGAATATCAGATCAATGATAGTCTTAACAACAATAACTGAGTCAGTTTATTCACTGAGAATGAATGATCACCCTTCTGGTTTTTTTTTGTTTGTTTGTTTGTTTGGTTTTTTTTTTTGTATTTTAGCAATGCATAAGCCTCAGGTTCTGTGATCAATCACTTCATTGGATCAGCTCAGGTTCTGTGCCAGCTGGTTGCTGTGCTGGAATAGTAGGGAGAACCATTTCACTTTAGAATCAATCCTTAACACCATGAAAAACACTGGAAAGGAAATTATCTCCTACTGCTACACATGGTATTACTAAGAAAAATGTAATGGAACCAGGAGGTAACAAGAAAATAAAGTATTCTGCTACAATTATAAAATATTTGGAAAATATTCTATGAGGCAGAGAAACTATGGTAGGTATTACTTCCACTCAAAATTACCTAGGTTTTGAAAATGTTGATCCTCTGAATCATGGGCATGTGAGGTGTGATCATAAATGATGAATTTTTAATTTTCAAGTAAGCTTTAAGTTATCAGTTCTCAACTCGCCAGTTCCCTTCTCCTTAGCACCAAAATCAGTAACTTTCTGATAGTGGAGTCTCTGCTAAATTGGGTCTCAGAATGCAGCACTGTGGGGTAAAGACCACCACTGCAGGGAGAAACAATTGTCCAAAGGAAAAAAACGAACACTGTCTAAACCACAAAAACTTTGTAGGCTTTGGTGCCACAACCTATTCTGGGCAGCAGAGACACAGTTGATTGACAAAAGGAGCATCAGCACTGTTAAAATTGAAGCTCAACCAGAAATAAGCAACTAGAAAGAGATATTAGAAGCAAATAGAGCTACAGATTAGAAAGGAATCCTATAGAAATAACAGGTTAAAGAAAAAGGAATCGTGTCCATTTAATGACAAACAGAAAATAATTAATGATGTTATCAATTGCAAATAAACAACTTCATATTTGTCCCAAAAGATAAAGAACTGTCTTTTGTATTAAAATATTTAGAACTAAAGCATTATTAAAACTGAGAAAAAGTTTTATTAGTTGGGATGGCGAAGGAAAGGAAAGAATGCAAATGAAATAGCATACAGAGACTATAATTTTTTGAAAATGTGTCTGAATGCCTTAAAAATCAAGTTAAAAGGGAAAACATAATGCATTACAGAAAACTATAGAAATTAGGAAAATCCTGTGAAATTATTTTTATTTCTGTCTCCACCAAAGGTAACCTGACTTAAAATTTAAAAGATGCAGACCTCCTTAAGTCATTTTCTCTGTATGGCTTTTGTTTCTACTGTTTTGGAGCAAAATTGTGTATACACTAAGTGATAATCAGAGTTCTGTGACATCATTTCAGTGATTAATAACAGCACGTATGATATAACCAAGGTTCCAGTTCCTTGCAAATCTAGAAATTTCTTTAATTAAGTTGTGTTCAAAATGAAAAATCTTTATGATTGTTTTTAGCATTTCCAGAATGAGTCCTGATTCATCTTTCTTTGGCCCTATATGGTAAAGTATTCTGAAAGTATTATATGAACTTCTTAAAAAAACTTTCTTTAAAATTTCCCAAAGCCTTTAGGTTAAAATATCTTGCACCACAATCTCCAAATATCTTAACACGTACCATGTAAACATAAATCTGCCTTGCTAAAAAGTCATATGTTTTATGACATCCTATTACCTGTTTAGGGCCAGTAATTTATTTTGAGTTCATCTCGATAGGTAACAATTTGAGAAAATTATATTTTGTGACTCAGTTTCTTCATTCCTAAAATGAGAAAAAATTCAAGTCTCTTTTCAATAAAGGATAAAGCACACCTCATGAGGATAAATTGTCTAATTTTGAAGAATACTAATTCAATCATAATGAATTTTATTAGACTACCTATAACTTTCCATGTCTCATGTTCCTTAAAAGAGACAAAAAAATTATAATACCTTGTGACTGTTCCATAATTTCTTTATAGCACACAGACTTAACCATTTTTCTTACACTTCAATACAATCTTTCCTTTAGTTGAAGGACTCGGTTTTGAAGTAAACCTTCTAGTTGTGTACGTGTGTGTGTATGTGTGATACCAATGCAACAGTACAAATTACGAGAGTAAAAAACACTTACCTTCTACTTTAAAATAGAGTCTATATAAATTAGGTAAAATAACAATCTTCTGTGTGTTGATTTCCAACTTAGATTGGAGTTCTTTCATCTTGTTTTATCATGTGTGTGAACATTGCATGCTATGGAATGAAAGTGATTCAACCAGTCTATTAACTACACACTGTGTTTTCAGTGCTGGCTTTTGACTTTGACATTTTTCTGTGATCAGCCTGGGTGTAGGGCCAGTCACTGTGGCAAGCCTTGGGAGTGTATTGCTCATCACTGAAGGAAATGATCGTTTAGACCTCCAGTAGCTATAGGTTCTCCATTTTATTTCAGGGGCTGGATGTGTCTTCTGAGACCCAGGACTAATATTGTAAAGCAGCAGATCAGGGGCCGCTATGCTCAAGAAAGAGTGAATCAACATCACATCCAGTTTATTCTAGACTATGCACAGGTCATTCTCTCCTTCTTGCTCTTTGGATTGCTTCCAAAAAATTGTTTTAATGAGATTTTCATTGAATTTCAAATTACTGTGCCAACCTAAAGAGAGAACAGGGAACCAAAAAACGAATATAATGGGATTACGAAGTAGGAAGTATAATGGTCATTGCCCATTAAAATAGATTTTATTACTATGCTTATTTCTCTTTTTTTCAGGAAGCAGAGGATATTGTATTTGTCCTTACTTTAAAAATATAGCAAAACAATAACAATATGTTTGGGAGGGGATCATTTTGTCGGTTAATGTGTTGCTGCTCAATGAAGATTATTTTCTTTTCCTATGGGCAGTATTCTCCAGTCTGATGCATTTTTGTCTTCTTATTTGTAGGCATATTACTACCCCATTATGAATGTTTCCCTTGTAGGACTGAGCCTATCACTCCTGAGAACAGGTATTCAAATCTCAGCTTATTTCAAGCATAGATATCTTTGGGCTTGTTTTTATAACTCTGCTGGGAATCTCTTCCCAGCTTCCTAAAACAGGAATTGAATAGCACCTGCACTTTCTGATTTTATAGTAGATAATTACCAGAACAACTAGTTACTGGAAAAAAGTTACAGTTCACAGGGTATTAAACTTCAGCTTGAGCTTTCTTGACAGTTTCTTCCCAGATTTTTAAGAGCAGTTCGCCTAACTTTATTGTAAGTCTTTAACTATTGTACACTGGAAAAGAGCATTGTTATATACTATGTATTAGATGGTTTTTCAAAGATACAAGCTTGCTTTAATTGAATGTCCATTCAACAAATCCAGAGGCCAGTTTGCAGAACTATGGAAGAACAAGAAATATTTGAATGTGTCATTTTAGATAGAGGAAAACAATCAATCGCATTTAGCCTCAAGATTGGAAAATACTGCTTATCAGATGTCTACGGGTCTACATAAGGGTGCTTGATCACAGTGGCACCCCTTAGTAGGTATTTTTATTTGACAACATACATTGTCTTTGTGCAGACTAACTTCTGAGCTTTGCAATTAAACTCATGTTATTCTCAGGCATTTCTTACTAGGAATTTTGTTTCTTTTTTATTTTCTCTGCCTCCTGTTATTTTTTCTGATTCCATATCTCATATTTTTGTTTATATACATAATGAAAGAATCCAAGTCAAAAGTAAAGAATAATTTGAGTGCAAGAAATTAGTTTGGTTGGCAATAGCAAGAGTAAAGATAGAGAGATAAGTGGTAGATAACAACTGAGCCCAAACTTGTGGCAAATCTCTGTGGTACACACAGAACATACCTCAGAACTGTCCAAGAATTAGGAGGCTGAACTACACAGCCCCTGTTCCCTTCTGTGATTAGTTAAGGAATGCTTCCTGAGGGTCATTACCTGTCTCAGTTTTAAGGCCTGCTAAGGGTGCCAGAGAAAACCTATATATAGAAAACTGCAGGTGTATATTGGTAAGATTAATCAATGTACCCTGAAACATTGAAGATCAAGGCCATGAGAGAGGCCACAGACAACTTCGCTATTGTTAATAACAGGAGGAGTCACTTTTTCACAACACTGGTTCTTAAATTGTGGGAATAAAGTATTCAGTATCGAGCATCTGGTTTAGGATCAATAGTTATTACTGATTCTTAGGAGAATGTACTGCTTTTAATTATAGATATAGAGCTATTGAGCTGGGACATTATATTTTCCACTGAGTCTAACAGTGAGCCTCTAGATTATTCAAGAATCCTTAATGAGCTCAGACAGAACACTGTGCTCAAAATCCCATAGCTATTCAGTCACAAACCTTGTATGCAGGACAAACTTCTTCCCACATGTCCTAGAGCCCAATATTAGATCTCCTAATCAACCTGTCAATGATTTTTCTGCTGTTTTCGAATTCCAGGACATAACCACTACATCAGTTAGGTTTTTTATTCTAAACTATAAGAATATAAAACTTTAATAAATTTAAGAAAGGCTTTTTCTTACAAAACTAAAATATGCTGCAAGTGTTCTAAATTGGGTAAAGACTCAGGATTAATCAGTCCTTGCTCATCAATCTGCATGTATTTTTTCCCCTGGCTCTGTCCTAAAATGAACTGTACCCTTAAAATGTCAACATAGATATCAAGAGTTCCAGACATTACATTTGCAGTTCCAAATTAAAAGGAGAAAATATCAGCTTTATTCCCACCAAGAGTGCAAATAAAACCCTCTGCTTGACTCACAGAAGTCCATTTGGATAATTGGATTGTACTTGCATCCTTCTGAATTCCTGAAATAAATACTTTCAACGGGAAATATGATCTAATTGTCTAGACCAGAATGGCAGGCCTGCCCTAGGAGTGAGTGCACCTGTCAGTGGGGGTAAGGGCAAAGGAATGAGGTAAAGTGAAACTCTTCCATAGAATAACAGTTTGAGAGGAAGCAGAGGTTGGTTTGAGTTGTGTTTTCAATCTTTTGACTCTCCCAATGAATCTTTGTTTCCTAATCAAGGAACTGTTTTAGAAACAAGACAGTATTGATTTGGAGCATGGTATTTATTAAATGTTTCTTCAAAATAGCACATCTTACTTTCCACACAACCATCCTAGTAACATTTTGACTATCTTCCTTTTCCTCCCTTCCCACATTTATCAAAACTTACAAATGTAGATGCTCTTCAATCCCATTGTACATTGAAAATACGTTAAGACCAAAAAAAAGGAAATAATATAGCTAGTGTATTCAACATCATGCCTAAGCTACACAGGGCATTAGAGAACAACCATTGTTGAACCCCATGGTCCTGTGGCTGAGTAGGCTCTGTGGCTCACTTTCCACCATTGCAAGAGACTATTTACTGCAGGTTGCTAGCCTGAGAAAACAATGAAATTCAAAATTTAAATTATGATTTCTACTGTATGTGTATTGTTTTCACACCGTTGCCAATTCAAAAACTTCTAAATTAGAGACCATCTGTAGCTCTAAACAATTATGATGCTTTCCATCCCAGAAACCACTGAAGGACAACTCCAGCTTCTCAGCAGCATGCCATCACCGCTCTAGCAACGGTTCACACAGTCCGACCTTCCACTCGGCTGCCTAGCCTGGGGTCAGAATCCATGCACTCTTCACGCGAAGGAACCCTTTGGAGCTATTTCAAAACACATACTTGTTGTCACATTTTAAAAAAGAGAATGATAATTCTATTGAGTTCTATCAAATTGCACTATAAGAGATTGTGTACTCATATGTAGTGAGTTTCTTCTACTCTCAAAATGATACCCAAATGGAAGAACTTCGAGTTTCCTGGCAAATATTCATTGGATTGTACCCCATTACTCTTTCTGATTCTAGGCGAGTTTTTAAGTCTTCATTTTGCATCTCACTTGGTGTTCATTACAACTGCTTGGCATTGACTCAATTTCTTCCTTTCCTAAAGTGTCACTTATATAAGGCTGAGACCACAGCAGACTTTTGCTAAATTCAGAGATTCTTAAACTTCAGCACATATTGCAATCCCCTGGAGGACTTGTTAATCCCAGATTATTCAGTCTGCAGAGTTCCTGATTCAGTAGCTCTAGGGAAGGTTTGAGTTTTTATGTATAACAAGGTCTTCACAATGCTGAGGCTGTGGGTCACAGGACTGCACTTTCAGAACTGCTGATTTGAAGTAATAAAGGGAAATGATTGGGAGGTTGCACTATATTGCAAATCATGTGTTTTAAAAAGTCCTTCAGCCATTTCCACATTGAGAAGTCTCTCACTAGTCATAGACAGGTAGATGCTAGGTCTTATTTCTTATTTTCCTTTTCTTTTCCCCCTCTTCTCTTCCTCTCTTTATAGGACTGACTCTAGAAACTCAAATCTCTTGGTATATTTATTTTTTTTATTAGTGCATAGTTGCCATCCATAATGATCACATTCATCATAGGGAACCTGTACATGTACGCAATATGTCTTAATTATTTTTTCCCATTCCCCTTCCTCCCTTCGCCCCTTCTTCCATACTCTATTTACAAAAGCTTTGTTACCATTTTTTCCTTCCATTCTCTCTTATTAATCTATTTCCCTTCTCCAGAGCTCCCTTGCCCACTTTCCCATCTGACTGCATTCTTGCTACTTCCCAATATCTATCCTTCATTTTGCTCCTGATTTACCTTTTGAGTTTCTCACACAAAGAAACCATTCAATATTTAAACTTTGGGTTCCTTAGTTTAATATAGAGAATAAAAGTTATTGTCTCTTTCTTTTGAATCTCATCTATCCTGGACAAACCAATGGGGAATTTATTTTTCTAAAGTGCAATGCTACCTGAAAATAGTTCTGTCCTATTTACATGTTTCTGCTACTGGTTCTGAAGATAAAAGTTTTATTCTCTTTGATTTAAAATTTTGTTCTGTTTTCTGTTTCATGAATCTAAATCTCTATGTGGATCTGAATTTAAAATTGAGAGTCTTCACTGCATGCATCGTTTATTATATCACTTTAATTATATATATTATGCATATATACAAACTTCTAATGTTATTTCTTAGATTAACATTAGTGAATAGACAGACATTGGTGAATATTACCTACGTTCAGGTTAAAAGATACAGAACACTGAAACGATGCTCCCTAAGGGTCAAAACCAACCAGCCTGGGAGGAAGGGTCGCAGGGTAGCTGAGTCACAGGTCCCGAGCTGAACTGCCTCGTCTCAAATCCCACTCTGCTGCTTTCACTATGTGAACTAAAGAAAGTCACTTTATCACTCTAGATTTGTTGGTTCTCCTACTGAATATGAATGTTATAGTACATTAATCATAGGATGACTGCATGGTTAAGTCATTATAAATATATATAAATCCCTTAAGCCAATGGCTGAAAGGTCCTGAGTTACTCATTAAGTATCCATTTATCTTAGTTGGAGAAGCACAAATCCCTAACAGTTGTTAACACGTATGATTCTGACTGGATCAAACAGTTGTATTCTGCACAGAAAAACTTTTGGTTTGAAGACAAAAAGAAGGTCTTCCATTTAGAGAAAATTCTCTGAGAATATGAAAATATACTATTATTTAGTTCAGGCATGACAAATATTGGAAGGTTCCCTCCCATTCTATTGATTATCTTCTTATTCAACATAGAATGAAGACATTTTCAGAAGTAAAAAAAAAAGGTGTTTTGAAATTGAAATTTCCTTCAAGTTGTAGTTAAGCTAAATTTTAACATATAAGGAAATGCTAAGAAAAAAGTATATCAAATTCTCACAGAATCCATTTTCTGTCATAGGAGAGAATTTTATGGGTCACCACCTGAGAACAGAATACCACTGTTGATTTCACCCTTAATGATTTTTTGACGTAAAAACATCTTCAAATAAATTTTATTAAAATTAATTTGAAATGATTTCAGGAGACGTTGGGCTAACTAGTATGTGAGTGTGTGTGTGTGTGTGTGTGTGTGTGTGTGTGTGTGCATAATCACTATTCCTGTTACAACTCTATCTTCCTATATAGAGCAAGAAGCAGGTGGTGACATGTCATTTTTATTCCACTTGTCAGTCAACTGGCTCATTTTTAATTCTGGTGTATGCTTGAATAATACAAACTGGTGTAAACTCCTTCACAAGTATAATTTTCAAAGGTGAAAAAGTGTTTTATTTTTATTTGCATCAAGTAGAAAAAACAAAATTTTTTGTGTAATTTCAAATATTTACAACCCAATATTTAGGGGATGAAAAAGCAGTAAGACCATTGTTTTGCTCTTATTTCCTTCCTATCTTCTCTTGTCCCAGAGAATTATCTTCCTTTTCACAGAAATACATAAAGAAAAACATACCTTCAAAAAATTATTATTCTCAGAAAAAAATGACAGTAGTTATCAACATCAACAATTTTCTTAGAATACAAATGAAAAATTATAAGGTCTTATTTTTGCAAAAATTGAACCCCCACTCATACATGCTAAGAAGAGTTAAGTATAAAAGATTACCTGATACCTTTTCCCTTAGTGATCTAATTTTTATGGGTAAACTATCCAGAGAAGTGCTTATGGCTTGTAAATTATATAGGAAGTGTTGTGCAAAAATCGATCATCTTTAATATCGTTAGAATACTTGAATGTTTTCATTTCATTGATGCAGTGCCATGTGAAGTCATTTTCTTTCTCTTTAAAAAGTGAAACATACTTTTTTGATGGTGAAGTACATTTTTGGTGGCAGTGATCATGGAAATTTCAGGTGTTTTAAATAAAATGACACTTTTACTGAATGCAACATGATTATAATCAGAAGCATATTAATTGCTGGTAAATTGTTGTTTCTAAAGATAGAGAAATGCTCTCATAAAAGAAATCACGCAAATGTCTATATTTCTTTCTGTTCCATGCACTTCCTTTTCCTTAACCAACTCTAAATGTAATTCTGCAGAGTAGCCCCTGACTGAGTCAGCTCCCTCAGATGTCTGGAAATCACACTGGCTCTCTTTTTAGTTCCCTCTTCTACCAGCAGATGCGGTAATGCCATTGGTAGATCTTTGGGGAATTTTCCTTTCTGCTCTTTACCCTCATTACTCCTGCCATCTGGTCCATTTCTGTTTTGCTTTCATTCAGCAGGTGTGTTTCCCCTCCTCTCCCATGCTGACCTGAATGGATCTCTGGTAGTTCAGCAGACCCATGGTGCTGGACAGGGTCAGGGACACACAGTGGGTCAATGTCAAGCTCCTGAACCCATGTAGGCAATGACTTTTCTACGTGTTCAAAGTAAAAAAAGGGAGGTGTATGCTTATATTTCTCTGTAGACCCAAAATATTTATTACTTCTATTTTGACTTCCTAAACACAATATGACAACAAAAATCATCATTTATTGTCAAATGAAATGAAGGCTTTATTTTGTAGGGTCAAAATTTTTGTCGGTTTTGGCCAAAATAGTGTGGCTCATATCATTGAAATTTCCATAGCATTTGACCTCCATAGAGTACAAGTGTGTACTTGCTAAAAATTTATAGTAACCTATTATTATTGTTGCCTTACATGCAAGCACAACATGAGAAATCAATAATGTACTCATAGGAACAACCACATATAAGACAAATTCCATCTGAATTAAATGTGAGGTCTATTGAGAAATGTAACAAAACTATGAAATTACCATTATCAATGTAAGACAATTTTTTTTTAGTCCTGACTTGAAATATAGATTATAAAACACAATAAAATGGCCAAGAATGGAGACTCAGCCTTAGTTACAAGAGAGAAAAAAGAGATGAAGAGATAAATTACATGATGAGGCAGTTTGCCCACTGAGATGTAAACATTTTAGTCATCTGGTTAAACCCTAAATTCCATTTAAATACTGATCTGAAAAGGAGATTAAAATTTAAAAGCTATTCTACATTCAAATCTTCTAAGAAGCCATGAATTAGATAAAGCAGTAATTGATAGATATTGATAAAATAAATAAAAGTTATAGTTTAATGCTTGTCTTTCTCCATCAAAGACTCTTCATGTATAAAAGAATTCTGGTAATGTAATGAAATTTTGCAATTTTGAATATTAAAATACAGAAAGTGATCTTTTTCATGTCTTGGAATTTGGGATACCGTATCTGAATGACTGCTGATCTTTTGGAGTCCATCACACACAGTGTGGCACAAAAAGCATCGGCCAGGTAAGTGGCAGTTTTAGGACTCTCTTTCCTGCATAATGAACATTTACTCACCTCGATACTTTGAGGGAAAGTTCCATGAATCCTGGAGCCAACTGTATTGCTTTAGATAACATTGAAAGGAAATTATGTATAAAACTGCATCTGAGGGAGGCTCCTAGATGTAAAGAAAAACTGAAAGTCAACTAACTGGGATTAAATTATGATGCAAAATATCACCTTACTGCAAAGGTGTAGTTTGTATAAGAGAAAAGGAAACATAATGAATTTACGGAAAAATAGGACCCATCATCAATGAAAATTTTCTTGTTTAAAGAATAAATTTTGTGTCTAACTTTTTATTCTCAATCCACTTTTCAGATTGGTATAGTTTCTCAAAAAGTAATGCGACAGACATGGATGTTAACTTATCAAAATGTACCTACTGGTGCATACATTTACCTAGAACCATACCCTTAAGTGAAATAAATCGATCACCCATGTATAACTATCTCATTGCTTCTCTGGTGGGAGAAGCCCAAAGTATAAATAAGCACCAAAATTCATAATAGATATTTTTAAATAGGAAGAAATGGTTCAAATGAGAGGGAGAGTAGGATGGAGGGAAGGAGGAAAGGAAGTAAGGGAAAAAATAAATGAGAAAAGAAGGAAAAATGGAAGCAAAGCTTTTATAAATAGGAAGGAGAAGAAGGGTCAAAGGGAGGATAAGGGAATGGGAAAAAAGAAGAATCAAGATATATCATGTACAGGTATAAATTCCGTCAGATGTATGTGAGATATATATATATATTTAGATTGTACCAATAAATGTGATTAATTAAAATGTACCTCCTACATTTTCTTATAGGTATGATGAAAAATTTAATTACAAAATATATTATAATCTTCCCTTTTCACTCACATAAATATCATCATTGTATAAATAGCAACCAGAGTACATAGCTCTAAGAAAAATGCAATATTGAATATATAGTTTAAAGTATAGGACACCTCATTTGGCCAATAATATTTTCTGTTTTTCACCTCAACCTTTCAAGTAGCTTGGACTACAAACATGCACCATCATGCCCTGCTCATTTTATTATTTTTAAAATGCAACAATATAAAATCCAGAAGTGTATTACCTCATTTGCATATCTATACTTGCAGAAAACCTAAATGTTCAATGCTTGGAATAAACCAAGGCTCATGTGTCTGTAACATGTTAAAACACTTGTAGGAAGATGGGTGCACCTCAAGACCGTAATGTTAAGTGAGATAAATGAGTGATCTTGAATATCACATAGTTTCTCTTATAAGAGAAACTCAAATTATAAAGAGCAAAACAAATGACAAATAATAGGAAGTAAAGAGGGATCTTCCTCAGATGAAAGGGGATCAAGAGATGGAGGGAGGGAAGAGGAAGAGGAGGGAAAGAGGATGAAAAAGGAATGAAGATGTGCTCTGTACTTGCACAAACTCCACACAAGGAACATAAGCACTATTCACTGTAAACATGAACTAATGAAAATCTAATTTTTTAAAAAGTCATAGCATGAATGCCAAATATGAAACAAATTGCCTATTCAGTACCACATTTACTCAAACAGTGCTTCTTATGACAGAAACATCATATGTACGTTGGTTTGGAAAGCATGAAAACCTGTCGTATCTAAAGAATTGTGGGCATATGAACAGGGGCTCCAGTGATTCATGATAGGACATTTAGCTTTGGAAGAGGCTGGTTCTGGGATTGGAAAATAAATCAGTCATCTAGGGAATACTTTATGAAGAATTTTTTAAAAATACTCACATATAGTTCATGAAAGAATTGTGGGAAAGCAAAGCAAACAAACCCTTAGTAAAAAAGGAGTTGTCACTTATTTTCAGATGAAAGGTATGATTCACAATATTCACATATCACAGGGATAAGAAAATGGCCATGAAAACAACATCGAGGAATAGATGAGTGTTTGGAAAACTGAGGGAAGGGCTCCAGTATAAAGGAAGACCGTGAGCAATGTGTCTCTGGAGGTGGAATTTGAGGTCAGAGAGGAAGGGATCACTGCAGGCATGAACAACACAAATGTATCATAAAAGAAATATGAAATAGTAGATACAAACAGAGCAACGTGTTGAGCTGAGACAAAGATGAAGCCTGCATTCTTGAATTCAGTCTTCCCATTGCATGCAGAGTAGGATCTCCTGCTGGGGAGCAGGAAGAGCTACGAGAACCCCGGAGAAAGGAAGAGCTCTGCAGCAAGTTAGCTAGAGGACACCTTCAGTGAGCAACCAAAAGCTAAAATAAGGATGGCCTGGCGTTGACGGCAACACTTGCAGTTGATTTTTCACACTCTCGTGCATAGGATAGGAACAATTGTTTTACACAGAAAACACGGACTTATGTTTTGGTGTCATGATAATGTAAACAAACTGCTATTAGTTCTGGGGTTTTTTAATTTGATTTTAAATTACATTTATTGGACAAATTTATGGTATGTGACATGATGTTCAAGAACGCGTACTGAAAGTAAAAGGGTCAGTACAGTGTAGGAAGGAGATAATGCTCACCATCTCACTTGCTCATTTTTTGCTTTTTGTTTTTGTTTTTTTGTTTTGCAGCACCAGGGATTGAACTTACAGCCTCATGCCTATCAGACAGGTGCTTAAGCCACCGAGCCAGATTCCCGGCCCTAGATATTTTGAGGCAGGGTCGCACTATGTGGCTCAGGCCGGCCCAGCGCTCACGTTGTAGCCCAAGCCGCGTCGAACTCACAACGCTCCACCTACCTCAGCCTCCCGAATGCTGGAATTAAAGACATGCACCACCATGCCCGGCTCATTTTTGTTTTGTTTATACGCAAAAGCAGCTAATGTAGATTCGTTACTCATAGGTCCAAAATTTACTACATTTTTATTACCTGTAGTGATCATTTTGCATGTTAAGTATGCACGTTTGTTCACCTTCAACTCCCATTTTTTCCCTAAACACTACTCCATTAACTTTTTCTTTATCTCTGTTTCAATTTTTAAGATTCCACATATAAGCATGGTTATGCAATATTTTTTTCCTTATCTATGCCTATTGACTTAGCACAATAAACTGTAACTTCATTCCTATCTAGGCAAATAGTAAGAATTTATGCTAAGGTACAGTATTCCATACCTTATCCAATTTTTTTGTCAGTTAACTCTTAAATTATGTCCTATCTTGGCTATTGTGAATAATAATACTTCGTTTAAAAAGATTGCAGATACCTTTAGGAGGTGGAGTTTTCATATCCTTTCAGTAAAGGAGGGATTGCTGGTCACACGGTAGTTCTATTTTTTCTGTGGTATTTACTGATACCAAATGCCTCACTACTGAGTTTGGTGATTATCTTCAAGACATTTCTAACATTGCACTTATAAGAATACATATGTGCATCGTTATCTTTAAAATGGTTTCTTACATTAACAGATGCACATATGTATTCTTATAAGTGCAATGTTAGAAATGTCTTGAAGAAACCATTTTAAAGATAACGATGCGCAAATTGCAACCATTGTCAAGCTTCTATCTTCCG
>RJWM01000629.1:78065-200374 GCA_004363535.1 Dasyprocta punctata | reverse complement strand
TGAATTTTTGCAATTGGAGATTGAACCCAGAGCCTCATACATAGCAGGAAAGGGCTCTACCACTGAACCACACCGTCAGCTCTATTTCTAACTTTTTAATGTGGTTACCAGAAAGATTAGGGCAACCCACTTGGGACCTCTCCTGTCTCTCAGGAGCTATTCCTATTCTCTAGTAAATTTTCCTACTTTAAAAAAAATTAAAATTAACATTATATATATGACTCATATTTCTACTGGACTTCATTGTTGTGTACATTGACAGAGCTAAATTTGGAACTTCAGGGTTTTAAGAAAAATTTATACCACATACTTGATAAGATTATTTTATCAAAAATGCTGAGTTGTGTTGAATTGCTGAGTGTTTAATATTCCCCAAACTTTCCAAAAGTGCCTCTAATAGAAGAAAATAGGGTACAATTAGTAGTTAGTAAATTGAGTTAAACATCTCACGAAATCAGAAAGTGAATGATTTCCATGACTAACAAGTCCTTTTTGAAAGTCAGGTAGTTTCCAGTTCTTTGCCTTCCAAAAACCCAAAGAAAAAATGAATCAAATTTTCAGTTAGTAGGCAATTAAAGAGTTTTCTTTTCTCTTTCTTTCTTTTTTTATTTTATTTTATTTATCTATCTATTCTGAGACAAGATTTCACTATGCAGTTCACACTGGTCTTGAACTCACTTTGTAGCCCAGGCTGGCCTCAAACTCACAACATCCTTCTGCCTCAATCTCCCAAGTGCTGGGATTACAGGCAAGGGTGATTTTTGAGAGTAGAAATTCATGTGTGTTTTTTTTTTTTTGTAAGCATAGAACTAGAAAGAAGTTCAAAGAATTGGGTGACCTAAATATAACAAAATTCCTTCCATTTATGTCTTCAATGTTTTTCAGAGTTAATTGATGTAGCATCTCTTTTTGCCTAGCTGTACCTAATACTCATTCACATAGATGTAAACTACTTGGAAAAGTACTTTTTGTCCTTGTTTCATGTTTTAGGTGTGGAAGGGGCACTGGGAATGAAACCCAGGACCTTGCACATGCAACGCAAGCGCTGTGTCACTGAGGCTAGAAACCATGAAGCACATAATCCACAACAGTTAGGGTCAAAGTGGTGACCCTCGACTCTTCATTTTATTTGTTTATTTTTTAAGTTTCAAAATATGTATTGAAAAGCATTCCTATACCAAACTCTTCATTTTCTTTTCTTTTCTTTTTTTTTTTTCCCGCAGCACCAGGAATCAAACTCACAACTTCACACCTGCCAGACAAGCACTTAAGCCACTGAGCCAAACTCCCAGTCCTAGTTTTTTGAGGCAGGGTCACACTATGTAGCTCAGGCCGACCTTGTGCTCGCATTGTAGCCCAAGCCGGCCTCGAACTCACAACGCTCCTCCTACCTCAGCCTCCTGAGTGCTGGGATTAAAGGCATGCGCCACCACGCTTGGCTCATAAAACTCTTCATTTTCAAGTGGGCTTTTGTTCTTTTTTGTTTTTTTTCCTCCTTATTGATTGGTGGGAGTCCTTTAAGGACAAAGAAATATAGTTATACAATAGAATTAAGGTCATTCATCAGAGAGATTGATTCTGTTGCTAAAAACTGAAGTTTGGAAATCACTGCCTGGCTACTTTATAACATTGCTGTTAAACCTTGCCCCCTCCCCACTCCTTTGGAAATCTTTGCAGTTAAAACCCAAGCCAGTAGCACTTGCTTGATGTGGTTGAAATTTTAGGCCGGGGTTCCTCTGCTGTGGAACTGTTGACATTTTGGGGGCGACTGCTTCTGGTATAAGGCTGTCACAATCTACCATCACAGCCTGGCCTCTACTGTATACACTGGGTGCCAGTCATGCACCCTTCGTCTGATTGCAACCCTCAGAAATGTCTCTGAGTTGTCAAGCATCCCCTGAGCTTAGGAGGACAACACCACTCTGAGTGAGAGCCACTGGTCTAGGTCTCCCCAATGCAGGAAAAAGACACGCTGTGTTATTTGCTGGCCTTTGAAAGTCCCATGCGACTATGTAAATGATGTTTGGTGTGATGTAGATGGGAAGTACACTTGTCTTCTAGTCAAAAGTACAAAATAACACACGTTACATCATGAAGGAGTAGCATCTGATAAATTTGTGGCTATGTAATAGAAATTTAAATGTAATAGAAAATTAGCAGAAATGTAAAAATCAGTTGGAAGCCTGATGCTATACTGAGACAGAATGTGCTCATCTTGCCAGTCACATAGTTAAACTGCTAAACTCAGTCAGCCTTGACTGTCTGTGTCCAGCTGCTTCTCACAGATGCCAGGTCAACCTGATCCCATTCAGAGGCAAAGTCTGTGTTTCTCCCACCTAAAAAATATATCCTGTTTTTCCAACATGCTTCAAGGACTTTCTACCTAAGACAGATTAGCCCAGCCAAGGACATATTTAACTCTACCCACTCTGCTCAATATCCCCTCCCAGAATTTTCCTGCCTTATGGTAAACAATTCCTTTTAAGTAAACCTGCCTAAAACAAATCTGCCTGACAACATATGACTTGATTCATATAACCAACTATATAATAACCTGCTATCAGCTGATGTATTTTCTGCTTGCAAACTCTATATGAGCTAAACCCAAAACTGAGTCAGGGTTGGCAATTTGGAACTGGATTTCCCACCAGCTCACCAGTGAAATAAATAGCTTGCCTTCCAACTCCTTGGTGCAAGGCATCTTCCTTATCATTTGCTACTGCGTTTCTGTAACAGGTACATCTAGAAATTTTTTTCTGGCATGCTGAAGATCGAAGATCAAACCTAGTGGTCTACCACTGAGCTACAACTCCATCCCAACTGTTATGTCATATGTCTACATGTCACCCCAAAGCTTCACGTAGCCATGGCTGGATCTAGAGTGTGTGATGCTGGGATTGATTCATGGTGCAATGCTAGGCTCAAGGGTGTTAGGATTAAGACTGTGAGTGCTACCTGTTCTATGTAGCCTGGATAAGATATAGGGGACAGAGCTGGGCATGGTGGCACATCCCAGCACTCAGGAGGCTGAGGCAGGAGGTTCACCTCAAGGTCAACCTGGGCTGTGAAGTGAATTCAAGGCCAGCCTGAACTGCATAGTGAAACCCTGTCTCAAAAAAAAAAAAAAAGAAAAAAGATATAAGGTACACGAAGAGCTGTGGTGTTCCCCTTGCTTTTTTTGCTACCTTCTGCACCCTGCACCCCCATGAACTATTTCTCCTCTGCAGTGCCTGTCTGCCATGCCACCCCGCCTTGGAGCCAGTCAATTATGGACTGAACCCTGTACAAACTGTGAATTAAATAAACCTTTCTTCTTTTTACTTTGGGTATCAGTATTTTGTCTCAGCAATGAGAAAGAAGTAACTAAGAATTTAGTACCAAGGAAGTGGAGTCATTGCTGTGACTATACCTGACCACGTGATTTAGGAGCTTTTGGAGCTGGCTTGTGGGAAGAGGAAGAGTTAGGTAAGGCTTAGAGATGCCAGGTGACAAAGTAGAGCTGGAACTTCTGAGACTGTGCTTGATGGGAGATTCTGGTCAGAGCTCAGACAACCAAAAAGCCAGGAAAGAACAAGCTCAGGAAGTTTCTGCCAGAAAGAGGACTGCACTGGTTTTTGGACTCCTGAAGATGTGTGTTATGCCTTGGCAGAAAGTTTGGCTGCATTTTGTTCAGGTCCAGAGTCTTTGCCTGACACTGAGATTAAGGTGGCAGACTAATTAATCTTGAAGAAGAAATTTTAAGGTAGTCTAATGTTGAGGCAGTGGCATGGCTACTGTTAGAGGTTTTCAGCCAGACTTATGTTAAGAATCAAGAGCAAAGAGTCCAGCAGAATGATTTAAAATGTTTTGAGTTTGATCAGAAAGAAAGTTCCAGTAAAGCTGTGGATTGAAAGTTAGAGCAGAGGAGATCTAGAACAGAAGAACAGAACAAAAGATCTAGGAACAAAAGTAACAGAATAGAAAAGATGGCCTGATGGCATCACAAGAAGCAGCATGATTCTACTCTGTATAGCCTCAGAGTTGCAAAGGCAAAAGGTTTGACTTTGAGAAGACAGCCCCACAGTAGCACGTTCCAGAATGGTGGTGGCCTTTGAAAGTTGTTCCCTGGGACTTGGTTCACAGGCACTTGGCCCCCTACAGCCAAGAGAAGAAAATCTGGCTACTGTGCCAGCTGGAAGCAGATATTGGCATCATCCAGGTGGTTCTGGTTTGAGGTGCCTACACAATGCAAGAGTTGAGGGGTCAGGAAGACTTCTACCCAGATTTCAGAAGGCCTGTGAGGCCGGGCAGTGTGCCCCTGAGAGAGCAGTGTGTGTAGTTGTGAATGTGAAGCCAAGGGTGCATAAGAGACCCCAGAAGCATGGAGAAGCCAGGAATGTGGATCATCTGAGGAAAACTGCAAGGAGGGAGCAGAGCAGACCCCAGAAGGAGCTACAACCACTGGCAGTGCTGTATGGGTAGAGCCACCCAAGCCCTTTGGATTTCACAACTTGGCACAGATTGCTGGGGATGCTGGAAGTGGAACTGTGGAACTTAATATTTGCCCTGTTGGAGTTTTGTCTTGCTTTGTTCCCATTCCTTGCTATCCACCCCCACACCCCTTATAGCTTTTGAAACAGAAATGTCAATCTTGTGCCACTGAAAGTTGGAAGTAACTTTCTTTTCATTTGTAAAGGGGCTCACACAGAAGAGTGCCTTAAAATTTCAGAGACTTTGAACTCTTCAGCAATGCTGAAACTGTTAGAACTTTTGCAACAGTTAGAGATGGACTAAAGCATTTTGCATAAAGGATGTGCATGAGTCTTTGAGGGGTGCAGGGGCAGAATGTTATGGCTTGTGTCTAGATGTCCCCCTAAAGCCTCATCCAGTCACAGATAGGGCTTTTTCAGAGGTGGCTGGATCTAGAGTGTGTGATGCTGGCAATGTTTTTATAGTACAGTGCTAGGCTCAAGGGCACTAGGATTAACAGTGTGAGTGCTACCTGCCCCAAGTAGCCTGGATAAGATGTAAGGGATGGAAAGAGCTGTCCCTTCTTCTGGTGTTCCCCTTCCTTACTTTGCTACATTCTATCTTCCATGAATGGTTTCTCCTCTGCAATGCCTATCTGCTATGCCACCCTGCCTTGCAGTCACTCAATCATGGATTGAAACCTCTACAAACTGTGAGCTAAATTAACCTTTCCTTCTTTAATTTGTGGATGTTAGCTATTTTATCTCAGCAACAAGAAAAGTAAGACACAAACCCAGGAACGTTTTCATTTTTTTTCCTTCTTTTTGAAGTACAGGTGATTGAATCCAGAGTCTTTGCATTGTGCTATATTCTTCAACCTTTGCTCTTTTTAAATTTTCAAGACAGGGTCTTGGTAATTTGTCCAGGCTGGGCTCAAACTTGTGATCCTCTTGCCTCAGCCTCCCAGAATGTTGGGTTTAAAGGTATGAGCCACAGTGCCCATCTCCAACCTAGGAAATTTAAAACAAATGGTTGTAAAGTATGAAAATTAGCCTACACCTTAGGTTTCATGGGGTATCAGAGCCCTGGGCCTAGCCCTCAAGTTGTATCTTCAAAAAAGGATAATGAGGTTAGGTGCATGGCTCTGTGGTACAGTGCTTGGCCTGCATGTGTGAGACCCTGGGGATCCATCCCGACCACACATATACACACATGCACACATGCACAGGCACACACACAGAGTTGACAAGGTAGGATTAATGTTAAGCGCGACGTTGTGAGTTTGATCCCTGGTACAAAAAAAAAAAGGAATTAATGTACTTTACAATGTACTGAATGCGGAGCAGGAACATTTATTCTAGGGACAGAGGCACAGGCAAAAGGAAATCAAATACGCGGCAGGTGTGTGTATCTTCTTTTAATTTAAGAAGTGCTTCAGGAGTTATTATATGCATATATATATCCATTTCACACAGACACATCCCTTTTATTTTCACAAATAGTACAATACTATACATTACTGGCTTACATCTTGCATTGTACAGCTTCAACATGTGAATTTAAGAGAGCTTCCTCATTTTAAAACACATTTCTGCAATGTGAAAAGTATAATTTAGAGTATACTGATGCTAAAAATAATTACAAGAAGGTCAAGGTCAATTTCAGGGGAAATCTGAAAAATGAATTTGAACTTGCAAACTATAAGGACTGGAATTTGACTTGAGATTTAGGTCAGTAGGGCTCAACCACTGACAGACCAGAAGTCTAGTTGGGGAGTTTTGTTTATTCCTAAACTCAATTTCTGTGTCTCATTTAATCCAACCTTTACATAACTCACTTCTTTGACCTTTCAACAAACTAAGAATTACTGAACACATAGCATTTCTTGAAACTCAAGCACCACAAATAACTGTTATTTTAAAGTAAGTATTTTTTTTAATTATTATTTTTTATTTTTTGGTTTTTTGAGACCCAGTTTCACTACGTAGTTCACGTTAGTCTTGAACTCACTATGTAGCCCAGGCTGGCCTCAAACTCATGGCAATCCTTCTGTCTCAAGTGCTGGGATTGCAAATGTGTGCCACCATGCCCAACTAGTATAGTGAGTATAAATAGTGATTATAAATGAGTGAATAAGTCCATAAACTTACAAACATCTTTTTACCAAGACAGCTAGGGATCTTGTTTCTACTTTGATAGGATATTTATTCTCAACATTTCCTACATTACATTCTACCACTGTGGTTAAGAGTCCCATTGGTGCAATGTTTTGAGGATAAAACAAAGTAGAGGGTGAACAAGGCCAAAAACAGCTGGGAGGAGTGATGTGCCTATGTAGTCAGAAATCAGCAAGAATGGAACAGGGAAGGAATGGACAGGGAAGGAGTTGGACATTGTTGGTTAGAGGGGCTCCATGTGAAGGAAGACTTCAAAGATGATTATAAGGCTTCTAGGCATTCTGGCATGGTGGCACACACCTGTAACTCCAGCACTCTTGGAGGCTAAGGCAGGAAGATTTTCAAGTTCTAGACCAGCTTGGGAAATTTAGTGGCTTATCATGGACAATTCAGTGACTTGGCAAGAATCTGTCTTAATAAATAAATAAAAATTTTAAAAAGACTAGTACTGTAACTCTGTGAAAGCCCTCAGGTTCAATTCCTAGTACAGAACAACTCCAAAGAAGGGGGCAAGGATTCTAGGAGGAAAGGTGATCAGTTATTTATTTATTTATTTTTGTTTTTTTGAGACAGGGTCTAGCTACCTAGCTCAGGTTGGCCTCGAACTCCTGGTGATCCTCCTGCCTCAGCCTCCCACATGCACCACCATGCTTGACTGATAATCACTTTTAGAAATGCGAAGAAAGCTGGACATGGTGAGTGCCTGTAATTCCAGCACTCAGATGGAACATGGAGTTTGAGGCCAGCCTGAGTGGCACAGTCAGAACCTGTCTTGAAAAAATAAAGCAACCAATGAACCAACCAAACAAAAAAGTGCAGTTTTAAGGGGAGATTCTCAGTTTGAGATTCAAAGACTTTTAGATATCAACGGGACTGCAGAGATACACTTCCAAAGCTTTCGTTTGTTTGTTTTCTCTTAAGAAGACGAAGAGACAGTATAAACTGCTTATCTAAGGAAACCCAGGTAATACTGTGGTCTACTCAGGACCCATGTTGAACTCAGGGGACATCCTGCTGTCAACTCAGGAGGTCCTATAAGTGTGTAAAAATGCTGTATTTCAAGTATTCGCTACACCAAGAAATCTACCATGTGTAATATGGATCTTTGGTTAAGGTTAGTTATGGAATGACAGGGACCCAGAATATCAGGGTAAGAAGAATGTGAAAGAACTTTCATGTCATGGAAGAAACTAAGGTCTCTGCGCTACTATGTGGCCCTCATTTTACAACTGATTGTCTCATTTTGTTCTCTCCATAAGCCTGTAAAACAGATATTATCATTTTATTTATTTATTTATTTATTTGAGACAGGGTCTCACTTTGTGACTCAGGCAGGCCTTGAGCTCGCTATTGTGGCCCAGGTTGGTCGCATGATCCTCTTGCCTCAACCTCCCAAGTGCTGGGATTATAGGTGTGTGCCATCTCCCCCGTGCTATTCTTAACATTCTAAAAAAGAAAAAATTGCCACGTTTCAGGGTACACAGCTCTAATCTCAGCACTCTAGGAGGCCAAGGCAGGAAGACCACAAATTGAAATCCAGTTTGAGTAATTTTGAGTGATTCAGGAAAAAAAAAAAAAGAATAAATCTAATAATGCAGCTCAGGGAAAAGGTCCTGGGTTAAATGCCTGGATTATGGGGGTGGGGGAGTAATGGTCAAGGATTAGGAAACTTTAATACCGGGGTATAGGCACACACCTGTAACCCCAGAACGCAGGAGGCCGAGGCAGGGAGATAGCTGGCCAGCCTGGGCCACACAGTTCAAGGCCAGCCTGAATTACAGAGCAAGACCCTGTCTCAAAAAACAAAACGAAACAAAACAAAATAAATTGCTTAATAAAGAAGAGTTGGACCCCAAACTTGAAAGGAACCCAGATGCGATAGCAGCAAAATCCTGTTCTTTCTGTGCTCATCTCAAGTCACCCCTCCTTGACCCAATACACTCACTGCACAGGGTGAGAAAACCTGAGGCACAGCGGAGGGGATTCACTCATTTGGGGTCAGAAAGCAAATCGTCTGATCCCCATCCCCAAGCCAAAGGTCTTCCCAGGAGACAACGACCTACAAGGCTCTGACCATCCATACCCCCCTGTTGATGGAGCCAGGGAAAATGGAAATCCAGGAGAAAGCGAGCTAAGAGACCTGGGCGGGCGGGGCCCTTCGCCTGCCTCTGCTTCGCCTGCTCAGCAAAGCCGACAACCACTACGCACGGGTGGGGAGCCGAGCCCCGCCAGCTCCATCCATTCATGCCCCGCAGCGGTCACATTTTACCCTCTGCTAAATCTGGACGACACCAAGGTGGGCTAGGTGTTTCGGACAAAAGCGGAAACTCGCGGTGTGAACCAAAACTTGGGCCGTCGGGCGACAGAGAGTCGAGGGCAGTTGGGAAAGCAAGTTAACAGGGGCCGAAAGGCGCGTTAGGCTGCAGGACGCGGCGGCCGCCACGGGGTGGGGCCGCAGGCAACAGCGGCCGCGGTTCCTCCCGGCCCAGGCGCGCGGGAGACGCCCGGCCTCCGCCCGCCACGTGACCCGGGGTGTTGTGGTCCGGCCCGTGGGTGGCGGGCGCGGCGCGAGGGCGGGGGTGGCGAGGGGCGGTCACGTGACGGGGTTTAAATCTCCCGCAGCCCGAGCCGCGGGGGCGCCAGTGCCGCGCGTCGAGCGGGAGCAGAGGAGGCGAGGGAGGAGGGCCAGAGAGGCAGTTGGAAGATGGCGGACGAGGCGGCGCTCGCCCTTCAGCCAGGCTCCCCCTCGGCACCGGCGGCCGAGAGGGAGGCCGCGTCGCCGCCTGCCGGGGAGCCGCTCCGCAAGAGGCCGCGGAGGGAAGGGACCGTTCTCGGCCGGGGCCCCGGCGAGCCCAGCGGGGCGGCCGCAGAGCGCGAGGTGCCGGCGGCGGCCGGGGACTGCCCTGCGGCGGCGGCTGCGGCGGGCGGGGAGCGAGAGGCCCAGGGGACGACCGCGGTCGGCGGAGACAATGGGTCGGGCCTGCAGGGCCTAGCCCTGGAGCCGCCGCCGACCGACGACGACGAAGACGAAGACGACGACGAGGGTGAGGAGGAGGAAGAGGCGGCGGCGGCGATTGGGTACCGAGGTGCGCAGGGCGCGGGCAGCTGGGACTGCGCATCCCCTTCCCTCCCCTGGACTCCCCTGGCGTCGGGGGCCGTGGGCGCGGGGCGGGGCGGGGCGGGGCGGCGCTGCGCTGCGCTCCGCTCCGCTCCGCTCGGGGCGGGTCCAGGCACCCCTCCCTGCGCGGCCTCGGCTCTGCGAGCGGCCTGCCCCGCTGCGGCAGCGTGCGCCTCGCTCTGGCCAGCTCGTCCTCTCTCCTCGCCCGTCCGCGGCCCGTCCGGGCGGCCTTCGCTCTGCGCAGCCGCCGGGCCGGAAGGCTCTCGCAGTTGGCTTTAAAATAAGTTTCCCCTCGTCTGCTCTTTTAGCATATTGCTTTTGTTCAGGACTGCTTTCGTTTTTTCTTTTCTGCTCCTCTCAACACACTGAGTCTTGGAACTTTTGTCTGTCCCGTGGATCGACCTTTTGGAAATTGACACCTGTACAAATTTATTTTTTCAGGCTTTATTTCTAATCTCGAAGTTTGAAATTTTTAAAGGAAAGCGGTTTCTAAAGGCACACCCTGCAGCATTTCAAGAACATTCTTTATACAAAGAGGTTTTTACCTTTTTGCGATGCAATTAACAGTGGATATAAAGTAACAGTACTTTTTAAATACCTTTATGAATGTTTTCTAATCATGTTCTTGTTTTTAGGTTAAGTATACTTACTTTCTTATATGTAGTTCTGAAATCCAAATTGACATGCATTTGGCATACTGAATCCGAAAGTGTTATGACATGCCATCCTACAGGGTTTTCTGTTTTTGATCTCACGTTTCTAACCTAGATGAGTGTACGTCTATCATTGTCTGTGTCACATCCGTTTAGGGGACCATTTGGCCATTTGTAAAAAAGAGCATGTATGTGCACTGCGGACAGGGTTAGTAAAACAGCCATTCATGTCAAGAAACAATGTAATAGAGGAAACATATGTCATACCAAGTCATCTTAGTATGTTTAGTGTTATGTAAGTGTAAACTCCTGGGGGTTTTATTTGAACAGCATTTTTGAGAAAGTTTCTATGACAAATTTCATGTCTTCCCTTCTTCCCTCCATGGAACCCAGAGCCTTGTGCAATACTAGGTAAGCACCCTTGAGTTACATTCCTGATCCACCTGTGTGGTTTCGATTTTTAAGTAGACATAATTTGTTTTTAGATTTTGATGCACTGAGATTTAGATTCTGAGAATTTTCAAAGTTGAGGAAACTGCTCCTATGAACAGTGCAAGCTGACTCTATAGGCATTTTATTTATATGCAGTATGAGTACTAATTATTTTTTTTTTATTTTTTATTTTATTTTTTTTGAGACAGGGTTTCACTATGTAGTTCAGGCTGGTCTTGAACTCTGGGTGATCAGCCTGCCTCAGCCTCCCAAACACTGGGATTTCAGGTGTGGGCCACCACAGCTGGCCAACGGTTAAATGCTTTATTCAATGAAAATGGTTGCATTATAACCATCATAGATCTTTGTACATTGTACATTGAAGTTGTTTCAGCAGCCTTGAGTTACTTTTTAATTCTTTGCAGATAACCTTCTGTTAAGTGATGAGCTTATCACCAATGGCTTTCATTCCTGTGAAAGTGATGAGGATGACAGGGCTTCGCATGCCAGCTCTAGTGACTGGACTCCAAGGCCGCGTATAGGTATGGGTCAGAGCTATGCAGCTGGGAACAAAATTTTTAAGAAATTTTTTGTATTGTATTCTGTTCTGTTTGTTTTTTGTTTTTTGTTTTTTTGTGGTACTGGGGATTGAACCCAGGACCTGTGCACTAAACCACATCCCCAGCCCTTTTAAATTTTTTCTAAAATTTGGAAACAGCTGCTTACTAAGATGCCAGATAGCCCAGGCTGGGCTGGAACCTTGAGATCCTCCTGCCTCAGTTTGCCAGAGTGCTGGGATTACAAGCATACAGCACTGTGCTTGCCTTTTCTTTGTATTTCATACTTTTTAATTCTCTGCCCTGCTTAGCCTATCAAGATTTTTAAGTATGTGGTTGGTTGGTTGGTTGTTTATTTTGAGTTGCTGAGTATTGAATCCTGGGCCAAGCATTCTACTGCTGAGCTGAACTCCCAGGCCTCAGTTTTTGTTTTTAAGTACCTCAAGTCCCTGGAAGCTGACCTACAGCTAGGGTCTGCTGGGCATGGTGGTGAATGCCTGTAATCCCAGTGCTTGGGAGGCCGAAGCAGGAGGATTGCTGCAAGTTGGAGACCAGCCTGGGCTACATAGTTCAAGACCAGCCTGAACTACACAGAGAGACCCTGTTTCAACAACCCCCTACCCCCATCAACTAGGTCCTTCTTACTCTTCAGGTTCTTTTCACTTGTACCCTCTTGTGAAATGTTCTTTCTCCAGTTTGAGTATCTTCCTCTCACTTCTCATTTTTTATTTCTTGCTAATGTTTATTACTTAGCAAGTTCTGTATCTTTTTTAAAAATTGTTTTTCTGTGCAGAAACTGACAGTTTTTGTTTTTGGTTTTTTTGTTGTTGTTGTTTTGTTTTTGGTTTTTTTGTTTTTTTGTTTTTTTTTTTTTTTGGTCTTTTGAGACAGGGTCTCATTTGGTAGTTTACTTGAGAACTCAGGCTGTCCTTGAACTTCCAGCCATCGTCCTGCCTTGGCTTCCCAAGTGCTGGGATTACAGGCATTCACTACCACACCATACACCTGGACAGGGGTTCTTGACTGACTTATATGCTACTGTTTTGTCAGTCCCTAAAGTGCCTGGCACATAGTTTGTACCATCTCTTTCTGTCTCCCATCTGCCTTCCTTCCTTAAATTGAACTCACAACCTTTCAAATGCTAAGCACATGCTCTACACTGAACTGCATCCTTACTCACTATTTTCAAGTTGAGAATATTATCAGATATTTTATTTCGCAGTGCTGAGGATCAGACACAGGGTTTTGCACATGCTAGGTGAGTGCTCTAACATGGAGCTATACCTTCAGCCTCACACCAGAGTTTTATACCAAAGGCATACTATAACTATCCTCAAGGGATCTTTTTTTCTGCTCTTGTATGTCCAAATGGCTTGACTGTTTAAACAGTGTTGCTTAGTTCTTCTTTAATATCTGTAATATATTTTATTTTCTTAAGCCAGGAAGCTGATCTTAGCAAGTTTAAGGTAAAAGAATTATTAATGCTGAAAACATGAGCATTGAATGTATCATATTGAGGGACTGATAAAGATCAAATCAAAGGTTATTACTGGAAAATTACTAAAAGACAGTAGTTCTGTATACATTTCCTTTTTTATGTTCTTGACAATAAGTATCATGGGCTTTCAGAACTAGTAAAATCTTTTCTGTAATGACTTATAAACCCCTTTTGTAAATACTTTTGTTAATTATAGTGCATGTTTCTAGATTTTAACCATAAGATGTGTGGTGGTGCACACCTGTGATCCCAGCACTTTGGGAAGCTGAGATAGGAGGACTGCAAGTTCAAGCCAAGCCTGGGCAATTTAATGACTGTTAGACCCTGCCTCTAAATAAAAAATAAAAAAGGCTGAGAATGTAGCTGAGTTTAAAAGTCCTAGCTAGGTTCAACCCCCAATACCACAAGAACAAAACAAAAAAATTTATTCTGGTAGTTTGACTCTTACGTTAAAAAAAAATTTTTTTTTCCTATTTTTTTGTTTCTGGGAATTGAATCAGGGCCTGGTATATACTTAAGCACTTACTCCTGAACTTTTACTCTTAAAATACCTACTTTTAGCTCAAGGAGACCTTGCCCCTCTTAATGAGATCTCTAATCTCATTGGCATATAGCATTAACTTTCAGAGTGTACTGAGAATGCAATAACTTTAAATTTCATTTTCTTTGTTAAAAAATCAAACCATACATATTGCTATTACTTCAGAAAATGAGATTTTTTAACTAGTTGCATGTAGTTTTACACTTGATCTTAGCCAAAAGGCCGAGAAGCGATTCTAAGTCTTTTTTTCCCTTTAATACAGGTCCATATACTTTTGTTCAGCAACATCTCATGATTGGCACAGATCCTCGAACAATTCTTAAAGACTTACTACCGGAAACAATTCCTCCACCTGAACTGGATGACATGACATTGTGGCAGATTGTCATTAATATCCTTTCAGAACCACCAAAAAGGAAAAAAAGAAAAGATATTAATACAATTGAAGATGCTGTGAAATTACTGCAAGAGTGCAAAAAAATAATAGTTCTAACTGGAGCTGGGGTATGTAAGATATCAAACACTAATAAAAGGGAGAGGCAGTGTATGTTTTTTGTTTTTTGTGTTTCCTTTCTTTAATCCCTTTTTCACTTAAAGAACATTTTTTTTCTGGTTTAGAGGCATTTATTTATTTTTTTCTGGCTGTTTTGACATAGAGTCTTCATTATGTAATTCAAGCTGGCTTTAAACTCACTGTATAGTCCAGGCTGGCCTCAGACTCATGGCAATCTTTTTGCCCTAGCTTCTCAAGTGCTGAGATACAGGTGTGCATCACCACACCTGGCTAAAAGAATTTATTCTTAATATTAATGGATGTTGGAAAGCTGCCAAAATGAATGCATGCTGGTCATCTACTTTGAGATCCTTCTGCCTCAGCCTCACAAGTAGCCCAGATTACAGGAAGGTGCCATTGTACCTGATTTGGAATACAGTGATTTAGTACTTTTGAGATAATAGGATGCTGACTATATGAGACTAATTTCTTCGGAAATGGCAGTAATAAATGTCTTGACTGCTTTCTAGTTAAAATACGGGTTGGATTGGTTTATTCCATTTTCAGTTAAATTAAAATGGCTTTGTTAAATGCTTAAAAGTTAAAAGCTCAATTTAAATCAGGCCATGGTGGCACAAGCCTGCAATCACAACACTTGGGAGACTGAGGCACGAGGATTACCACAAGTTGTTGGCCAGCCTTGGCTACATGATAAGTTTAAGGCCAACCTCAACTACAGAGTGAGGCCCTGTGTCAAAAAAAAAAGAAAACCAACTTAAAATTCATTATCACCATTAAAAACAGAATATGTGCTGGATCTAATTATACTCATTTACTTTCTCAGAAGAAGTTCAAAACTATTTTTTAGTTTTTCCCTAAAATTGTAAGAGTGCTAAGTATAAAGGTAGGTGATTTCATTTTCCAAATTAATGTGTGTTTATTTCAGGTCTCTGTCTCATGTGGAATACCTGACTTCAGGTCAAGAGATGGTATTTATGCTCGCCTTGCTGTTGACTTCCCAGATCTTCCAGATCCTCAAGCAATGTTTGATATTGAATATTTCAGAAAAGATCCAAGACCATTCTTCAAGTTTGCAAAGGTATTACTGACTTCTTAGTATGTGTGGTCTCCTCATGAAAAAGTATTTTGTTGATGTGTAGCTGCATTTTTTATTTTTTATTTTATTTTTTTGAGACAAAGTCTCATTGTGTAGTGCAGGCCGCCTTGAACTCTCTTATCAGCCCAGGCTGACCTTGAACTTACGGTGATCCTCCTATCAGCCTTCTGAGTGCTGTGTAGCTTCTTAAGCTGACCATTCCCTATCTTGTAAATGCTGCTGCTATTTTGGTGGTGTAAGACCACTCAATTACTGTCAGCTTATTTTCAGGGAAGAGAAAGTGTCATTTTATTTATTTTTTGGAACAGTGTCATTTAAAAAATATGTATTTCACTGATGGTCTTTATTTTGAACCTAGGGCCTTTGTACTGAGATTTATTTCCAGCCCTTTTCTAAATTTTAAAAATTTTGTTTATTGAGACAGGATTTCACTGTTTTGTTCAGGCTGGCCTCAAACTTGAAGCAATCCTCCTGCCTCAGCCTCCCAGCTGCTGGGATTACAGATGTTCTGAGTGTTGGGAATGACAGGTGTGCATTACCACACCTGGCTTTTTTTAATTTTGAGACAGGGTTTTGTTATGTTGCTAAATTGCCTGGGCTAGGTTCAAATTTAAGATCCTCCTATGTCAGCTGCCTACCAGAGTGTTGGGATTACAGGTATGCACTACCATGCCTCGCTTCTACTTTGACTTTTTCTTGAGATAGGGTCTCGCTATGTAGTTCAGGCTGCCCTTGAATTCAATACTGTGTAGCCCAAGTGCCTCAAACTCGTGATCCTCCTGCCTCAGCCTCCCAAGTGCTGGGATTACAGGCGTGCACTGCCATGCCTGGCTGTATTTTGACTTTCAGAGTTTTTTTTTTTTTTTTCCTGAGTCAAAGTAATAGTATTTACTCTGATATGTTTTATAGTATCCAGATTTTAACATGAGGTTGTACTTGAAAAAACACAGGTAATTAGGGGTGAAGATTCTGAGGTACTTTTTTGTCCATAATTTGCAAAGGAGCCTTATTTTGCTGTAGTCTCTAGAGCAGTGATGGCAAACCTTTTAGAGCTTTTAATGATACAAACAGCCCACTGTGATACATGGGACGGATTTGCCACCACTGCTCTAGAGTCTCACTATTTAGTTTAGAAGCCACTAGCTATGGGCTGGGCCTAGTGGTACACACCTGTAATCCCAGCACTCGGGAGGCTGAGGCAAAAGGATCACCAGGAGTTTGAGGCCACTCTGAGCTACATAGCCAGTTAAAGACCAGCCTTAACTGCATAGCAAGATTTTGTCTCAAAACACCAACATAAATCAATAAGGATCAACAGTATGTGGAAATAACTTCAATATTGGGTTAAAAATATTTTGTGATCTTTTTAGTGGAATTACTAGAAAATTTTAAATAACGTACATGGCTCATGTATCTATTGCACAGCTCTGCCATAGAATAAAGCTTAATATTATGCATTATATCATGCTCATGAGACTTTAATCTTGTAATTCTTGTAATTCTTTAATTCTTGTTTTTAAGAAAACTTGTATTTTTCAGTTTAACCTTATGGAAGGATTATTACATTTGAAATATATTTGAAAGTGTTTTGAACTAGAAGCTTTCTTAGTGAATTTTAAAGGGTGTTTCATTTACTTTCAAACCAGGTGATATATTTATACAGTATTACCTCAGTTCACAAACTTAATTCTTCCCACAGTTCTGGTCACAGACTGTTCTACAGTACTGTTTGCAACTGAGTTGCAAGCATATATAGTGAACCAAGGTACCACTGTATAAGCACAGGAAAAACCAGTAGTTCAGAATAAATAGTGTTAATTTAAACTGGTGACTTTCTTAAAGAAAGAAATTTTTTTTCTTTAGTACTGGGCCTTACTGGGCCTTTGCACTGATCTACATCCAACTGCTTTGTTTTTCTTTTGGGAGAGTATATTGCTGTGTTGCCTGGGCTTAAACTTGCCTCAGCTTTCCAGAGTACTGGGATTACAGGCATGCATCACCATGCCCAGCTAAGAAATCGAAATTCTGTTTTATCCAAGTGTAGTATATTAAAAAGTGTTTGAGTAACATAAGAAAACTATGAAAAACTCCTTTTTGTTTATGTGTGATACTGGGGATTGAACCCAGGGGTGCTGTCCCCCTGAGCTCCATCTGCCCTTTATTTTTTGAGCTAGGATCTTGCTAAGTTGCCTTGGAGGGACGTGAACTTGCAGTCCTCCAGCCTCAGCCTCCCAAAGTGCTCGGGTTGCAGGCATGTACCACCACACCCAGCTAAGAAGTCTAGTGTATGAATTTAATTGGTAAGCCAGTAGTAAATTTGAAAATTTTTGGACAGTCAAGAGAATCTTTAATTTTGCAGAAAAGTAACTCGAAACTTAACAGAGTTTGAAATTTTAAGCTCTGTATGTTAGCAGTAATGGCAATCATATGTAGCTAACTAGTCTTTAGAGCAGACGTCTGGTTCATGCCTGAATAAATAATGCCGAATAAATGTTTTGTGTTGTTAATTACAAGACTATGACAGTGAAATTGTACTGTTTTTTTAGCCTTGCACTAGTAGTTCTCCTGCAAGGTTTTGAAGCCCAATGAAATAATCACTTCCAGGTTTCTTGATTTAGACCTGGAATAATGGCATTATATTAGCTCTACTTAACAGACCTTAGTGCTTTTAGAGACTAGCAAGTAATTGGAAATTACTTAGATATCATACTGTATAATAAAATGTTGAACCGCTAGTGCATTTATATAACACCTCCAAGAGTTTTGCTGTGAATTCAGTTTTTTAAATTAAAAACAGTTTTATTTAAATTTCATTAGTACGTTTGCAGTGCATAATGACTACATTTATTGTGGGGACTTGGTAGATATACATAATAACATCTTAATTTTTTAAATTCTTCTCTCCTTCTCCCCCTCCTTTCATCTCTTGGTTCCCTTCCTGTTTGCAGATCTGTCTTCTTGTTTCCTATTATCTATTCTTCTTGGTTTTTTGAAACAGGGTCTCACTCCTAGTCCAGGCTGGCCTTGAGCTCATGTGCAGCCCAGGGTGGCCTCAAATTCGCTATGATTCTTCTGCCTCAGCCTCCAGGTGCTGGGATTACAGGCGTGCACCACCACCTCTGGCCTATTATCTATTATTTTTCTATTTAAATTATTTTTATTTTGGGTTTCTCATGTACAAGAAAGCATATGATATGTAAACTTGTATGTCTGACTTACTTAATATTATAATCTCAAGGTATGCCCATTTTTCTACAGATGACTCAAATTTACTCTCTATGACAGAATTGTAGTCCTTTGTGTATAAACACATTTTTGTTAACCATTCATCTATTGATGGTCATAGAGGCCACTTCAAAGACTTAGCTATTACGAGTTGTGCTGCTATAAAAATGGGTATGCATGTGTAACTGTAAGAGGATGCCTTTAACTCTTCAGGGAAAAAAACTAGAAGGGGAATAGCTGGGTTAATTTTTCTATTTTTAGTTTTTTCAGTATTTCTGTTTTGAGAGGGAAGAATGTTGCCAAAACTAACTTGTCTACTTTTTTTTTACTCTCCTATGAAGATTACTTATGTAGTTACACCAAATTGCCTAGATTGGTTATAAAGTACAGTTAAGTGTCTAAAATTAAAAGTTTTACTCTTGCCAGGAGTAAAACTGTAATCCCAGCACTCAGGAGGCTGAGGCAGGAGTGTGCCACAAGTTTGAGGCCAGCCTGGGCTACATAATGAGTTCAGGGAAAGCCTGAACTACACAATGAGAGCCTGTCTCAAAAAAAAAAAAAAAACAGAAAACAAAAAAGTTTTACTCTTTTACATAGTAAATTTTAATATAGTCAAAGTGGCACACAAAAAATGTAACCAAGTTTAGGGTGGTGGTGCACAACTATAATGCCAGCTGCTTGGGAAGCTGAGGCAGGAGGATCTCAAGTCAAACCCAGTCTGGGGATTTTAGTGTTTCAAGTAAAATGAAAGGGGATAGCTCAGTGGTAGAATGCCTTGCCTACCATGCTAGGGTTCAATCCCCAGTACAACCAAAGAAAAAAGGGACAGAAGAGAGAAGGGAGAGCTCTGGAAGTAATTCATACTTGTCCTAACAAAGATATATCCTAAGAGCTTCTTATTTTTTAAATAATGAGACAAGGTCTCACTGTATTCAAATCCTGCCTAGGCTGGTATTACAGGTGCATGCCCAGCCTAAGAACTTTTTAAATATAAAAGAAATCTAGACAGTGTATAAGAGATTTAAAATGTATGAATTACAGTAGGAAAAGCATATTGTAAATTTATTAAAATGAGTTTAATATGAAGCCATGAAAAGAAGTATTAGCAAAATATTACATATGAAGGAAAGGGAGAATTTTTATGTCCTGTATCCAGCCCTTGATAAAATACAATTATTGAGAAGAAATTCAGGTTTTACTTAGATTGGTAATGGGGGAAGTGTGTTACAAAAAAGAGGCATCTAGTCCACAAGAGCAGTTTCATTTTTCTTCTATTTTTTCTTTTCTTTTTTTTTAGTCCTGGAGATTGAACCCAGTACCTCCCAGGGATGTTAGGTACATGGCTGTACTAACTGCAGTTTCTAAAACTCAGAAGCGTTTGACACTTTAGGTTGCATAATTCTTCTTCTTCTTTTTTTTTTTTTTTGTCTTTTTGAGACAGGGTCTTGTTATGCGGTTCAGGCTGGCCATGTGCTCACTTTGTAGCCCAGGCTGGTCTTGCATTTGCAGTGATCCTCCAGCCTCGCCTCCTGAGTGCTAGCATTACAGGCGTGCACCACCACGCCTAGCTTAGGTTGCATAATTCTTTACTGTGGGGAGTTTCCTGCACACCATAGTATGTTTAGCAGCATCCCTGCCTCTGCCTAGTTATGCCATCTCAGTCCTGACATTTAAAAGGTTTGCAGACAGAGCTAAAATGTCCCCTGCACATTTGTTACTACTTGAGTACCAGTTATTATATTGTGTGCCTAGGTGTGGTGCCCTTTAAATTGTTTATATAAGAATGTTTAAGGCCAATTTTGAAGATAGAGCCATGTTTAGAATCATGTTTTTATCTTTCTTCATAAGGACCTAAGTTGATAATAAGTTGTGGTCATGGTTCTCATGAACTTGTAATTCACTAATGCCATAAAAAGGGCGGTATTTATTTTTTTAAGCTTTTAAATTTTTTGGTGTTTTTGAGACAGGGTCTTGCTGTGTAGTCCAGGCTCACTTTGAACTTGGCAGTGATCATTCTGTCTCAGCCTCCAGATTGCTGGGATATTATAGGCATGTGCCACCAAACCCAGCAAAAATGGTTGTATTTAAAGTCAATGAAGCGGGGCATGGTAGTACACACCTACAATCCCAGTGCTCACCTGTAATCCTTGCACTAGGGAGCCTGAGGCAAGAGGGTCACTGCAATTTCAAGGCCAACCTGGACTACACAGTGAGTTCAAGGCTGGTCAGAACTATATGGCAAGACCCAGTCTTGGAGGGGGAAAAAAAAGGCAATGAAGGTGCAGCTGATTTAGGATCCATATTTTAAGCATTCAGTGAATGTTTTTTCCTAAAGTGATTAAAGTCCAAGTAAAACTAGAGGAAAAATATGAACAATTTTTTGAGCTTAATTCCAAGAAAAGGTATACTTAGTAATTATTACTTTATAGTGTTTAGACATACCAGATCATGTAATTATAAAGAGTTCATTTTTCTTGTGGATGTACTGTGGATTGAACCCAGCACCTCTTGTGTGTTGGGGGGAATGTTCTGTCATTGAGCTACAATCCCAAGTCCAAGATAGGAAGTTTTAAAACAGTCTCTACCTAAAAGAGTCAAAGCGTAGTAGCAGCTACCTAAAAAGTCAAAGAATGCAAGCAGCCGGGTATGGTGGCACATGCCTATAATCCCAGAGCTCTGCAGGCTGAGGCAGGAGGATCACTGGGAGTTCAAGGCAAGCCTGAACTGCATTGTGAAACCCTGTCTCAAAAAGACAGAAAATAGATAAAATGCAAACAAAAAGAAAACTGCAATAGCTACAGTCTCTTTCATTTGACAGTAATTATGTTAATGCTCAAGTATATATGTTACATATGTGAGTTGTGATTAAAAATGTGAATATTTTAAAAATATTTATTGCAGTAAAAGATACATTGCCATTAATCTCTCAAAATACTCCCCCTTTGTTTCTAACACTGTCTCATCCTTGCTACTTTCTAAAGCAGTTCTAGAAGTCCTTTTAGGTGAGTTGTGCTGTTCTGGCTGCTTTGATGTTCTGCATGATTTAAAATGCTTACCTTTCATGGTCATTTTGACTTTGGGGAAGAGTCAGAAGTTGTACTGTGCAATATCCAGTGAATAAGGTGAATGTGAGGGCACAGTGTAATGTTTTCTTAAAGCTTTTGATAGGTCTCAGAAAAGATTGAAATAAATACTCCCATTCGAAGTATATAAGAAGGCAGATTTAGCATGCCTTACTTCTCCACACCCCCAACCCACAAAAATTCCACTGTACATTGTTAACATTATTTTGTGGTGTGCTAGGGATTGAACTCAGTGCCTTAGGTATATTAGGCAAAATGCTCCACCACTTTAGCTGTGCTGCCAGCACAGCATATGTTTTTAAGTAAGTGTTTACAGATGATTACCAGTAGAGCCAAACACTGGCCTCTACCTTGCTTTTTTCCCTACTTAGTACTCTTTCTGAAACAGGGTCTCACTGTATAGTTCAGGCTGGCCTTGAACTCATGGATGATCTGCCTCAGCCTCCCGAGTGCTGGGATTACAACTGTGCGTGACAACCCCTGGCCCCACATAATATTCTTACAAATAGTTTTGTAATAGCATTTAATAGACCCGTTTATTAATATTTTTATTAATATATGATTACATCATGATTACATTTATAGAGAGTTGATATTAGAGGTTTATTTTTTAAATCTAGGCTTTTTTTAAGCAGTTTTGAAACTCAGTGTAAGAGGTTAAAAAAACTAGCATATTATGTTTTTTCTTTTTTAGCATCTTGTACTGCTTTTCTTTCTTTCTTTCTGGTACTGGAAATCAAACTCAGAACCTGTGCTTGCCTGGCAGGTACTGTGCCATTGAACTGTATCTCTGGCTTGCTTTTTTTTTTTTTTTTTTGGTACAAGGAATTGAACCTAGCCTTCTAAGCACATGGTCTACCACTGGGCTAGACCACCAGCTCTAGTGTTAGCTTTTTTTTTTCTTTCTCCTCCTGAGATAGGGTCTTGTTACGTAGTTTAGGCTTTAAACTATGTAACCCAGGCTGGCCTCGAACTTGGCAGCAATCCTACCTTAGCCTTCTGAGTGTCCTGGTGTTCTTTTTTCAATTACTGTGGATGATTACTTTATACCATTATACCTGTTCTTTGTTGTTAGCCTTTGTTTTTTTCCATTGAAATGCTTTTTCAAAGTGATGTGGGGAGATATTTATAATCTTTATCTTGTGGTACACAAGACTTGACCTAGTGCTTTTGCACTGAGCTATATCCCTGTCCTTTGAGTCAAGGGCTTGCTAAATTTCCCAGGCTGAGCTTAAATATATGATCATTCTGCTATAGCTCCAAGTGCTGGGATTATAGTCCTGTGGCATCATGACCTGTGGAATATTTATATTCTTGAAAAGTTCATTAAGTGGTAACTAATAGCTGCACTAATTGGTTAGCATCCTGTTAAAAAAAAAGCAAGCTTTTTTTTCATGTTGTTTTAAATTATAAGTATACTCAGTCTAAATGTGACCCGTAGCCTATGAGTTAAGAATTAATATTTATTCATGTAAATGAGCAAATGAAATTGTATATATTTATGGTATACAGCATTGTGGGTTTTTTTTTTGTCTTTTTGAGACACGTCTCGCTATGCCGTTCAGGCTGGCCTTGAGCGCTCTTTGTAGCCCAGGCTGGTCTCGAACTCACAACCATCCTCTTGCCTCAGCTTTCTGAGTGCTGGGATTACAGGTGTGTACCACCACACCTGGCTCTAGTTTTGGTTTTTTGAGATAGGGTCTTACTGTATTCCAGGCTGGCCTCAAAGACACTATGTAGCCCAGAACAGCCTGGAATATAGCCTCCAAGTGCTGGGATTACAGATGTGCATGCCATACCCAATGTGTTTGTTCTCATACATGTATTCATTACAGAATGGCGAAATCAAACTGAATATATCTATTACCTTGTATGTTTTTTTTGTTTGTTTATGAGAACATCTAAAATTACTCAGCAGTTTTCAATACAGTACATTGTTATTAACCATAATCTCCTTGTTGTACAGTAGATTTAAAGTTATTCTCCTTGTCTGAGATTTCGTGTCCTTTGGTCAACATCTCCCGTTTCATGTACCTTAAGTTAGGAATTACTGTAATTTTTAAATGGCTAGGGAAAAACAGAAACAGTATTTCATGGCACATGAACAGTATATGAAATTCTAATGTCATCTTCCCAAATATAAGGTTTACTGGAACATAGCCATTCTCATTTACTGATATATTATCTATGACTGCTTTTTGCACTACAGTGGCACAGTATGGACAAACCATATGGCATGTAAAGCCTGAAATATTTACTAACTGGTCGCCCAATATGGAAAAAGTGTGCTAGTCCACAGATTCCTAAGGAAACTAGACTTTAAGTGTATTTCTTTTTCAAGTGGCTAACTTTAGTAGTAAGTATTGATTTTTTTTTTGTGGCACCGGGGACTGAACTCACAACGTCACACCAGCCAGACAGGCGTTTAGGCCACTGAGCCAAACTCCTGGCCCCTAGTTTTTTGAGGCAGAATGGCACTATGTAGCTCAGGCCAGCCTTTTGAGCTCGCATTGTAGCCCAAGCCGGCCTCGAACTCACAACGCTCCTCCTACCTCAGCCTCCCGAGTGCTGGGATTTAAGGCATGCACCACCACGCCCAGCTTAGTAAGTACTGATTAATCAAGATATTATGTAGGGTATTTTAAGTGTGGTCATATTGATGAATGGAAACAAGATTATGAGGATTCTCTATGAAGAGATTACAACCTGCAGGATTTAGGTTCTAGTTTGTTATAAACTGTGCTGCCTCTTTCTGCTCCGAATTTAGACTTTGATCAGTCCTTTAATTTTCAGGGGCTGCTGTTACATTCCTACTTTTAGAGTCTTCAATTCAGATTGCTAAAAATTTGAGGAAGCAGTCACCACTGGTGGAAAATCATTGTTTTGGCTTAGAAGCTCACTAGAAAAGATAGTTGGTTTTTTTTTGTTTTTTTAAGCAAGATTAAATATTTTATTTTTTAAATTAGATTTTATCGGTACATTTTAGATATGCATAATGATCACATTCATCATAGAGAATTTGTACTTGTACATGATGTAACTTGATTGTTTTTTTCCCCATTCCCTGGCCCTCCCTTCAACTCCTCCCCTCCCTGTTTACAAAAGCTTTTGTTCCATGTTTTGCTTCTTTTTAGAGCAGATAGTTTTGAGCTGTACCTTTGACTTTATTGGTTGCCCTTCAATTCCTGGATTATTTCCATGTTTTAAGAAATAGTTGAACTGGGCGCAGTGGTGCACATCTGTAATCCCAAGATTCAGGAGAGAGGCAGGATTGCAAGTTTAAGGGCAGCCTAGACTACACAGTGAGATCCGGTTTCAAAGGGAAAAAGAAAAGACACAATTGTGTGGAAACAGCTTTTAAAAATAATGTTAAGCCCTTGGTGATTGGGTCCTTAAAAGGCCTTTTAGATGTTGAGATCTGGGGTTGCCTGTCTTGCTTACAACAGGGCTAGGATGTCACAGTTACAACATGGAAGAAATAATTCATATTCTTAGATTAAGAACCTGATTTAGCCAGGTGTAGTGACACATGCTTATATCTCATTTACATTTACAGGCTGCAGAGGCAGAGGTATTACAAGTTTGAGACCACCCTGGGCAATTTAGTAACTTTGACCCTATTTCAAAATAAAAGAGGGCTGGAGATGTAACTCGGTAGAGGTCCTGGGTTCAGTTAGTCCCCAGTACCACAAAAAAAAAAAAAACAAAAGCATGTGCTTGGAACAGGAGTGTTTTCTGCACAAAAGAAGTGCTATCAAGTAATTTTTTCATAGTTTCTGATTATATTCCTTGGTTTAAATATGCTATATTTAAATTTAATGGTTCAGAAACAGTCTATATATGAAAGAAAATAGAATTCAGACTCGAGTCTAAAATGCAGGCTAATAACAGTCTTTTCATAAATTATTTCCAACAGTTAATTCACATCTTGAATTGTGACAAGTTGAACAGGAAGGGAAATTGGAGTGTAGAGCTAAATCTACCCTTTTACACATCTCTGTGTCTTTACTATCCTATAAAAGAGGAGGATAGGTAAGATATAATCAATTCATAGCAGGTAGTAGATAGTCTTAGTACTCTTATTTATTTACTTGGGGATTTTTTGAGACAGTGCCTTGCTGTGTATTTCAGGCTGGACTTGAACTTACTATGTAGCTCAAGCTGACCTTGAACACTCAGTGATCCTCTTGCCTCAGCCTCCTAGTTACTGGTGTGCACCACAACACCTGGCTAGAGTCTTAATATTCTTGCTCTCTAACCATACCCTAGAGTTAGTCATTCTTTCTTGTTTTGTGTTTGGCATGTCTACTACTTAAGAGATCCTGTTTTATCTGTTGCCTACCCAGCCTATTTCTAATATTGGTTAAAAATACTCTTAGTAGATATTTTTGGAAGAAAATGTATTAAGAAATACAGTGTTTAGTTTTCTAAATGTAAATATACCAAAACAAAGAACCCTGGGTACAAGACAGATTGGTGTAGAACCCAGTATTCCAAAATCTAGTGCAGTTTTCACTTTTCTATAATCATTGACTTTAATAAGCTCTTTTGCTTGATGCTTCTGTACTTATTGTCAGTTTTTAATTTTTTATTTATTTTTTTGCTGCACTGGGGATCAAATTCACAACCTTGCACCTGCCAGACAGGCACTTAAGCCACTGAGCCAAACTCCCAGCCCATTGTCAGTTTTTTAAATCACAGAATTACTCCTGTTTGTGTAGTGTTTTTTTTTTTTTTCCCCTTGGGGAGGGACAGTTATTTATAAATTTGTTTTTTTAAATGAACATTTGAATATAAGGCAGAATTTGTAGATTTTTAGCAGTATATGGACATATATGAGCTTACTTTTAATGTGAAGATATCCTTCTATTTGGGTGGCAGAGTACTTTTTAAATTTGAGATAATAAATAGGTAAAAAGTCAGATCATCTCTAATCTCCCTATTAAACTCTTGGTGTAAGGTCAGAAGTGAAAATTTCCCCAATCATAACTTGATGGCATTCTTCCTGACTTGTTTATATGGACATACCTATATATGTGCATATGATTTCCATTTTTGCTTAGTAATAACGAAACAAGTTGTACACACTGGTGACTAACTTGCTTTTTATCACTTATGTCATGGACCATTTTCCACGTCAGTGTATCTAGATTTCCCTCATCCTTTCTAATGGCTGCATATCCCACTAGTATGGATGTACCATATTTGTACAACCAGTTCCCTATTGATGGACATATGGTTGTGTTGAATTTTTTGCTAGCATTATGATGGGTTAAAGCCTGTAATGAATGGTAAGGAAGTTAAGTAGATGATAGCACTACTACTTTAATGGAAAAAGTAGAGAAGGAACTTCCTTTGCCATAGTCACTAGATGAAGTTGAATAAAAACACTTGTCAAAAGTTGGGAGGATCAAAATTGATACTTTTTCTCTGATCTTTTTGCCATGTGTATATCTGAAATCTTTGTTTTTAAAGAAGAAACAGCATTGAAGCATTATTTGGGGGGAAAAACACACACACAAAATCCAGCAACTCAGCATTCATGAACAACTCTATACTATACGAGTATGTGCCTGTGCAGTGGAAGGAAAACAATTTTGGTAAGGAATTAAAACTTTAGCTTTAAACTTCCAACAGGTTGATATTTATAATGAATGATGAATTTTTTAAAAATCTTATGTTGACAGAGCCCTTTTTAATTAAAAAAAAGTCACCCTGTCTTTGATATCTGTAATTTTAGTGTAAATTTTCCCCCTTTTTCCTTAAAGAAAACTCTGAATTTGCAGCCAACAAAAATTAGATACTGTAAGGTATATATTACTTCTGACTTATATTAAAATATCTATTAACATTTATCAGAGATGTTTATGGATCAGCTTTACCCTTTTCTTCAAGAGACCAAGTTCACTAATTGCTGAGTTTTACATATTAACATATTACAGCAACATTCCTTTTTCTAGGTATGTGTTGCATCCGTCTAGATGATTTAAAATGCTCATATACTTTATTTCTAAAATTTATAAATGAAGGATTATCATTGGTAGCTTTTTGTTAAGCCTAAGCAGGATGGATGTTTGTTATACTTACTTCATTAATCAGTGTTTTGTTTTGTTTTGTTTTTTTCCCTGCTTTTTTGCATTCTGTAGGAAATATATCCTGGACAGTTCCAACCGTCTCTCTGTCATCAGTTCATAGCCTTATCAGATAAGGAAGGAAAACTACTTCGCAACTATACTCAGAATATAGATACCTTGGAACAAGTCGCAGGAATCCAAAGGATAATTCAGTGTCATGGTTAGTAAACTTCAGAATGGCTTTCTGTAATTTAGTTTTATAGGAAAAAGCAGGATTAGAAAGTAGGCTGCCAGCAGTCACAGTGGCATACAATTGTAATCCTAGCACTAGGGAGGCTGAGGCAACAGGACTGCTGAGATTCAAGACCACTACTTAGTGAGTTTGAGGCCACCATGGAATACATAGCAAGACTGTTTAAAAAAGAACAACAGCAAAAAGGCTACAACATAGTAATGAGAGAATAAGCATCGTTATTTAATCATGTTATCTCCTGATATATAAATAACCTAAGAAAAGTAGAAAATAGCTGGGCGTGGTGGTGCATTCCTGTAATACCAGCACTTGGGAGGCTGAGGCAGGAGAATCATTTGCAAGTCTGAGACCAGCCTGGGCTACAAAGTGAGCCCAAGGGCAGCCTGAACTGCATAGCAAGATCCTGTCTCAAAAAGACCAAAAAAAAAAAAAAAAAAAGTAGAATATAGAAATAATGAAACCAGAAGCATTGGCCTCGAGACTTAATTGTACACAATATCAAATACTAATATACTTTTGATTTCAAAAGATGTTGCTGTTGCATACCATGAATGTTCTTTTAAATAATTTATGCTAAGTGTGGTGGCACACGCCTGTAATTATAGCACTTGGGAGGCCGAGTGAGGCAAGAGGATCACTGTGAGTTCGAGGCCAGGCTGAACTACATAGCGAGAGCCTGTCTCACAAAAGAAAAAAATTATGTAAAGATTCAGTAATTTAGCCAAGCATGGTGGCTCGCTTATACTGTAATCCCAACATTTGGGAGACTGAGGCAAGAAGATCTCTGCAAGTTGGAGGCTAGCCCAAACTACAAAACAAGACCGGTCTCAAAAAAAAAAATAAATTCAGTAAGTTAGATTTTCAGCCCAAAGTATGCACTAGCCATTTTCTTATGTATCTGTAAATTGTTTTTAAACACAACTGTGAGTCAGCAGTTGGACCCTTCCAACTGTACTTCTTAGTATTGAAAATAGCTTTTGAATACCATTATATTATGTCTCACAATTGAGGATTGGATTCTCTGCATATATATATATATATATATTCTTTGATTTTCCTGTGGAGTCTTCTAAAATCTAAATATTCTCTAGCTATGTGGTATCAAACTTTGTAACTTTTGTGTTAGGTTCAGGAAACACATAATAAAACATATGTTGGCTATTTTTAGGTTCCTTTGCAACCGCATCTTGCCTGATTTGTAAATACAAAGTTGACTGTGAAGCTGTACGGGGAGATATTTTTAATCAGGTAATGTATCACCCGTTTTTAAGAAATTGTGAACTGCTCTGATCTTTTTTATTTTGCTTCCACCCCACACACCAAGTATTTATGTGATACAGAAAGATCCAGGAAGAAAGTGTTAGTATTGGGAATTGTAGTGAACTACAAGAAGCTTTTGATACCTTAAGTAGAAAATACTCCCCCATAATCTCTTGAAATCATGAAATTGGCTCCTTGTATCAAAGCCTAAAATAAAAAAGCCATATCACAAGTGAGATTTGCTGTATTAGTTTTTTCCATTCCCTTTCAGTATCTGTCATCTGGAATCTAAATTAGTTGTAGTAATCCTTCAAGACATTTTTTAAATGATGGTAAAAACATTTCATCCATGTTGTCAAAAGATGCAGGAAAATACAGCAGAAAATAAAATTCATCTAGATATGTCCCATGTACTTAGCCACATAGTTAACCACGTATAATTAGGAGAGAGGAATATAGTACATTAATAGGGAATTGTATAATACAAATTTCTGTATTTAAGGGTCAAGTCCCATTTTGTGTATGTACGTTTTCCCCCCTAAATACAAATGTGGACTCTTGACTGTCAAATGCACTTTTTTTTTTTGGTACTGGGAATCAAACTCATGACCTGTGCTTGCCAGGCAGGCACTGTGCACTGAGCTATATCCCCAGCCCTTGTGTGTTTTAATTCTGAAATGCATTCTTAGGAAGTCTGGGCATGTTTACTACTTCTAACTTGGGCCTTCCCTTCACTTCTTGATCTCAACCAAAACTGAACATGCAGGTAGTCCCTCGATGTCCTAGGTGCCCACCGGATGAACCACTTGCTATCATGAAACCAGAGATTGTCTTTTTTGGTGAAAATTTACCAGAACAGTTTCATAGAGCCATGAAGTATGACAAAGATGAAGTTGATCTCCTCATTGTTATTGGGTCTTCCTTGAAAGTGAGACCAGTAGCACTAATTCCAAGTAAGTTGGTGATGATTTGGGGGAAACTCTGCATGTAATGCTATGGGTTGTGGATCTACGTAACAGACTCCGGTGATCTCTTTTTTTGTTTAACAGAGTAGTGAAGATCTAAGCTTTAGTTTTTAGGTGGTATTCTCGTTCACACACAGTCAAAATGATGGTTGGGTGCAGGGGTAGATGGCTGTTGAGACAAGTAATGTTAAATTTTATTTCTAGTTTATAAGAAAAATGTAGGGAAGCAGTTAAGTTTTTTTATGTGGTAGTGGTTGATTTCCATAAACTCATGAAACTTTTTCATCTTCTAGCCTTTTTTTCTTACTCTTTTTGCAGTACTGGGGATTGAATCAGGGCTTCATGTGCTCTCTTCCAATGAGCTATAAGCAATCCCATTTTGAGACAACGTCTCACTAAATCCCCAGGCTATCCTCAAGTTTGCAGTACTCCTGCTTCAGCATCTCAAGTATTAAGAGATTACAGGCATGCACATGTGGTTTTAGTTTTTTAATATGATTATAGTTGCTAATCTTTCAATTTAATTGGTTTTATATCTATTAAATATAGCTTGCTAGAAGTGTAGTGTATTCATGTAAGATGGAATTTGGGGACTCAAAAAAGAGTACTTGTAGTACAACCATGCCATGTCACAGGGCTGGTATGTAGATCTAGCTTAAACACAAGCATGTTTTTGTGTATAAAAACGATTTTTTTTTTTGGGGGGAAAGTATCTTTATCGTGATTTGACAAGAGGAAATAGTATTAGACCCCTGACCAGATAATTAAATCCTAATCCCAGTACCACTAAATAGAATCCCCAAAACCCTACCTCAGCCGTCACTGGTAGGCAGAAAAAAAAAGTTGAAATTCTATTACAATACTATATACACAAACATTTATTATGTAGGTACTTTTTTTTCCCCTTTCTTTTGTAGTGCTAGGGATTGAACCTAGGGCTTTGTGTATGTTAAGCAGGTATTTTACTAAGCTACAGATCCTTTTTTGAGATGGGATCTTGCTGGACTGCTCAGGCTGGCCTTGAACTCTTGGCCTCAAGCAATCCTGCTTCAACCTTCCAGTGGCACTAGTACAGGTATGTTAGACATTTTTCTCTTAGAAGCTTTCTGCATGGTAGTATACTAGTTTACTGGTGAGAGGTGAAGATAATTTAATGAAAATGTGAGATGAGTTTGTAATAGTATACATTTGTATGACTGTTCACCTTTCTATCAGTAGCTATTTCAGTAGAATAGTAACATTGTGCCAAGAACACTGTGCATCTTAACATTAACTCATTTCAACTTTACCTCACCCTGTGGGAAAGTAACGTCACTGGCCTTGGTCTCTACAGAAGAGGAAACTGAGGTTCAGAGTGGAAAAATAAGAAGCTTGTTCAGAGGTAACCAGGTGACAGGACCACAGCCAGAGCTGCTCAGTAGGTGGCTTTGATAAGATGAGGTGGTTTGGCTTTTATCAGTGGAGGTTTCTTTTTTGACAACTGGAAGTCGGGTCCATTATTTTTCGTACATGGTGTATTTGTTGTGGAATTTTTTTCTCCACAGAGACAGGGTCTCACTGTTGTATAGGCTGGATTTGAACTCTGTATAACCCAGGCTGGTCTCAAACTCAATCATCCTGCCTCAGCCTCCTCAGTGCTAGGATTACAGGCATGCACCAACACAACCAGCTCTGTGTTGTGGTTTTATTAGTTTACTTCCCCTCCCTTTTTCTAACTCTTTGTTTTCATTTTATTTCTAGGTTCCATACCCCATGAAGTGCCTCAGATATTAATTAATCGGGAACCTCTGCCTCATCTGCATTTTGATGTAGAGCTTCTTGGAGACTGCGATGTCATAATTAATGAGTTGTGTCATAGGTTAGGTGGTGAATATGCCAAACTTTGTTGTAACCCTGTAAAGCTTTCAGAAATTACTGAGAAACCTCCACGAACACAGAAAGAGCTGGTTCATTTGTCAGAGTTGCCACCAACACCTCTTCATATTTCAGAAGACTCCAGTTCCCCAGAAAGAACTTCACCTGATTCTTCAGTGATTGTTACACTTTTAGACCAAGCACCTAAGAGCAGTGTGGATGATTTAGACATATCGGAATCAAAAGACTATATGGAAGAGAAACCACAGGAAGTACAGACTTGTACTAGAAATGCTGAGAGTATTAGTGTGGAAAATCCAGATTTGAAGGATACTGCTTTCAGTACTGTAGAGAAAAGTGGAAGAACTTCAGTTGCTGAAACAGTGAGAAAGTGCTGGCCCAATAGACTTGCAAAGGAGCAGATTAGTAAACGGCTTGATGGTAAGAAATGCTGTTGAGCCATTTTTAAAAGTATGATCATCGTAACAAAATAGTTTCAAGAAATTAGCAGTTTGAGCAGGTTAATTATGGTGGCATTTTTTTTTTAAATGGGGTTGGGGTGGGATCCAGAGCTTAGTGTACATTAGGCAGAGTGCTCTGTCACTGAGGTGTACCCCCAGACAGACTCAGGTAGCAAGGAACTGAAGTTCATTGTTTAAGTTAGAGAAAGGTAAATCCATTAGTATGTTACATAATACAAGGAAGAAAGAAAAGCACTTGCTTTTAGCGGTACTCCGTTTTGTGTTTCCTTAGGGGATGGGAAGATGAATATTAAATGGCTTTATAGTACATGCTGTGCCACTGTCTGATGAGAACTTTAGCTGGTAGAAATGACTAAGATTCAGATGCAGGTGTTTACTTTAGGTCGTCACCTGTTTTATATGTGTCTGATTTATTATTTTGGTTCTTTAGAGACAGGATCTTGCTTATACCTTGAGCTCACTATGTATCCCAGGCTGCCTTGGACTCTCTGCATCTGATTTTAATCTTAAGAAGATTTCTTTGGACTAGGTGGAAAAGCAGGGCCATAGAGGTTAAGTATCCTATGCAAGTTAACTAGGAAGAAGAGCCAGGTTATATTTTAGGGCTGTCTTGTCTGGAGGCTGCTCTTAACCCCTATGCCATGTTGTATAAGATCTACAAAACATCGGGTTCTTCATTGAGTATCAGGAATAGCATCTATTTTATTAGTATTAATTAACATAGGTTGAAATAACCTTTTTAGAAATTGATGCTCAGGTTAATAATACAGTGCTGTGGAGGAAATTCCAATTTAATCAACATAGAAAATATCCTTTCTTTAAATTAGGTCTAACAGTTTTGTACAACTTAGAACACTGTCTCATACCATACTTGGTGGACGCTATCAAATTTTAGATAGTGTTGCATTTACTTGCTGTAAGTAAATTTTAGTTCAGTTGAATTAAGTCTTTAGGTTTTTTCTCTACAGCAAGGCACTATACTAAGTTCTGGAGAAAAAATGACTAATGTATTCATGTTTGTGAATTACAAAAGTGGATGATAAATGTTCACTACTACTTCAGTACAACAAAGCACTTGATTTTATTTACGTTTGTGGTACTGTAAATGAAACTCAGAGCCTTGCACTGGCTAGGCAGGTGCTGTGCTGCTGAGCTATATCCCCAGCCCCAGCACTTGACTATTTTGAACTAACACCCAAAAGGTTGTTTCGTGTTGTGCTGGGGATTTAAACGTGTACGTATACTCATCCCCACCCCCAAACCTAACTTCTTAAGAATTAAGGACTTAAAAATAGGAGAATTCTTCCCAGGGAAAACAAAACAAAAAAACATGCTTAGGTTTGCAAATGTGACAAAAGACAAACTGCTGATAAGTTAGGCAGTACAAATCCCTGTCATGTATACTTCGCCTGTGCATTGTCAAGACTTCTGTATTTTCTTTAAATATCTTTGAAAGATTCATCAAACTCTTCTTCCTCCAGAAAACAAAGAGTAAATCTGGAGTAGTTTCTTTTATGTTAAAATACTGAGTTACACTCTTTGAGTCTTCAAAATGTAACAGCTTTGGAATAAGACTTGCACAATCTCAGTTCCATCTTGGGCTAAGTTTTTAAATGTTTTCTAAACTACAAAAAAGGAGTAAACCAGTGTATGTCTTACACAATTGTGAGAATTTTAAAAAGAGTAAAAAGGAAATAGAAGCATGAATTAAATAAAATTTTAATCTGTCTTGATGGATGGTTGCCAAGTAGAGGCAAAAACATAGAAAGGTATTGAGTACTTTCACAGAAAAATGGATTATTTACTTGTTTAGGGAAATCAAGGCAGGATAGTAACAATGGCAAGAAATGCAAGGTGGGGTTCTGTTGGCACTAAATAGCAATACCGTACTTATTTATGCAAATTGATACCCACATCATGTCCACCCTTCCCCCCCGACAGGGTTTTGCTGTGTTGACTGGGCTGGCCTCGGACTCACAGCAGTCCACCTGCCTCAGCTTTTCAAATACTGGGATTACAGGTCTGCACCACCATGCCCATCATAATACCAGTATTTTAGAAAACTGAACACTGTATTTTCATGTAACTTATGCCAGTGGTCCAAATTGTCACATATGAGGTCAAAGTCAAAGACTATAGCAATAACGTGTGCCAGTGGGATAATCAGGGTTCTTGAGTCGGGGTTATGCACAAAGGCAGAATATTTTTCAGTTAATTTTTAGAGATCCTTCTCTTTCAGTTAAAACAAAGGGGTGCAACAAATTTTACTATGGTGGACTTTATTTGTATTCATGAGTTCAAACACCTTTTCTCTTTTTTAAGACAGAGTCTCTGTAGTTCAGGCTGGTCTTGAATTTGCAGTGATCCTTCTGCCTTAGCCTTCTGAGTCCCGGGATTATAGGCATGCTGGGTGTGTGCCACCACACTCTTTTAAGACAAGGATATATCCTAGAGAAGAGTTCTTGACCCAGGGTCCTTGTAGGTTAACTCTTTATACAGTGAATGTAAATTTGGGAGGATTGTAGGGGACAAAAGTTTAAAGATTCATGCTAGATTAGCGCTTCTCAAACTGGTAAGTAAAGGATTCATAAGGATACAAATTCTGAGGGTAGAACTCATTGGTAGACTATGTGCTTATTACCAGCATACATGAGGTCCTGGGTTTAGCCCTCAATTTCTGGTTCAGTAAGTGGATGATGCCAGTATCCACATACTGTTTATTTTAAATACGTGGTGAGGACATAGACAAAATATTTTACATTTATAGTAGACAGTTAAAATATTTAATGAAATGCTTATGTGTTTTAAGTGGGCATGGTGGCACAGGCCTGTAATCCCAGCACGTGGGAGGCTGAGACAAGAGGATCACTGGAAGTTCAAGACCAGCCTGAACTGCATAGTGACACCCTGTCTCAAAAAAAAAAAAAAAAAAAAAAAGTTTACGTGCTTTAGAGAAGTTCCATTTAATGAACATGAATTAGATATCTACTATAGGCTGATGTGAATGTTTAATGAAATCTCTGAAAAGGTACTACTTGGTAACCTTTCCACATTTCTCCAGATTTTTTCCTATGTAAGAGTTGTTAAATGCCAGTGGTGGTGGTGCATACCTGTAATCCCAGCACTAAAAGGCTGAGGCAGGATGGCTGGAAGTTCAGCCCAGCCTGAACTACAGAGCAAGTCAAAAAGTTAAAATTTTCATTCAAAAGCAGTATCTTTGTGTTTTACAAAGCTAATTAGTGGCAGAACTAAGATTTGCACCTGTGACTAGAGCTATTTTTTTAAAAGACCACTAGTAGTATTCTCCAGAAATACTTACAAGGCCAAGCTGGAACAGGTACTCAACTTGAGGATCCAATCACAGTAAATTAAGTTGGGCAAAACGGAAAGTAATATTTCTCTTATTACTGTATTCCAGGTAATCAGTATCTGTTTTTACCACCAAATCGTTACATTTTCCATGGCGCTGAGGTGTATTCAGACTCTGAAGACGACATGTTATCTTCCAGTTCTTGTGGCAGTAACAGTGATAGTGGTACATGCCAGAGTCCAAGTTTGGAAGAACCCCTAGAGGATGAAAGTGAGATTGAAGAGTTCTACAATGGCTTGGAAGATGATCCCGATGTTCCAGAGATCTCTGGAGGAACTGGATTTGGGGCTGATGGAGGTGATCAAGAGGCAGTTAATGAAACTATATCCATGAAACAGGAAGTAACAGACATGAACTGTCCATCAAACAAATCATAATGTAATGTCCAGGTACAGGAATTGTTCCACCAGCATTAGGAACTTTAGCATGTCAAAATGAATGTTTACTTGTGAACTCAATAGAGTAAGAATACCAGAAAGGTGTGATATTTATAGACTGGTAAAATACTTTTTTTCATGGATAGTTTTTTAACTTCCATTATTTCTGTATTTGTATACTCAACACTAACCTTTTTTTTTTTAAGAAAGGTACTAAGTATCTTTAATCAGCTGTTGGTCAAGATTTTAATTTTCTTTAAAGATTAATTGCATCACCCATATGTATATATGATTTTGTTTTTGCTTAGTGAGTTTCAGCATTTTAAAGTTTTCAAAAAGCCATTGGAATGTTAAATTAATGTAAAGGGAACAGCTTATCTAGACCAAAGAATGGTATTTTCACTTTTTCTTTATTAACTTCGAATGGTTTGAAGTCCTCAAAATCTCTCTTCTGCTGAACTTTTTGATTCTTTAGCACAATTACCTATTTTTAAACACTGGCATTTTCCAAAACAATTTGTGGCAGCTAACTTTTTTAAAATCACAACAGATGACATGCAATGTGAGTAAAAGAAAGTCAACATATATATGGGAGAGCACTCAGTTGTCTTTACTTTTTTAAAGTAAGACTTGGTGCTAAGAGTTTCAAGGAGTATTGTATTTATTGTTCAGATGAAGATGGCTTTTGTACTTCCTGCAGACATGCAGTAGTTCGTCTATATTGGCTCATAAAACTTAACCTGAAAAATAAATGCTTTGGAAATGTTTCAGTTGCTTTAGAAACAATAGTGCCTGCCTGTACTCCTTTAGTTTTGAACTATTTGCCATTGTTTACCTATCACTGTGGTAGAGCTTGTATTGATCCTTTCCCACAAGTATTAAACTGCCAAGATGTGAATATGCAAATCCTTTCTGAATCTGTAATAATGGTACTGTTAGTGGGGAGAGTGTAATATTTTGGACTGCTGTTTTTCCACTAGTGGAGAGCAACAGGCCTCTGATTACAGTTCCAAAGTAAAAAGATGTTAATTATTACTCAGCCAGAAAGTACATGTCTCCTGTTGGGAGGATTTGGTGTAATGAATACCAAACTGTTAGTCTAGTATTAAGGAGATGAACATGATGTAACCTGTAATAGCAGAATAGTTAATGAAGCTAGTTCTTATAACGTACCTTTATTTAAAAAGCTTAGCCTGCCTTAAAACTAAAGATCAACTTTCTCAACTGCAGAAGCTTCTAGCATTTCGAAAAATGTTCATACTTTTATTTTCAAGCTTTTTCTTTAAACATTACTTCCCAAGTCATAAAGTATTCCTATGTTGGTTTAGTATTTATTACAATAAAAAGGGTTTGAAATATAGCTGTTCTTTATGCATAAAATATCCAGCTAGACCATTACTGCCAGCAAACAAAACTGTTTTGAATGGCCATTTCTCTACCTAAAAGATGTCTCAATTTGAATTTATTTGGGTATACTAAAGAATGCAGCGTATTAGTTTTCCATTTGCATGATGTGTTTGTGCTATAGATGATATTTTAAATTGAAAAATTTGTTTTAAATTATTTTTACAGTGAAGACTGTTTTCAGCTCTTTTTATATTGTAAATAGTCTTTTATGTAATCTGGCATATGTTTTGTAGACTGTTTAATGACTGGATATCTTCCTCCAACTTTTGAAATACAAAACCAGTGTTTTATACTTGTACACTGTTTCGAAGTCTATTAAAATTGTCATTTGACTTTTTTTTTCTGTTAACTTACATTGTTTAAATTATAAAATTTAAATCTTGTAGAATATATACAACTTTGAGGCTGTATGAGATGCCTTCTTACACATTTCTTCAGTTTGTAACAGTCTAATTGGCTAGTGCTTGCAAACACTGTCAGTGCTGGTTGTAACAAATGGCAAGTCACCAAATGTTTCAAAAATTAGTATTTCAGCTACTCTGAGGCTGGAGGTCAATGTGGGGGGAAAGGAGCCAGGGTATGCATAAGGATTTTGAAAGGCCAGGTTAAGCTGGACATAGTGGTGCCTGGCTGTAATCCCGGTTCCTTAGGAGGATGGCGAGGTAAGCCCCATTTAAAAAACAAAAAAAGTCGAATTGGAAATGTGATGTGTCCCAAAATTAAGCAACAGTGACATTCCATTAGGTACACAAATTGGAAGAAGGAAGTACACAGGTGTTAAAGTACCAAAGAATGTACCCAGCAAAAGCTAACTTAATGCGTTTTACCCATACTCTTCTCTAACCCCTTTAGTTAGGGTAACATCTACTACTCACTGATAGAGTAACATGCTAATTTAATGTCACAAAATGGCTTAGGAATTTTTCTTAGATTTTCATAAAGTAATGATGTACCCTCAGTCAATGATACCTTACATTACTACCAAACTGAGCTTTTAATTTAGGAAGTGTTTTGTTTTTCTCATAGCCCATTAATGCTTAAACTCATGATCTTTTGCCTCAGCCTTCTAAGTGCTGGCATTACAAGCATGCTCACCATGCCTGGCTTGTTAGATAAACTTTATTTGAAAGTCTCACCTCCTAAACCTATAACCTAGGAGCAGGGTAGGGTAGGGCCTCTACATCTAGGGGATCGTCACCTAAACAATCCACTCAGACCCATGTGCTGGGTTATCAGTAGGCACACAATGGAGAACAGGCCTAATGGCCTCTCACATGGTGGCTGTCAAATGGGAACTGTATTAACTGTCTGAAGGAAGAGCCTTACCTCTTAGGAATAGAAATTTAACTGGCATGTGGCTTATACACAGATTTTATTAAAAAGTACCCCCAGGTGTTCCAAAACCAGCCAGATTTGAGAAACGGTTCTCTGCAAATGAATAGGGGAGTGCTCCTGATTTTTAACATTCCCTTTCCAAGATTGACCTAAAAAAAGGAGGTAGACTTACATAAGGAGCCTCTAGTTTCAATTTATTTTCAGAAATACTTCATCAATTCAGTAATTTGGGTTTATAAGGAAATACTGAAAAGAGCAGAGAGGGAAGTGCAGAAGAGCCATGGAGTACTTGCCCTTCCTTCAGAGCTTATGTGCGCCCTCTGCACCAAGCATGCTTCCCTTCAGGACTGCTAATTGAATGCAGTAAAAAATGTGTAAGGAAGAGCAAAAATTTGTTAGTTAAAAACTGACCCTAACAAATGACCCTCAGAAGACTACCACCCAGACACACTTACAAACATGCAGATGTCAAATATTTTTTATTGTAGTCAACTCTGTACAACTTAGCAAGCTCACTTACCTACTTGCTACTTTGATTTACAAAGCACAAGAGATCTTAGGGGCTGGGGACCTAACAGAAGGCCTTTGAACTGAGCTATGTGCCCCCCTTTTTATTATATTGAGACACTTTTTTTTTTTTTTTTTGAGACAGGGTCTCACTATGTAGTTCAGGCTGGGCTTGAACTTGGGAATTCTTCTGCCTTAGTCTTCCAGGGTTGGGATTACAGGTATGCGCTTCCATATCCACTTTTCAAATGGGAAAATCTCTAAATGGTACTTCTTCTACCATGAATCTTGCTGTTACTACTGCTTTATTAATAAATGGTGTGGGGTTTTTTTTGGCACCGGGGATCAAACTCATGACCTTGTGCTTACCAGGTAAGAGCTTAAGCTGCTAAGCTAAATCCCCAGCCCCATACTACTGCTTTATTACAGTCTGCAGCTAACTGAGGAGAAGGAGTATCACTTACCCACATTAAGCTTTGTAGGGCTGCACTGCCAGATGAGATGCTGTGCTGTCTTCATCAAAATACCCGGTCATGGAACTATTAGTTGAGTGGTTACTGTGTCACATGTAAGCATCATAGCATACAAAAGTCACTAATAAAAATAGCACCCAACACAGTATGTGTTTGTCTGGATAATGAACACCCTCAAGGAATGGATGGCTGCACAGAGGAATGGTACAATACTACCTTTAGTGAGAATACTGTTTTAGTACTTTATCTGTAAAGATACCCATGGCTCACCAGTAGTTTCTTTAAGTTAAACTACTGAAAAGTGCAGATCCACAATCCTTTACCCAAGCCTTCGGCTTTACCGATTCTGCAGGGTATTTTTAAAGTACATCCTTAGCACCCCAAAGGGTCACAGTCCCTTTTAGTGACCACAAATATCTCAATGATTTAGATCAGGTTTTGATGCATAATGAGATATGGAAAAAGATTTTCAGAGTTTTTCTTGGAATTCAGATGTAACTGGACCTCTATAAAACATTAATGTGGGAATGGGAACACAATCCACCTTTCCTGAGATAGCCCCCTTCCTGAAGAATTTTGAATCTTATATGAGAACCACTGAAAGTTTAAATATTAAACCAATAAATCTTTATTATTTAAACAGTTTTCACGGCATATTTTTATAAATTTAAAAAATAAATATTTGCATTATAGCAGAAAGTCACATGTATTGCATCAACTCACTTTTACAATTTAATGACGAGATAATTAAGCATCAGCACCATAAAACTGTTAAAATTTGTTTCTGAAAATTCAAGGATATAGTTCTGAAGCATTGAAGATGGACTAAATATTAACCTGCAGCATCAGTAATTCTGGAAGCTATCGGTTAGTGACTGGTTCTCATAGTAGCCAATGTATGTTTCTGGCAACTGTAGAGACAAAGTTCTTCCATGAGCATCAGCAAGCCGTCTGATAACCTATCAGCATCTCATGGTTCACAGGAAAGAACTGCAAGTTATTTAGTGTAATTCCTATCTGTAATTTGAGTTGCACAGACATCATTCACTCTAGCAAAAAAAGGGCAAAGACTGTTTCTATCATGCTTTTTTTCCTTCTTATAGAAGCTTAGCATAAGATTAAATCAGTATTTTTAGCCTTTAAAAGTCATCTCAGTTCAATTATAACCATGGAAACTGTACTGATATCAGAACATAACTATTTTATTACAAAACTTAACATTATTTACAAGATGGAAAAATAATCAAATGACTATTCCAGGGTGACGATAAAGCTTTTTCACCTGGTGATTGAAAAGTAACATTTCCATGCACTCACACATCAGATCATTTCTGAGATACTCAAGTTCTTAAAGCATGTTAGTAAAACTTTAATGTGTTCACAACAGTATACTTATGAAGATGGGGGGAAAAATTCATGGTTTTGTACAATAAATTTAGTATTAAGTTTGTTCATTTTAGTAGTTTTTGGTTTTCATGAATACTCACAGCATCGAATATTTTGCATTAAGAATTGTAATAGTACCTCTCACACTGCTGAATTCATCACCACAAGAAAAACACAAATAATTTTAATGCTTTTGCACTGAACCGAATAGTTTGTAATTCCAAAGTTATATTAAACTGAAGCCTTCATTGTGATCAATAGCTTGGATCAGTTTAGAGCGTAGAGTTTCTTTTTCTGTATATTTTGGAAGATCAAGAAGATTAAAACAGGTATGAGAAACCGGGAGATATTCCTCACCACCTCCTGTTGGCTGGATGACTAGTTTCAGACTCTTCATACCAAGAATAGGAATGCGATCACTACCTGTCAAAAATACTGCCAAGAAAAACATATTTGAGCAAAAAATAGAGTAGCTAACCGTAAATACTTAGTAGTCATCGTAGCAGAGCTCTACACTAACATCTGTACTAAGGTGAAAACCTACTTTCAGAATTTGTAGAAAACAAGTTTTTGTTTTGTCTTTTTCTCTTTTCTTGGTCTTTTTTGAGACTGGGTTTCACTATTTAGTTCAGGCTGGCTTTGAACTCACTCTGTAGCCTAGGCTGGTCTTGAACTCACAGTGTTCCTCCTGCCTCAGCCTCTCAAGTGGTGGGCTCACAGGTGTGTACTACTACACCCGGGTGAAAACAAGGTTTTTGAGACACACTATCTACACATTTCTCTTTAAATATGTGATCTTAATATCGCATACGTGAGGTTCTCAATAAATGATGAATAAATGTTATCAACTAGTTCCAAATGGCATTTAGTTGATAACATTTGGTTTTTGTTGATTCCTTTTTCTATTTGTGATAAATTTTTAATGGAGAGGCAAAAATTACTTTCGAAGAACAATAATCTGTTATCCTTATGATGCAGGAAAGAATTTAACCGAGACCTTCAAAAAGATTGCCAAAAATATTCTTGGCAACTGCAGTTGTATCAAATGGAGGGTCACTGATTTAGATATATAAAATTCTGACATAAAAATAAATCATGTTTCAATTAGAATTCAGATTTTAACACATGAAAAAGAAAAGTTCTATTTTCTACAAAAAATCCCAAAGTTTTGGTGGTAAGGCAAAGAAAAAAAACAGACCAAATGCAGAAAAGAGCTATCTTTCAAAGATATTTTTAGAAATCCTGAAAGTATATAATCCTACGTTATTGTAACTAATTATAGTTTATTTCTTTTCTTTCTTTTTTCTTTGTTTGAGACAGTCTCAAGTACAGGTTGGCCTTGAACTCAGTATGTAGCCCAGGCTGACCTTGAACTCATGGCAGTCCTGCCTCAGCCTCCTGAATGATAAGATTACAGACATGCTATCCTGTCTGGCTTTAGTCTGTTTCATTTCTAAGAACCAATGCTATTTTGGAGACAAACTGAATTTAGCCTTTGTAATATGAACACATGTAATTAAGAATACAGATTAGCCCTTTTAAAAATTAATTGAAGCAGGCTGGGGATTTAGCTCAGTGGCTTAAGCACCTGCCTGGCAGGTACAAGGTGCAAGGTTGTGCGTTCGATCCCCGGTACCCACCCTACAAAAAATTTAACTGAAGCACTGGGTGTGGTGACGCACACCTGTAATCCCAGGACTCAGAAGGCTGAGACAGGAGGATCATCACAAGGTCAAGGCCAGCCTAGCTACATAATGAGTTCAAGGCCAATCTGAACTACATAGTGAGACCCTGTCTCAAAAAAAAACAGAGCAAAAACAAAATCTAATTCATTAAAGTGAGTAAATCAATATTCTATGAGAACAAATTTAAATAATTAGATTCTTGTCTCAAAATAGGGAACTATTACTTATATTAGAAATACTTACATAGAAACTGTTTTTTCTTTTCCAATGGTAGTTCATGAAACACTTCCCAAAAAATTTTTATGGTAGGATGTTCTGCCCAGTATTCCCCTTTGTATTCTGTATTCTAAAAACAACATAACCTTTTATTAATATTGAGAGATTAATTTTGTCTTAATAAACTGACTGAACAAATTGACTTATTTAGCCCACAGACCTACAATTGTCCAGGAGTTTGAAACCTATTTAATATAACTGATGGTCCACTTTTTTCTGGGCACTTTGTAATGTGAAGCCATTAGTTGCCAAGAGAAAGAGAAGATACATATCTATGTATCTATGTCTCACCAGAAATGTCTCATCATTTTAAAGAATGTGATCAAATACAACTGTTATCTTCATAAGTAAATATATGAGTAAGGATAGAGTTAATAAGATAATGTTAAAGGATTTTTAAAAGTTTAACATCTGTAATTACATAATCTTTTCCCACAGTCATGAACAGTCAAACTCTTTATTTATTTATTTATTTTCAAACTCTTTACATTCCATCTCTTCTTCACTAAAATGATACTGAGAAGGGCTGTTAAAAATGTAAAACTTGGTTGCATTATTTGTGGAAGCTCAAACTTGTAAAGGTTAAATACCATAATTTTTCCATTTATTCTGCATTTTGATTCTGAAAACTGGCTTTGCCCGTTTCTTATTAAAAAAACTTGTTGTAAATCAAAAATAAAATAAAATAAAATAAAATAAAATAAAATAAAATAAAATAAAATAAAGTGATACTGAGAGGACACTAATAATTTTCTGAGGTAGTTTGTTTCCAAAATGGCCCCTAATGAACCTTCAGGTGTTCTTGTCCTGTACAGTCCCTCCCAGGCTGAATGACCCTAATCTGTATAATCGTTAGAATACTGCAGACCTGAGGAATGTACTACACATCTACATGAGGCTAGATCATAAAACAACCAAATCAAAAAACACCTTTATAGCTTTAGCCCCCTTTTAGACGGTCACCACTTCACAACGTCTGTCAGTGTTAGGTTGAGGCCCCTTGCTAATAGCCATGTGAGTGAGCCATTTTGGAAGTGTACATCCTTAAACCTTTAGATAACTGTAGCACCAGCTAGTATCTTAAGGGCACCATCATCAGAGACCCCCCGAGTCTACAAAAGCATTTAATTAAGCTATTCCTGAATTCCTGACCCACAGACAATAAACGTTATTTTTAAGCCACTATGTTCTGGAATCACAGAAACAGTAGCAATATACTTTCCAAAAACATTAGTACTGCACTAAGAGAGAAATGGGACAAGGAGGAGAGAGGGAGTAGTTCACATTGTGTTCTTTAAAATCCAGTTATACTTGGTGGTAACTTTCTTTTTTTTTTGAGACAAGGTCTCACTATGCTGTGCAGGCTGGCCTTGAACTCACTATGTAGCACAGGGGATTATAGGCACACGCCAGCATGCCCAGTTCTGGCTTCAACCTTCAGTTCTCAAAGATCCTTCTCACATCAGGACTACTCCCGGACTCTTGCATTCCCTTTGTATTTGTTAAAAGTCAATTAAGTAATGTCTGGCTCCCTTCAGAGGCAATGACCATGTTTTAACTACTGTTTCCCTAATCTTTGCATAGGGGTTTCAGCAGAAGATCAATACACATTTGTTCACTGGCTCTTGAATTTTGGACTTTCCTTATTCATACCTGTGTCTACTTATTCGTAGCTATGATTATCTCAATCATCCAACTCTCAGTAATTCAGATCTGTAACATTTTTGTTGTACTTGTACTTACGCTTGGAGAAAGCGGCCTGATTGTCAGCAATACATATAAACATGCTTGAATTTAAAGTCTGAGCATGTTAGTGGGGAATGAAAGGTGCATGACTAAAAAGCTTTATTTTTGTCTTTTACATCACTAAATAGATTGAGGGAAATGTATCATAGATAAGAATATTTAAAGCCACAAATCATAATCACTAAAATTATACTCAGATACTTAATAAAAAAGGTACACTAACATACACTAAAGTATACTGAGTACACTGGAAATATACCCCCCAAAACACCCCAACTGGAACACTCGCCAAGGGTAGGTGTTTAGCGCTTGGTGAGCGCTATTAGATGCTGGGGATACCACAGATGTTTACAATGTGGTGGGGTGGGCAAAGCAAACATAAAGACAAGTAAGTGAAGTTTGCTTTATATCAAATTCAAAGAAAAATCCAACAGGGAAGGGAGATGGTGTATGTGTGCGTGTGCATGCTTCTGCCTGTGCAGGGAGGGCAGGGTTTGCAAATTTAGATCAGTTATCCAGGGAAGTCTTTGGAAAGATACAAAACCTAAAACCTTCTGGGATTATCAGGGTGAAGAGAATCCAGGCACAGGGAAAAGGAACAGAACAGCCTCACGAATGGAGTGAGCCAGGGCGGTTCCTGGCTGCATGGGTTGAAGCAGAGTGAGAGGAACACTGGCAGGTAAGGGAGCAGGGACACACTGCATGATTTCAAGGGTGATGAAAAACCACAGCATTCTATTCTATGGTGATCAGAAGTAGAGTTCATTTCCAGGGAGGGAACCCTTAAAGCCTGTATCTACAAGTTTCACCTCTTGACCAGGTCAATTCAGGAAGCCTGGCTACCAGCTTTGTGTGTGCCATCCTGTTTTACCTGTTTTCCCAGATTCTAAAGCTTCTCTTTGCAGTTGTTTGTTGGATAAGAGAAAGGATACGAGAAGCTTAATCATTTTCTCTTTTTGGCAGTGCTGGGAATTGAACCCAGGGCCTCCACACTGAGATACATTCCCAGCCCTTTTAAAGTTTTTTATATTTTGTGTCAGAGTCTCACTGAGTTGCCCACGCTGGACTTGAACTTCTACTCCTCCTGCCTCAGCCTTGCCCAGGGCTGGAATTACTGAGTGGCTCCCTGCTTGTTTTTGTTTTTTTCCTGTTTGGAGGATTGAACTTGGTGGGGGGTGGGGGGTGTTTCACACTGACCTACATCTCAGGGCCTCCCCCCTCCCCATTTTTCATTTTGTCACAGGGTCTTGCAAAATCACTACATTTCCAAACTGGTCTTTAATCTGTGATCCTCCTCCCTCAGCTTCCCAATATACTGGGATTATACTAATTATTCCTTAGGGACTCAAGGAACTCTACTGCTTTTAGTCTATCTATATACCCTCGCCATTAGAAAAGCTACACATCAGAGATTCTAGGGTGCAGAATGGGCTGTCTCCTGGCAACCTTGTGCTGCAGGGGCAGCAGTGGCCAATTTATAGCACACGTGCTGCAGCGGGGCTGTTTGTATCAATGAAAGTTCTAAAACATTCATCATCACTGGAGAGGTTCAGAATCCTATTTTCTCTGACCTAAGTCATACATCAACTTATCTGTTTTCCATCAAACTAATTTTTTCTAGTTCATTATGTACATGTTTTTTGATATCTGTCCTCCTATTTTGATTTTTTTTTCCTGTCTTTTTGAGACAGGTTCTTGCTATGCAGTTCAGGCTGGTCTTGAATTCACAACATAGCCCAGGATGCCCTCCAATTCAGAGTGATTCTCCTGCCTCAGTGTCCTGAGTGTTGGGATTACAGGCATGCACGACCATGTTCAACCTATTTTGAATGTCTTTACTGTTATTTTAGTGAGATTTGGAAAGGAAACAGAGATAAATGTGTGTTGAATTTAAAATCTTAAATTCGAAGCCAGGTGTGGTGGCACACGCCTGTAATCCCAGCACTCAGATCACTGCGAGTTCAAGACCAGTCTGGGTTACACAGTGAGCTCACTGCCAGCCTGAACTATATTGTGAGCCCCTGTGTCAAAAAAGACAAAAAAAAAAAATCAAATCAAATCTTAAAATTCATTTTTGCTGGCCTTGAATTCACTTTGTAATCCACAGCTTAAACTCATAGCTATCCTTCCTCAGCCTCTCAAGTGCTGAGATTATAGGTGTCATCACACCTGGCACATTTGGCTTCTAATTATTTTTTAAAATTTAAATTTTATTCCTTAAATTCATACATAGTAAAATTGCCTTTTTACGGAACGTGTACAGTTCGATGAGCTTTAAACATAACTATAGAACCATGTAACTGCTAACGCTGTTCAGGCACTCAAGTTTCCTCTCCACAGTCACACTTCCCTCTATCCTTAACCATCTGCCACAGTTCTGTCACGCTAGTAGAATCGCTAGTAAGGATCTTTGGAGACCGAGGGCTTCCTTCACTCAGCATAAAGCACATCCAGATGTACACACATCAACAGTGGAATACTTTTTTAATGTTCAATAGTATTCTACAGATAGAATGTATCAGGGTTGTTGATCCACTGTCCAGGTTTTGGCTTTTTTTGGGGGGTATGTACTAGGGATTGAACCCAGGGAACACTGAGCCTTTTTCCTCTTGAGATAAAGTTAAATTGCTTCAATCTGCAATCTTCCTGTGTCACTCCCCAGTAGTTAGGATTATAGGAACATGCCATGACTGCCTTACATCTTAACCATTTTTAAGTAAATGGTTCTGTGGCATCAAGTACATTCACCCTGTGTGTAACCATTACCAACATCTAAATCTAGAACTCATCATCTAGTAAAACTGAAACTCTATAACCATGCAAATGTCTTCACTCACATATTTCTGCTACAACAAATGTATTCGTAAGAAACTGTCAAACCACAAAAACTATAGGATGCTAGCATATTTGGAAAACGGACAGGTTAACCTAATCTTGATCTTTTTACTAAATGTCTACTGAAAGAAATATTTGCAAATTACTGGGATATACAAGAAAAGTTAAAAAAAATCTATAATCTCCCCCTTGAAGATTGGCTGTGGCATTAGTAATAAAGACCATGAGCATTATTTTTCTGGATAAACTAATTAAAGGGAATGACGATCTTGAGCGCTGCACATGCTTTTCAGAATGGTTTTCCTAGGACTGAGGCAGAATGGAAACCCATTCGGTCTGGGCTGGTGCTTCTACTTAAGACTGTACTGAAGATGATGGTGTTTTTCTCGATCAACACCACCAATACAGGCAAATACAAACATACTCGCCTAATTCCTACAGTCCAAATCTATTTACTATGGAGTCAGGAACGCAGCATTTTCCTATAAATTGATAGCAATAAATTATATAAAAACAGAAAGTAACATAAAAAAGGCAAGACTTCCACCTTACTAAGACATTTTCTTTTTCCTTTTTTTTTTTTTTTTTTTTTTGGTACCGGGAATCAAACTCACAACCTTGTGCTTGCCACACAGGTGCTGTGCTGCTGAGCTATATTGCTGACCCTCATTCCTTTTCCTTTCCATTTGAACAATGTTACAGATTTGTTTCTCCCTACCTTTTCCAATTCCTTCCAATCATAATTTGTATTTCCAATAACCATGGCTTGTAGTTCATTAGGCTGGAAGAGCAGAAGAACTTTTCCTCCACAGACCTTATGAAAACCCGCATGAAAAGCGTCAAATAAGGAAGCCACTGATTTATTGAATATATAGTCCACATATGCATCAACGAACTCCTGCCTAGAAAAGGAAAAGGACACATGCACACGTTATTTTAAAGACCACTTATGGAGAATATATAATATAGTCTAACTACAACTGAGTGCTGCTACACTTCTTGCTACTTATCTACTAAACTGAGGAAAGTGCGTAGGGCTCAAAGGGGACAAAGTCATTATGGAGAAATCTATTATTCTTTCCACACTTAAAAACAAATTCGGGTGTTATCTCTGAGGCACTCACAGTTCTCTTTAGGCTATTCCTAATGGGAAAATGTCATCTCCTGATGAGCAGAATGACACAACTGGCAACTAAAGTTTTTAAATATTCACAAGTTACTGAAACTAGTTACCACTTCTCAGGCACTGGCAAAGGAGCACTCGAATACTCAAGTCCCGGGTGATGAAAAATGAGAGCTCTGGGACTCAGACTATTCGATAAAGTAGTCCTTTTACTTTGGATTCTAAGAAACCTGAACAAAATTTATTTAAAAAAAATACCCTACAAGTGAGTACACTGGACAACATTTTAGAATAATCACTGAAGATTACACAAGCAGTTTCTTTTCACAGGTGCACATACATACCCTCACAAACACTTCTGACTCTCTCCTGCCTAATATTCACAAAAGAAAAGTTAATTACCTAGTAATTAGAACAAGAATTTTACTTAATTTGTCTTGGTTTACTGGCCACAAACACTTACATGAAACAATCTGGTCAAACAGGTAACAGAAATAATTACTAGAAGACTTGATTATTTTTTGCTCTTGTCTTCCAAATATTATATGATGATTCTCTAAATGGGAATCAGATATGTTTAATCATCTATAGACAACCTTCTATCAAGTTATACCAAAATTCCAAATTGAATTTAAATAGAGGGGAATACATGGTCAAAGGAAGTCACCATAAAATATAAAATTGGTGAGCCTATGAAAAAAACCAACAGCATGTGCTATTAGGTTCAGATGAGAAAATATCAGCTTTGAAATACATAATTTTATAATTCATCCAATTAGAAAGTTAAAGTCACCTGTACAAGCTAAGATTCTCAAGCACAAAAGGCTGTATCTTTTATGTGACAACTTATTTTTTGTCAAAAATTTTAAAAACATTTTTCAGCTAGACAGTCTGTATGAAATATATTTTTAGAAATTAAAAATTAGTACAACGGAATTTTTAAAAGCAGAAAAAAGTCTAATCATAAACTAGGCACCGTGGCACACACCTGTAATTCCAGATAGTCTGGAGGCTGAGGTAGGAGGGTGGAAAATTCAGAGCCAATCTGGGCAACTTAGTGAGATCCTGTCTCAAAAAGTGAAAAGAGCTGGGGTGTGGTACAATGGCACAGCACATGCCTAGCATGTGTGAGGCTCTCAGTTCAATCCATTGCACACACACAATAAAATAAAAAATCTAAAATCATAGCTATCTTTTCAAAAATCATATTAATTAATTGATTTATTTATTGACAGTCTTACTATGTAGTCCAGGCTGGCCTTGACCCACTATGTAGCCTAGGTTGCCCTCTAACTTGCAATCATACTCCTGCCTCAGCCTCCTGAGGGCTGGAATTAATAGGCATGTGCTACCTTTTCTGGTTTTTCACCAAAAAAAAAAAAAAAAAAAGTTTTTGTTTGAGACAGAGTCTTGCTATGTAGTTGAGAGTTGAGGGTGTCCTTGAACTCGCTGTGCAGCCCAGGCTGGCTTCAAACTTGCGGTGATCCTCCTGACTCAGCCGCTAGAGTGCTGGGATTATAGGCACATGCTGCTCTGTCCAGTTTTCACAATATAATTGTTTTAAAGGACAGCCAGGACCATTTTTTTCTCACATCATTGTAACAGGCTTTACTTTGACCAAAGTAAGACATACACCTAGTTTAAAATATCAATTGTAACAACAGTAATAATCCTAATAGCCAACATTTACTGAACACATCCATGTGCTAGGTCTTATTTTAAGTATCTTAAAAATTCCTCTCTCACCTATTCCTCAAAATAACCCCACAAAGTAGGTATACTTTCCCAATCTATTCTTCTGAAAAGGAGACCGAGGCAGAGACATCAACTAATTACCTAAAGCTTCTAAATAGCAGAATAAGAATTACAATTATTTGGATCACACCCCTGGCAACAATCTTTGCTGAAAAATTAGAACAAAACAGAGAACAAGACAGTTCTCTGCCCTTCATTTCCCCACCATTTCCCTTCAATTTCTGTCATTTGAAGTCAGCGGTTTGTTAACTCTTGCTATTCCTTTGGAAGTTTACTTTCAGGCTTCTAATGACATAGCTCTTTTCTTATACCTTGATGTTCAGTTTTAAATATTTAATGAACCAAATCCCCACTGGGAAAGGTGAGGATTTTACCTTTATTTAATTACTCCATTCTCATTTTTCTACCCCCATAAACTCATTATATTACTATATAACAATTTTTGATTCAAAGTCACTGTTAACATTTTCATGATTATAAATATCATTCATAAGCTGTATTCTGATTACTTTTGTACCAGGAATCAAACTCAGGACCTCGTGCTTGTCAGACAGGTGCCATGCTGCTGAGCTAAATCCCTGGCCCTACCTTTCTTTTATTAAAAATGAATTTTTTTCATTTACTTATTTATTTGTTTGTTTGCCATTTCCCCCCAATCACTCCAACAGAAACATTCATTTCTTCTTCCTTCCTATACATTAGGGTAGCATCAGCTGTGTTTTACTTCTGGACCCCTCCATGTTCTCTTTAACCCAAACTGTTAGCCGTTTCTAAATTTTCTACACAGATATTGTTCCTTTAGAAGGAAGCCTCTTTGCCTCTCTCATACATCATATCCTGTATCTTCCTCTTTTTTTGATTTGTTTTGGGAGAATACATGTACTTCAAAAAGAGGCATCAGAAGTAAATTCTGATACTGAGCATGTGCAAATAAATGTTTATATGCACAGTCACACACCGATGGTGCAGATGTAAGAGTCTAAGTTAAAAATGATTTCCTCCCACAATTCTGATCTAGCTTCTAATGCTGTTCTTTATAAGTCTGATATCATTCTGATTCCTAATTCTTTGTATGTTCTCCACTCCATTATATAATGTAGCTTTCTTTTAAGTTACCACAATTTTCTAGGTTCCAAAAATGAGCCTGTTGTAGTTTTCTCTCACTTCTTTTTGCTCTTTTATGAACTTTTCATCACTTTACTGATGCTTTAAAGGGACTTTAAGAGTAAAGGCATATTATTTCCTCACTAAAAATTCAAAGACTTAAGTTTTATGTGAGTGAAAATTTAGATTTGTGATGTTTCTAAATAAAGAAAAAAATGCCTAGTGAGTTTCACTGTGTCCACTGATGCTACTGTAATTCACTTACCGATTCTGTCTGTTAACAGCTGTGTCTGCACCATTTAGAACCAGCTCTTTCACTTCTGTTGCACCAAAGTTTTCAACTGTGATCTATTAATTTAAATTTTCAAAAAAAAGTCAACGTCAGACTCAAAACTTAAATAGTATCTTAATAACCTATATTTTTCCTTTCTCTTATTAAAGATAAAAACTAATAAATTTGAGACAAAACTCTTCTATTATAAGCTTATTTATGAATTCTGCTTAAAGTCACAACTAAAAATTCTCATTCACTAGTCGTTTAGTATCCTACCATGACAAACTGACTATAAATTACCAAGTGTTTGTTCAATTAGGCACAGGAAATTAATGACTTATTGTGCATAAAACTTTAAAACAGATTAAAGTATTAGAGAGGACACCTTCTTTAATGAATGATTAAATCCAACTAACAGAATGCATTCAGCTTAGAACTATGCATTCTTTCAACATGACAACCACCACTCTCCTGTACTCCTCTGTCTTGTGTACCTGATCACAGGCCTTTTAAATAATGCATTAATTTAATTTATAAAGGTGGTCAGTTATTTTGATATTTTTATTTCTCCAACTAGTCTTTAAAAAAAAAGTATTACCATTCTCAGATCTATACCCTTTTGCTATACTTTCTTTTTGGAATATTTTCCTCTTTTGTGAAAATCTGGGATCTATAGAAAGCCACTGGAAGTCGGATAGGTAAGAGATGAATACTTCTTACTCTGAAGTTTATTATCTAGTAAAGGAAGAGAGACGCGACATGTAAACAACTAATAGTAAAATAATGTTATATGTAACAGGGACATGAACAAAATTTTACAAGACCACACAAGAAAGAAAATTCCAATTAGAGAAAATATGAAAGACCTTGAGGAAGGTCTTTTGTAAAGACCACTGTAAATGCCATTTATAAAGCACCTAGACAGATGGGTATGACTCTGAACACTAGGAGATGAGTAATATTTCAGAATGAGCACAACTACTTAATAGAAGAATAAAATATGAGTCTAAATATCACGTCCTGAAAATGTATGGCAAGTGGCTCTAAAAATAGGAAAGAATACTGTGTGATATGATACAATTTGGTATGAATGGAGGGAGACAATGAAAGTTAGAAAAATAGCCAGATTATAAATGTCTCTATTGCCCATTCTACAGTTTTTATTGTGCAAGCAACAAAAAGTCATAAATAATTCAAAGAAAGAAATGGCACAAAAAAGAAATTGTTAAATATAGATGCTTATTAGTGATCACTAAGTTAAAAATTAAACTGCTTGGGATTCAACTTTTTAGTTGATCAAGACAATCAATCAAAATTTAAAGACATTTTAAATGGATATAAATGAATCAACTGAAAAGAAGAACCAAAATTTAACAGAAAATAGGAAGAATTCCAACTAGGATATTTCTTGGAAAAAATACCATGAAAATTTATATCATCCTAAAACCTATCAAATATTCTTATGTACCATGTGCCAATAAAAACTGTTAACTTTTGTGAGGGGGCAATAGGGGAGGGATTGTGTAATAGAATATAGTATTTTTTGTCAGTATTGACAACAAAACCATGGAGCAAACTGGGAGAAGGAAAATAAACAAATACAAACATTTAAAAAAAATTTTTTTTAAGAAGACCTGAAGGTTTTACCATTTTCCTGAGTCTGACTTATTCAAATTGTCCCCTCACAAAGCATCTTTCTATCACCTTTGTTGATATTCTCTTATTCAACTGCTAGATGGTCTATTTCTGCTAGATCCTCATCTGTCAATGGCTTTGCATGTGCTTAGATCAGTCATTCAACATCCCTTTCACTGCCTGAATATAATTTTGCATCTTTTACAAGATTTGCAATTTTGTTTCTAAATAATAATTGGAATATATTTGTATTATACTAAGTTAACCCACAGTAAGATAAAATAGGCAAGAATGAGTAGTTGTTTGAAGTAAAAAGGGATGTATTGGAGGAAATAACTGGAGGAAATAACTTTTAAGCAGCAATTTCATTAGTAATACTCATGCTACAATAATGTTTCACTTTTGTAAACATTCCTTTAATTGAAAGCTCTAAAATGAACATGTGGATAACAACTCTTTGTATCTGTAAATATTTTTAGCATATTAATGCAATATATACATTTGAAGTCACAGGAGTATGAATGCTGACTCTGAGATATAATTACTGTTTTCAATTTCTTCACCTGTAAAACAGGAATAGTAACCTCACAGGACTAATGAAGGTGAATAATGCATATATTGGAACTAGCACGTAGTAAATGCTCAATAAATGTTAGATAAAGGGTTAAGAATCCCATCTACCAAAATAATGAAAAATCATAAAGCACAACAGTTTAATAAAAGGGATAATGAATAATCAAGTTAACCTATGTCTTTTCATCTTACCGTAAAATTTAGACAAAATGTTTCCTCTATATCATCTTCTGGGTAATCCAGTAATTGTTGCATGCTTCTGCAAAATAACATAATATATTTCTTGAAGGTAAAACATAATTGGGCATTCTGACTTTCTGCTTATGAATAAGTATATATTTCTCATTCCCTGTCGATAAATTCTTCCATTAATTTGTAATTTTATATTTGTTTCAGAATACTGATTATACAATGGCAAATGTATAAACAACATTGGAAGAGTTTTTCTCTCTTCTTCTAAATAAAAAGGCATGTATCAAACTCATTTCTAACATTTGTTTTTATAATTTTTATTCCACCTTATATAATAAAAAACCTTTTTACATATTCAAAGATGGAAGGAATATAATCAGAAGTCCAAATATGTCATTTAAACACTCTCAGAAAACTTTACTTCCTAAATCACTAAAAGTTTAGCTCTGAAGACAAAAATCTGGAATGCTATTAAAATAATTTACTCTTTCAAGAGAAAATTTTGATCTCAGTAAGGGCTTCTGGTTATTTCAGAAATTTAATAGAAGTAACAGAACATAGTTATTCCCAGAAGGAAAATACTCTGTACTTTCCCCATTTTTTGCCTCTTAAACTCCACCCTCAACAATTTTTATAACTGACCTCCCAACATCAGGCATTAATTCTTTCAAATCATCCAGAGATGGTTTCTTTTTCAGCAGTTTCTTATATAAAGCCAAAGGAAAATGCAGGTCCACAATAGTAAAATTATAAATTGCCAATCCACAAATAACACCAATCAAGTGGAACAAATCGCTATCTTCAAATGTCTGAAAAATATAAAAGAAAATAAGTTAGATCTATCTTACAAGTTAAAACATTAACCTTTTTCTGATTACAGAAACCTATACTAAAACAAACAACAATAAACCTAAGCTCACAGTAGAAAATCTAAAAGTATAGAAAAAAGTAACAAGAAACTTTATTCTTACTATACTACCTCTCTGGCATAACATCACTTAGTATTTTTTACATTTCCATTCAATGTAATTTTCTAGCTTAAATACACAGACACAGACACAGACACAGACACACACACACACACACACACACACACACTCCTTTACCAGGAATATAAGCATTTCCATGTCACTAAATATTAAATTAGGGCCAGGAACACACATAGTTTTTAGTGATAGGTACTTGCCTACCATGGGTAATACAATATCCATCCATCTATTCATCCACCCATCCATCTATCCTTCCTTCCTTCCGTCCCTCCCTTCCTCCCTTCTTTCTTTCTTTGTGCCAAGGATCGAACTCACAACCTCGTACCCTGAGCTAAATCCCCGTCCCTATTTTTTGAGACAGGGTCTCACTATGCAGTTGAGGCTGGTCCTGAACTCATGACGATCCTCCTGCCTCAGCCTCCTGAGTGCTGGGATTACAGGTGTGCGCCACCATGCTCGGCTAAAATGCTATATTTTAAAGTTCTATCTCATTTTTCTTGTCATGAAATGTTCCTTCTAGAACATTACATTATATGAAGCTATATCTGTTAAATTAGCTATTTTACTTTAGTTGGCTAGATAAAAACATTACAAAATATTCTCCACCTTTAAAGGACAATATATAATTATATTCATTTTTTTAAAAATGCTGTGAATATGACGGTTCAGAAAGTAAACTTTTTAATTAGAACTGGACTCCAGATCAGGTTCAGTCACTATTGAGCCTCAGTGTTTTCAAAAGAAGATAAACACAGTATTTCTCACATACATTTACTGTGAAAATTAAATAAAGTACACCAAACGCTTTTAGTGCTGTTTCTGAGGCACACAGTAAAGGTTCAATAAAGTTATTCCAACTAGTAATATTCAAAGGAAAATGGGCATCTGGGGCTAGAGCTCATGCTTAATATATGTGAAGCTCAGAGTTCAATTTCAAGCACCAAAAAAAGCAGGGACCATCTTTGTTGGTTGCTGAAAAAAAGTCTTGCTATACCATCCAGGCTAGTGTCAAACCTGGGGGTTGAAGTGATGCTTCCAACTCAGCCTCCCAACTAGCTGGGACAGCAAGAAGCACACCATACGCAACGTTTTTAGATATTTTGGTTCACAGTTTGAATACTTCCACAGAAAAAGCTCTGCTTCTTACGGAAGAAATTCCTAAATTGAAAGGCAGATAAGCACAGTGCTTAACCTGTTCTAGGTTGTAATGTTACTGGCAGTCCAAGACTGTGCCTTTCTATCCAAAACTTTCTGTTTCTGATACAAACAGACAATATACATAACAGAACACATTTTCATGGGAAGATTCTGGCCTACAGGCTATAGTTTGTTAACTTGTTACCTAAATAATGAGGCATCAATGATAATTTAATTACCTCTACTGATAATTTAATTCTTCATAGAAGAAAAGTTAACCTAGCAACTATTCAATTCCCAAACTGAAATAAGCAGAAGGAAAAGTCAACATTATTTTCAGGTTAATTGTCCCTTATTTTGTTAATCCAAAATGTGTGGTAAAGCATCAGTGTGTCCTGGACAACTCCAAGTCTAAAGTTGATTATTTTTCAAATTACAAGAAAGCAGTTCTTTGAATAAAAAGCATTTTTTAAAATTCCAAAAACTTTCTGAGTTAACTCATATACACAAAGGTTTACATGTAGAAGTTGGATGGGTGGACATTTTACCTTATCAGAAAACCAGATGAGCCTGGAATCCTCATAATATCTAAACATGCCATATTTAGGATCCAGTAATTCCCTCATGATGAGCAAGAAAAATTCTTTGCGAACTCCTCCTGCATCAACAGCATCTTCTCCAACAAATATAACCTAAATTAGCATAATGCAAACATTGAATAGACCGTATAAAAAAATCAAAGTACACTCCAAAAGGCCTTATCATATGCTACTTATTACTAATAAATGCCCAGCAATTTATAGTTTAAAAATTATATAGTTTTATTTCTTAAGTATCAAAGATACACTGGAAACAAATAAGAAAACTTAGTTTCTAAATAAAGGGCCCAATTATGTAAAAGAAAATGTCAAATTACCTTGAGTGGTTTTTTGTAATCTATGTTCTTTGTTTTCCTAAGGACTTCCATTGCATCACCTACAATATTTTCTCTACGCACCACTAGAATTAAGCAGGGATTCACAGATTCAATCACTGGGAGAAAAAGAGAGGAGACATTCTGTCTGTGGGCCTGGTCAATAGCCATCTAGAAAATAAAAGATTGAAGTTTTAATAGTAAAGTTACAAAAACCCATCAGCAATAGGTATGCTATAATCTCAGAGATCACTTCTATACTACCAAATTTAGATAGCATCTAGCACAGTATTTTTTTTTTTCCTGAGTGTTTGAGACAGGGTCTTGCTATGTAGCTCATGCTGACCTTGAATTTACACTAATCCTCTGGCCTCAGTTTCTGAAGTGCTAGGAATACAGGCATGTGCCACCACACCTGACTTAACACAGTATTTTATATAGTACAGCATAAGAACTTAGTAAACAGAGTATAAATAGAATACCATTCAAGTTTTTTTGTATTAACATATAACTCATAACATTAAGGTAAGGAAACACAACTGTAATAGTGGTAAATCTCAGCTCTGTCTTTTTCCTAAAAAATAATAACATAGGGATAGAGAACAAGAAAAAGAAAACAGCATAAAATAAACCTCTGAAGAGAATAAGGAACAATCTGGCTGAGAAGTATATTATAAAAATTCATTAGTAGAGTGATCAGTGTATGTGTTTTTAGTATTTAAAGAATGCTTTTCCCCCAAAGGCTTTTATTGTGTTTTTGTTCTAAAATGAAATATACCATATTAAAACCAAAAATCACATATCATTTTGACAAAAACTGGATTAGTAGCTGTCAGCATATAGGACTTCATAAAATATTTATTTCTTCTGATGAAAATGGAAATAAACACATCCCAAAAATTCTCTCTAGTATTTACTACTAAGACATTTAGAAGGGGCAGGGCGTGATGGTGCATGACTGTAATCCCAGCACTCAAGAGGCTGAGACAGGAGGATTGTTCTGAGATCAAGGACAGCCTGGGCTACACAGTGAGTTCAGGTCCAGCCTGAACTACATAGCAAGACCCTATCTCAAAAAAGCCAAGATAGGAAGTCAGCCTGCTCATCCCGTGAGCCAGCAGCAGCCATGACTGTGGGCCAGAAAGAGAACCAAGAAGTCAGCTTGTCCTTCCCGTGAGCCAGCGGCAGCCATGGGCCAGGAAGAGAACCAAGAAGTCAGTCTACTCTGCCCATGAGCCACTGGCACGTGGGCTGTGAGACAAGAAGATCTCCCCCACAACTCCATGGGCAACTGACTGACTCAGAGGAACACAGGTTGGGATGACAGCAACTGAGGTACAAAAGCAACTTAATGCTTGCATTGATTGATTGACTTTACAGGCCTGGGGCCAGCAGTCTAAGCATCTGTTTAGAGGATTTCCTTCTGTCTTCTTTCTGAAATTCAATATTGTTCCCACTGTTTTGTTTCATTTTATTGTTTTGTTCTTGGAAAAAAAGAAAAAAAAAAAAAAAAAAGGAGTGCCATTCACAGACTGCAGAGGAAAAGAACCAGGCCTCACCAGGAAGCAATCCTGGCCGGGAAACCATATCATTTCCATTCTTTTGTTGGGTTGGGTTTTATGCTCTTTTGTTTTGTTTCATTATGTTAAATCTGATGGCATGAGCAGCCATTTGAAAGATAGCAAGACATATTATGGTAGCCATCTTGGATATACTATTGGCTTGCTTTGAAGTCCTTTATTGCATTCATTGTTCTGTTTTTACTGTTTCTATTCTATTCTGTTCTGTTCAATTTTTACTATGTCCGAAGGTATCTGCAGCTACTTGAAGATGACAAAAAGCATTATGGTAACTATTGTTGGTTTCGTAAGGTCTTGAAGTCCTGTATCACTTATACTGGTTTATTTTGATTGGTTTTATTCTGTTTTATTTTCCTTGGTTTTATTCTCTTTAAAATAAAATTTAGAAAAAACAAAAACCAGATTTACAAGAATTTCAAACACTAAGTATAGTTACCCAAACTGATGAAAAAAAGTAATCAAAATCTGGAGGCTTTAAATTTTTCAAAGCATTTTTAGGACATTAAATGTTAAAGATCTCTTTCCATCTTATCCAAAGAATACTACCTATACAGTCAGATAGTCTATACTTGAAAAAGGCTGCTCAAGACCTTTCCTCATGATAACCTACTTTAACCCTTCAAAGTCGTAAGGTGAATAAAAATTTTAAACTTTATTGTGAATGAAAAAAATGTGTGACATAAAAAAAAGATGAAAGTAAGGAGAAAAGAAGGGGATGAGAGCAGAACACAAGATAATGACTAACTTGAGAAAAACGTCTTATTACTGAAATATTAACGAAATTTCACATCCTCTTCTTAAGAAGTGCTCAAATGCTTCATAGTTTAATATCATCTCACCTCTAGAAACCTTCATCTTTTACCAAGTAAACAGGGGACATAGAATGAAGCAAGATTTTAAAACAACCTAACGTTTTACCAAGTAAAGTAGGAAAACTGTTTATAAAGATTACATATTTATACAGGCAAAGAATCTGGTATCGTTTAGAGATATAAAATTTAAAGGTTAAATTATTTTATTTTTGTAACCTTTTCTTATAAGCAGCCCTCCTAAGTATACACATGTCCCCAAATGTACAACAGTCTTCAGAGCTGCTCACAGTACTTTATAAATAACAGCCTACAATGTCATAATGTCCCCAGAATAACAATTATAGGCAATGTTCAAGTACTTATTTTTTAAAATTTCACAAGAACGGTTTTTAAAACACTCTCAAATCAGATTAGTATTACACAGTATTTTACCTGCATCTGTAAAACTGCATCCGTTTGTAACAAAGTAGTTTTTGCTTGGGCATCAAATACAAATGGGTATGTACAGATTGTAACAGGGATATCTGCCAACTGGAAATAGAGAATTAATTTATTAGTAAAAGCTGATTTATAATATATTTACTGTGAGTGCTTTGTCATTTCTTGTAAAGATGATCACATTCTTGGCTTCTTCACATGATGGTTCAGGAGTTATAAATAGAACATGTTGCTTATTTCTGAATGTAGAATTTTTATTGACAATTAGATGAGGCATTGGAATAAACCTAATTTCCAATTTTAAGAGGGAACTATATACTTGAAAGTCTATAAAATTATACACAACAAGTTTACCTTTTGCTCAGTACATATTAACTCTCAAGTTTCATTCTACAATTTGGGGCTCTTATGTTAAACAGAACATCCAGTTATTATATGCTAGGTCTACGCTAGCAACTGAGACCAGTGGTAGTATGTCTATTCCTTCATTGACGGATACTTGAGTGCCATTAGGGTGTCAAAATTAGGAATCCAAGAATCTACTGCACTTAATATTCAAAATAAGCAGTAAAAATAAGCAGTCACATATTCTTGCACTTAATGAGTATCTATTCCTCCTACGTACACAACAAGATAAAAATCTCAAAACTTAGTATTTTTGTATAGAAGAGCTATTCCAATGTACAATTCCTATGGGGGAAAAATCACTGTTTCTTTTCAAGTGATTATAACATCCTTTATAATGTCTGCATTTCTATGCATAACTATGCATCACTAAGTCTTTGTTCTGCCATACATTGAAGCATATGTGGTTTAAATATTAAGTTCAGATCATGCTTTCCCTAAATTGTCTTTTTTTCTATGCTAAGTATTCCAAATTCACTAACCATTCTGAAAATACAGGTTTCAGCTCTTTTCCATTCTAACTGCCTTGTTATGAATTACTTCAAGTGGTTTTTAACTGCAACCACCAAAAATAATCTGAAAATGCTGAGCTACTATCAACTCTGTTGTCAATATATAAGACAATACTTTTAATTATAGATATTGTACACTAAATTGCCACTAATCAGTATTTTTCATGTATTACTAGGTACTGGTCATACAAAGCCATTTAACTTCTTCAAAATTCAAAAAGATTTACATATTTCTAAAGTTCCGTTTGGCATCGAAACTCATTTTCTTTTCTTCTGGATGCTGAAGATCAAACCTACGGCCACAAGCATGTTAGACAAGCATTCTACCATTGAGCTACACAAGACAGCCCTATGTCCTAACTTAAAACTACCTCAAAATGTTTTATTGGTTCTAGTTCTGGGGGGCAAAAACTAACAAAACAGCAAAGCAAAACAGAGCAAAATCTAACATCTATAACATAACATTCTCAAGTGTTTTCAAAAGGGTGTTTTAGGGTTACTGACTACTTACACCACAGTGCTAGAACTTTAAGACAGTACATGAGACAAAGAAAGATGATCACACTGGAAGTTTAATTTTGTTCCCATTTTTAACATCAATTATTAGTTTAAAAATAAAGACCACTTTGCTTATCTAATATAGTTCTTGCATAAGCATTTGTCAAATAAAGTCTGCTTTTTGATATTAGGTCACATTACATATTAAACTGGAAGACAGAACAGAAACTATTTTGAAGTATATCTTCTTGAAAGGCATCATACAGGTATAATGTTAACTAAAACAGTTTTAATTGTCTTTAAAGTATTTTTCTGAATTGTCATACAGGGTAATTTCTATGTGCCCAAACACACATGTGCATGCACGCAGACAAGCATGCTCATGCTCTCTTTCTCAATCTCTCTTTGCAAAAACAAAACAAAACAACACAAAACAAAACAAAAAAAACCCACAAAAGAGAAATCTTTGACTCTTATCACATAGTAAAAAACAATGCATCTTATTCTGAATAGGAAACTTTACCACACCAAACTTACCTCAGTTAATCCATGGCTGACATCCTAAAACAGCAGTGCAGAGTGCAACAATAATGAGGAAAGAGCAATGTTAGTGTCCAAATTTCACTATATCTATTCAAAGTAGCATTCCATATATTTTGCTATGGATGAATACTGAATTAAAGAGGTAGAAAATACATCCATGCAACAAAATTTACCCTTCCCACATATATCATATATGTCTATAAATGTAACACTTTGTTTCAGGTACCTTGTAGTCATAAAATTATCAAGATTAGGACATAAAAGGTTTCAGGAATTAAATATTGTCATTTGCAGAATTAGTAGAATAGAAAAATTAATCCTAAACCTGATGTGATCTTGAAAGAATTGTATGGCTCCGTCTCTTTACTTAAAATGCAGAAAATATCTTGGTCTATAAGATTTACATTAATTTTGACTAAGTCCAAAGTGTTCAGTACTTTTAAATGCTACACAGAAACAAAATGAGGGTAAATAAGCCATAAATTGTTTTTATTTGACAGAAATAACCAGTAACACATGACAACTTAATATTACATGCTTTTAAAAGCTGAATAGGACTGGAGATTGGTAAGTAGAAAAGAGAAAAGGTATATACATGAAGGAAAATGGAAATTATAATAGTAAGAGCCTATTACTTCACTGAAGAAGCCTATAAGTTTTTTTTTTTTTTTTGAGATGTGGTCTTGTTCTATAATTCAGGCTGGCCTTGATCTTACAGCGATCCTCCTGCCTTAGCTTCCTGAGTGCTGCGATTACAGGTGTGTACCACCATGCATGGCTAAAAAGAACATTTTGTGATGATACCTATGTTCTGTGTCTGCACTGTCTAGTACATGACTTCATACCCTTTCTGGGAATCGAACCCTGCACCTTTGCACTAAGTTACATTTCCTGCTAAAATGCCCAGGCCATGCTGGAATTTGAGATCCTTCTACCTCAGCTTCTCAAAGCGCTGGTATTATAGTATGTACCATCACGCTCAGAACATACACTTTCTTGCAGAATATTTCCATATATACTCTGGTTTATATTCATGTAAAATAAAGCATTAGAATTCAGAAACATGTTACTAAATCTGTGTCTAACACTTCACATAGTGAATTAATCTTGTCCAGAGAGAAGGCATTGCCCTCGGTAACTGAAAGGAGAGGAAGCACAAGCAAAACATGACTGGAAATCCTATTGAGAAAGAAAATTATTGGTAACAGCTTCATTTAGGGCCGGGGACATGGCTCAAGAGTAGAACACTTGCCAAACATGCCTGGGTTTAGTGTCCGGTATGGGGCACAGGAGGAAGGGGGAGTACAAAAAGTTTCAAAAAATCCCACACACCAAGCTAATACTAAATAAGTGAGCGTATAAAAGACTTTTAGAGCAGTTGCAGAGGCTAACACCTATAATTTCAGTTACTGGGGAAGCTGGGGCAGGAGGATCTCAAATTTTGAGGCCAGGCCAGGCAATTTAATGAGATTTGCTTCAAAAATAAAATAAAAAGGCCCTAGGAATCTCAGCTCAGTGCAAAGGCCCTGGGTTCAACCTACACTGCTGAACAAATACATAAATAACTTTTTAGATTATACCAATTTAATTGGAAGGAAATTTAAAAGGAACATTTAAAATCCTTTAATAGTGTATCTCGTGGGGCTTTCCAAACAAACAGAACAGTTTTAAGTTTACAGCAAAACTGAAAAGGTACAGAAATTCCTTGTGTGCCTCTGAGCCCACATACCTATGTATAGTCTCCTGTACTATCAGCATCTCTCTTGTGGAACATTCAAAAAGTGCTATTACTATGAAGAAAATTTGAGAAGCAAAGAAACATCTATCACTATTCATCTATGGCCTACTATTTTTATATAGTTTGTTTTATGGGAGATGGACTTACATAATGAATCACTAATATGTATGTGCTATTGTTTTAATTAGAACATATAACTAGATAAAGGTGCTATACACACCATCACACACCAGGAAAGTCAAGAAGCAATGTCAGAATTCGCCGTGTGGCTAAGCAATGCTGTAGCAAACATGGCCTCACTGTACTAAAAATTTGCAGACTGGAATATGGAAAATAATAGGATATATGAAAATATGAGATAGACTATTAGACATCAAGTAAAATCATTCATCTATTAGAAAGGCACCAGATTAAGATCATTATTAGAAATTTCGATTTTGAGGATTAAGGATTGCAGAGAAAGGCTCAATAAAGTTTTGAAGTGTGCTTAAAAAATGAGGTAAGAGCCAGTGTGGTGGCTCACACTCTAGAGGCCTAGGCACTGAAGTTCAAGGCCATTCTGGGTCCCACAGCAAGACTCTGTCTGAAGGAAGGGACAGAGGAACAAGGGAAGTGAGGTGCAAAAGATGCAGATAGGGAAAGGAAGCAAGGAAGCGAAAAAAAGAGAAAGAGGGGAAGAGGGAGGGAAACAAAAAAAGAGAAGAGAAAAAAATAAAACAAAAGGGAAGCAGGAATGAACTCTGGGAAATATTAGGGTTGCAAGGTAGCTCAAATTTAATTTACCCAAGTAGTATTTCCCAAGGAAATGTAAAGGGAAAACAGTGATTGCAAGGTAGAGAACGGCATGACAAAACATGAGGTCAGTTAAAGGTGTATGGCCAGACACTCAACACAGCCCTAACAGTGTGTGAGTTCTGTACATGTACACATATGCACACACACACAGGCACGAACTACTGGCAACAATTTCTGAGTAAAGGACTCAGAAGGCATGCCTCCATCTCCGTTATTCAGGGCTGTCGAAGTTGAAGCGACAAAGGCCTGGAGGGGATGTTCAAAAGTCAGAATTTCATGGTCTAAATTAATTAGACTCCATTTACCACTTAACAGATTACCCCAGTGTCACTCAGGGCAGCATGTTTGTTTACTACTGACTGTTCTGAGCATTGCTTGGGCAGGTGTTACTTCAACCACTTGATCCTTGTATTGCACAAATTTGCTAAAACTGTTATTTCTATACTTCCTGTTATACTGTTTTACAAAATTAACAAAAAACTGTAATTTTTGGTCATCCTGTATTTAAGTAACTGGACTGATAAGTGGATTAATGGTATTTTAACCAATAGTCGATGACTCCAGTTTTTATAGACAAAACAGATGTAGTTCCTTTTTGTGTTTTAGCTTCAACTTACTACTACAGCAAAATATTAAACTATTGTTGTTGCCATACTGATTTATTCTTTTTTTTTTTTTTTTTTGCGGCACCGGGGATCGAACTCACAGCCTCGCACCTGCCAGGGCAGGCGCTTAAGTCACTGAGCCAAACTCCCAGCCCTGGTTTTTTGAGGCAGGGTTGCACTATGTAGCTCAGGCCGGCCTTGTGCTAGCGTTGTAGCCCAAGCCGGCCTTGACTCACAATGCTCCTCCTACCTCAGCCTCCCGGTGCTGGGATTAAAGGCTAAAGGCGTGCGCCACCACGCCCGGCGCCATACTGATTTAAAAGCATAACAGGATTACTCTGAACAGGTATAAAAAGGAGATACTGAAGTTGTTTAATTCAATTAAATAAAAAAAAGTAGTTTTGCAGCTTTTTTTTTTTGGTCTTTTTGAGACAAGAGTCTCACTATGCAGTTCAGGCTGGCCTTGAGCTCATTTTGTAGTTCAGGCTGGTTGTGAACTTGCAATGATCCTCTTGCCTCAGCCTCCCTAGTGCTGGGATTACAGCTCTGCACCACCATGCCCAACTTTACAGATAAAATGGAAATGAAAAATACACGGATATAATTTAGTAATCTAAGGCATAAGGAAACAGAATGACATAATCGGTCCAAGAACCTAAAGACAGGGGCAAAATATTAATACCATTAAAATGACAAAGCTTTTTTTAAAAAGGATGAACTTTTTTTTGAGAAACACTAGAGCTGCAAGGCAGTACAACTGTACTTTAGTCAACATCTTATTTTTTTAAATGCGTGAGAAAGAACTCAACTCAGCAAAGTCACTACCGATGTAACTTCTCAAAGAGAGTCTGCCCACCGGCACATCAGGCAACGGTTCCAGTTTGCTAGTGAGTGTAGCGCAACAGCTGTCCACAGGCAACACACCAGTGTAATTCACAGGACACAGTGAGGATTTAGACACACAGCACAATACTGAATATGATTTATGACTTACAAGTGTCTATGTAATATCAGGGAATACAATAGTCTCACCAATTTACATTATTTGAACTACTATTCATTTGTATCTGACATATATGTCTTGTAAGGACAGGTGTACCAGTTCATTAAAAAAAACACATCCAATTTTTAAAAAACCATTAAATTTGAAATTGATTGTATTCAAATGACAGACCCTGTGTTGATCCTTCTAGACTTTATTCCAAATTAGTCAATTTTTACTACACATATTGATAATATGCATCTATAGTAACTAAAAGTATAAAAAGGAAAGAAAAATAGCAAGGAGTTTGGGAGTAACTGTTATTTGTATGCAAACAATTTCAGAGCAAAGTTAAGGGAGAAGAGTGCCAAAATTTTTTGAGTGCCATGTTTGTTTTGAATTTTGGAGCATCTTAAACTTTAAATAACCAAATTAGGGATGCTCAACCTGTATAAGAAAAGCCAACACTAATTCACAGAATTAGTCTTTAAGGTTTAGGAATAATAAAGTATTTCTGATGGTATCTTTAAAATCCTTGACTGAAAAAGTAATGGAGAAAAAAGTGCCAAATATTTTATGCCATAAAGACAAAATATTTTCCTATTTAGCACAAGGTAAAACTTTTTATATGTGTACATAAAATTTGAGATTTTAAAAATTAAACTTTAAATATTGTGTATAATATGTTGTGAGATATAGATAGTAAAGTGATTATTATATGAAACATGTATTTCTTATAATTCACAGTAATTATACTCTGTCAAAGAATATTCTAAACTTTCATAGTGAAGCAGTAAAATTACTTCAAAATAACTCAATCAATAATGGTATACATGTATGTAAACATACAAATACATACATGTGCACTTGAATATGCCTACACACATCTGTGTCACCATAAAATACTACATGAGTTTCCTTATAACAGAATCTTTAACACTTCATTCACAGGCTCAACATGGAGTTCAACCCAGAATTACGATACTAATGCATGGCCAGGTGTGATGGTGCATGCCTGTAATCCCAGCACTTGGGAGGCTAAGGCAGGAGGATCACTGCAAGTTCAAGGTCAGCGTGGACTACAAAGCGAGTTCACAGCCAGCCTGAACCACACAGTGAAACACTACCTCAAAAAAAGACAAAAAAAAAAAAAAAAAAAAAAAAAAAAAAAAAAAAAAAAAAAAAAAAAAAAAAAAAAAAAAAAAAAAAAACAAAGCCTGAAAACAAAACAAAAAACCCCCCAAAACAAAAAAGACTACTAATACAAATAAGAATCTCATTTCAAAAAGCCGGCGGGGGAAGGGAAGAACCTCAGGGGAAAAAAATCTTTCAGAGTTCTGTGCAAATGTGAAAGTATTGAACTCTCTCAAAAAAAAAGTTTGGTAAAGTCAAACGTTATAACTAAGAGTTGCACAAAAATCTTCAAAGAGGATGCCTGCTCTCTACTACCAGAGGTAGATGAGATTCTAATTTGTTTTTTCTTTTCCTTTTTTTGAGATATGACCTTGCTATGCAGTTCAGGTGGCCTTGAACTCCCAGTGGTACCCCTGCCTCAGCCTCCTGAGTGCTGGGACTACAGGTGTGCGACAACATGCCTGGTGGATTTTGATTTTTAAAATGTGACATTAAACACAATTTATAAGGAACAGGAAAAAGGTTCCACCGCCACAACCACCTATTCATTATCATGTCTGACTAAAATGGAGAGGAAAAAAGCATGTGGTTTAAAGAACAGGTAACAGAGGGTGATTCTGAAATAACCATATAATAGATATGAATTAGAGGCAAAGAGGAAAAAACAGAAATTGAAAGACAGGCCTCAACTACCTCATGCTAATTAAAAAATAGTAATACTGAAAATAACTCCTTAATGAAAATCAACCTGATATTAGCATGGCCATGTACTAAAATCAGTTTAGATGGCACAACTACCATATTTAAAGGCAAATATTAAAATTGAAACTTTTCCACATGGCACAAAATTTTTGCTAACTAAAAAGATACCCTATTAGGTAGAACTTCCCTTAACTTCGTCAGAATACACATTGTTTATAACTTACGTAACTGATGTAAGTTCTACTCAAAAGACCACTGTCATGATTTACAGTCATCTAGGTAGTTATTTCCAAGACAATGTTTCTCAAATGAGGCTTGCAGATCACCAAAGGTTATAGTTCAGGAGGTCTATGAGTGCTCTGAAATCACTTTAAATTTAGTGTTTTTATATCCATAATAACAACAAATTAATCTCCAAAAATCTAAAATTAGGATAATCCATGTATAATTGCAGTATTGCCACACAACTCCAAGGCCTGCAAAGGTTCCGAGTGTAATACCAAACTGTCAACAAACAGGATCTCTGTAACTGTGTGAGACTTCATCCTTAAATGAGGTGCTCAATGAAGAAAGGTCAATCGTGAATGTCATATGTCATCCTAAAGGCAAATGTCTCACAGTGCAGACAGAGAAAGGCAATCAGAAAAAGAGCTATCAGACATCAAAAGAGAGGCAACTGCCAAGTTTACATCTTATGCCAAGGATGCCAGTAATAATAATTACCAGTGACAACTATATGCCAGGAACTACCTTAGGAACTCCAAATGGAGTCTATCAATTAATCTCAACAATTATTTAACATATGGACCATTGTCCTGACTCAGAAAAAATGAAATTTCAGGTAAATTACTATCCCTAAGTACATATTGTTGAATAACTGATTAGGTGGAATTTGAACCTAGGCGTGTTTAGACATAAGGATTACAGGCATATGCCACCATGCCTAGCTTGGACAAGTATTTTCGGATTACCCAACCTCAAAAGCCAGTCTGAGCCAGGCGTGGTGGCACATGCCTTTAATCCCAGCACTCGGGAGGCTAAGACAGGAGGATCATTGTGAGTTTGAGACCAGTCTGGGCTACAAAGTGAATTCAAGGCCAGCCTGAACTACATAGTGAGGACCTGTCTCAAAAAATAGGGCTGGGGATTTAGCTCAGTGGCCTAGGCGCCTGCCTGGCAGGTGCAAGGTTGTGAGTTCAATTCCCAGTACCAAAAACAAAAATAAAACAAAACCAGCCTTTGTAACATTCCCTGATTTTCATTATGTATTATTCAGGCAATTTTTACTTTGATTCATGTTAATCTTGTCCACTACATTTAAGTTCCATGAGAATAGGACCCTGTCTAACAAGTCTGGTTCCTTACTGCATTTCCAATACCCAAATTAGTGGAAGTATTTCCTAGGCAAGGAAATGAATAGACCTACATTTGTAGAAAGGCTATAAGCCTCAAAATAGCTTCCCAGTAATTCTGAAGAAAACTCAATGAGTCTCTCTCCTAGTCCAGACCCAAGTATGTCCTTAGGAAAGGAAGAGAAGTTCTAGAAGTAACCTGACTTCTGGATAATACAATATATACTAAGAAAACTACTGCTCAAAAATTCTTTGTTTTTTTCATCCCTACTTGACATATTCAGGACAGTATCAGAGTTGCTGGTGAATAAACTGAGTGCCTGTCCACAAGGAGTTTATAGCTAGCTAGCTGGTGCTTAGCAAGCAACCAAGGGTTACTCATCCTATAACCACAGGACTAACATTAAATTACCTACTTTGGGGGCAGAAAAGTTGGCCTCAAATATATTAAATGGCTAGCAAACAAGAGCATTAAACCTAATGATCTTTTATCTAGCTGCTTCCCCATTTCTACATTAAATTGTATGTGCCTAACTCAAGTTTTCTAAGATTATGCTACCATTTTAATGTCTTCATATTACGTGTCTATTAAAGAGCCACATGCAAGAAGTAGATACATGTGTGATACATATAACCATCAGAAATAAAAGTAAACAGAAAAAGGAAAATAAAAAATAGAATCAGTAGTCCCAGGTTTTCTTTTAGTTTGAAGTGTTGACCCCATAATAATAACATTCTTTACATGTCTGTTATCAGGGAGACCAGAATTTTCAACATTAGAGAAATAAGGAGTAACTTCATGAAAAATAACTAAGCGTTGAAAATCGGTATCAACTTTGCATTTTTCTTTAAAAATGTGTAATGTCTCTGGTTTGGCTTTGGTAGAAGAGTATAAAATGTTTGGTTATAAATACAGCTACTTCTTCACAATGTGTTTTTATCTAAAATTAAGTTCTGAATAAAAGCTCTGAAAAAAACTTAAGTGTTTCAAAAACACTAGTTTCTTCCATATTAGAACAAATGACACATAAAGATCAAACTATAAAAGGAGCAGGAAACATACCATTCCATAGGCCTGCTGTTGGACCCAGTTGATATAATCATTCCTTATGTCTATCAATTCTTGAACTTCATGTATATAAAATTTATCATACTGAATAATCTGTCCTGCTTTCTCGTTTACCTAAAAAAAAAATAATGAAGAAGTTTAACCAGTTACTGTACCTAAGACAGACCGGAAAATATTTAAGTAGAAAACAATTATTGAGTGCCTACTATATGCAAAATCCTAAGTAAGTGCAATGGGAGACACAAGTTTTATAAGATGTGATATCTGCATTCAAAGCTCACAATCTAGTAGGAAAGAAAGACATAAATTTTTATAACCACAGTAAAGTGAGATATGTATAATGTGTATACATTATAAACTACAAATTCTAAGGACTTAAAATTTTGAATGTCTTCTAAATAGCAATAATAATAGTCAGTATTTATTAAGTGTTTTTATTTTTTTTCCGAGACAGGGCCTCACTATGTACTTCAGGCTGATCTTGCACTCACTATGAAGCCCAGGCTGACTTCGGGCTGGCTTCAAACTCAGTGATCCTCCTGCCTCAGCTTCTTAAGCACTTGGGTTACAGGTGTGTGCCACCACACCTGACTTAAGTGTTACTATTTATCTGACATAATGATAATAACTTTAAAAGGTGACATCTGAATAAGATGTAAAAATCAACAGTGTATAGTTTATCACCCCAGATATTACTAATTACAAAAGGAAAAACAAATATTTACAATATAGAAAACCACCTTAATCAATGATTAATCATTGTGATACTGGGACAATGAAGTAAATTCCTGGTGATATAAGAGAAAGTATATACAGAAAAGATCTAAACTGAATCTAATCAAGTCTTGTAATCTAAGTTCAGTTTATAAGAAAAACAAACAAGTTAAACATGACCAGGAGGAAACAATCAGAGAAATCCAGATTGTAGAACTTACAACACTAGGCAAGACTACTAAAAAAGTCAGGTAGTGAAGATTTACCAAAAGCAAAACCCCAAAAAAAAAAAAAAAAGAGAGAGAGAGAGAGAGAGAGAGAGAAAATGATTACTTTAAATTAAAAGAGACAAGAGGAATTCTGGTGCTAAATGTGGTAGGACATTTTGTATTAGAGTAAGTGTCCTTATAGATAATGAATATATTTTGGTAGATTTATACAGTAATATTACTTTAAGCTTTTTTGTGATATTGCAACTTGTGCCTTTACAATTTTACTTTTGAATTGTTCATTGCTTGTATATAGGCCAACACTATATTTTTGTATATGGCTTTGTGACCTTGTACCATGACCTTGCTAAACCTGCCTGTCTGTTCTATTGACTTTTTTGTAGATTTTCTGTAAAAAAAAAAAAAGAGTAATTCTCCTGACAGTAACAATTACAGACTATTTATTTTCAAGACAGGTTCTATCTGTATAGTTCAGGCTGGCCTAGAACTCACTATTTAACACAGGCTGGCCTAGAATTCATTGTGATCCTCCTGTCTCGGCCTCCCCAGCACTGGGATCATAGGTGTGTGCCACCACACCCAGTAAAAATAACGAACTTTAAAGCAATGGATAAAGCAACTATTTAAAAACACTATAAATCAACTCAAAGTAGGCAAAAACAGGCAGAGATGAGAGATGGGGGTGTGGGAAAGGAGGAAGAGGGAAAGAAAGAAGAGGAAGAGGGGGAGAGAAGAAGAAGGGGATGAGGAGAAGTAGTAGCAAGAAGCACATTTTAATTTTGAATCAGCTGAAAGCAGTGGTTTTACCAGAGGCATTTTAAGAAACAAACTGGGCTTGCCAGGCTGACCAGACAGTGAAGATGAAAAAAGTCACAGAAAGCAATCCAGACAATGAAGCCCCCAAATTGTGGTCAACTCTCCTTACTTGGTTAAGTCTTAAAACAGAAGTACACAGTAATACTTGGGAGCAGGGGAGGACAACATAAAACAACAATTAAAGCTAAGCAAAAAAAAAAAAAAAAAAAAAAAAAAAAAAAAAAAAAAAAAAAAAAAAAAAAAAAAAAAAAAAAAAAAAAAAAAAAAAAAAAAAAAAAAAAAAAAAAAACCAGCAAGAAATTCAAAACTATCCATTCTACTCACAATGAAATTAAAAATAAAAGACTTGGGGTTGGGGTTTAGCTCAGTGGCGCAGTGCCTGCCTGACAAGCGTGAGGGCCTATGTTCAATTCCTGGTACCCCCCAAAAAGTAAAAGACTTTGGAATATATAATAAATTACCCAAAATGGCACTTCTATACAACACACACAAAAGACCCCTGAAAACTGTAAGGGTCCAAAAGCAAGACCCCTGAAAAATGTAAGACACTGCAAGATAAAATCAGAAACCTAAATAGATATACTACATTCTCAGGCTGGAAAAGAGTAATAAGATACAACAAATACAATATTCGACTATTCTCCAGTTTTTACAGCAGTGCTATCATTGAGGAAACTTAAATATGCCTAGCTATTATAGAATTAATTTCCTTAAGAGAAATAATGATATTGCAGCTATGTAGGAAAATGTCTGTATTCTCAATAGCCAAATGCTGAAATATTAAAGAGCAACAACTGTATTTTACTTTGAAGTGATTTGTAAAAAACTGTATACATAAACGGATATAAGGCAAATGAATGTAACAACAGGTTAACAATTACTAAATTCAGAATAGAGGTATAGATATTCATTAGATTTCTTTCAACATTTCAGTATGAACATATTCAATATGACGATTTCAATATAAAGACATTCAAAATAAAAATTAGAGAAGTGAGTAGAAAGAATACGGAGACCATTCTAGGCAAGAGCCAAAGGAGACAACAATTTGTATATACTTCCTCAGCTATATTGCTGGTCCAAGGAGGGTGAGAGGGATGTAGAGCAAAACTGGACCAAAGGTGCAATCTGAAGCTAAGCCAAGTTATGAACATACTATATTTGATTCCTCATTTAGTAACCAATTCATTTAATGACCAAATTGTAGGACCAGAACTTCACTGAAAAGTAAAGAATGCCTGTACTTACTATTATACAACAATGAGTTTTGGAGTGTTTTGTTGCAAAGCATGTGGTGGAAGAGTAGATACATGGGGAAACAATTTAAGGTTCATGTCAGTAAATGATAGAATCAGTGACATTTTATGAAAATTCTTCTGTTGGCAGAATGAGATATAGTTAAGAATGAGTAGAGTGAGGGTAGTGGTAAGAAAATAAGTCAGGATACTACTAAAAGATTCAAGATTTTGAGATAGTAAGAAAGAACGTAGAACATAGCACCTACATGGACACAGAAATCAAGGAAGAGTTCAAGACAACTTCCATATTCCAAGCCTGATTCAACAGATTTTTAAAAAGTGCACATAAACAAATACACAGCCAGCCACACAAGTCGGGAAAAGACAACAATTTCAGTGAGGCATCACAATCCCAGATTTCAAGTTATATAACAAAGCTACAGTGATAAAAATAGCATGGTACTGACACAAAAACAGACATGTGAAGCCAGGTATGGTGGTACACAACTGTAAACCCAGCACTCAAAGACTGAGGCAGAAGGACACCATAAATTACAGGCCAGACTGGGCTATGCATAACAAATGCAAGGCAAGCCTGGACTACACAGCAAGATCCTGTCTCAAAAAACAAAACAAAAAAAATCAGACACGTGGATCAATGGAACAGAATAGAGTAGTGGTGGCAAATCTATGGTACATATGCCACAGTGCGCAGCCTGTATCAGTGAAAGCTCTAAAAGGTTCATCATCACTGGAAAAGAAGATGCAGAAAAAAACCCAAGCACATTTAGCTATTTGATCTTTGACAGAGGGGCCAAAAACACGCACAGGAGGAAAAACAACCTGTTTAATAAAAGATGCTGGGAAAACTAACTATATACATACAGAAGATTGAATATAGACCAATGTGAGTCACCATGTACTAAATAAAGATCAAAATGGATCAAAGATCTAAATGTTAAAACAATCTGCTAGAAGACAAAATAGCTAGAACTCCTGAAGACATAGGTGTAAGCAAGAACTTTATAAACAAAACTTCAATGGCATAAGAAATAGTACCAAAAATCAACAAATGGGATCATAACAAATTTAAAAGCTTTCGCACAGCAAAGGTAACAACCAATGGACTAAAGTGACAATCTACAGAATGGAAAATTTTTTTCCCTGCAAATGAACACAACAACAGGTTAACAATTGCTCAGAGGTCTACATGTAGAATATATAAAGCCTCCCTCCAAATAAAAGACTCAATACAAAAATGGGCAATGGAAATGAATATATACTCCTCAGAAGTACAAATGGCCAATAAACACATGAAAAAAAAAAAGCTCAACACTGCAGGCCATCAGAGAAATGCAATTTAAAACAAGAATGAGATTCCATCTCACTCCAAAAAGAATGGCTATTATCAAGAAATCAAACAAATGCTGGAGACAATGAAGAGAAAAAGGAACCCTTCTACACTGTTGGTGGGAAAATAATATAATCATTGTGGAAATCGGGATGGAAATTCCTCAAAAAGCTAAAACTAGAAACTCCATTTGGCCCAGTTATTTCACTTCTAGGTAACTTCCTGAAAGAATTAACACATCATGTTACTTTAATACATGCATATCCCTGTTAATAGCAGCACAACTTATATTAGTTAAATCTTGGAAGCGGCCTATTTATGTTTATCAACAGATAAATGAATAAAGAAAATGTATTTCTACGCAATGGAGTACTTCCTGCCATAAAGAAAGATAAACTTGAGTCATCTGCAGGAAAATGAATGTATCTTGAGACCATAATATTAAGTGAAATGAATCAGCTTTAGTGGAACAAGATTTGCAAAATAAAAGGTAATAGGAAGTAGGTATATTTCGCTCAAATGGGAAGGGTTTTAAGAGATGCAGCAGGGGAAGAATAGAGGCTGAGAAAAACAATTGAGATATGTTATGTATATGGACCAAATCCCTGTGAGGACTGTAACCATGGGATGCAAACATGTACTAACAAAAAGCAAAAACAAAAAAGAAAGGGTGTGGAAGTTGGGAAGGATCAGAAATTCGGTAGTAAGCTTATTTTTAAAATTTTAAAGTAATGGGAAGACTATGAAGTAGCTCAAAAGAAAGGTTTATCAAGGGCATATTGAGGGCAACTTTTCTAGAGGAGGCAAGCTAACGTTGTGACAAGTGAAGGAGCAGTAAAAAATTAAAACAAAAGGAGTCAGATATAGACATCAGCCAGATGCTGCACCCTGAAGAAAATAAACATCAACAGAAACAACAAAGGTAGTCTAACATACAAATTAAACTGGCTAAGTTTCTGACAGAAAATTTTAAAAAGTAACTTTGCAATTTTTAAAAAAATCACATATACACTATATAAATTATGCAATGTTTGAAAAGGAACAAAAGACTCTAGCAGAGATGTAACCCTAACCAGACAATGCTGGTGCCCAATAAACATGAAATGACAGATCCCACCAAGTATGATACTGATACGCTAGAATAAAAATTAACAAGTCAGGGCTGGGTGTGATGGTGCATGCCTACACTCCCAACCTGTACTCCCAGCTGAGGCTGGAGGATTGCCATGTGTTCCAGGTTAGCCTGGACTACACAGCAAGTTCAAGGTCAATCTGAGAGACTCTGTCACAAAACAAACAAACAAACAAAAACAAACAAACAAACAAAAAAACAATTCAGAAACCAAGTTTGGTTCAAGAACACATGAATTTCAAACTACGACTTGCGGAGAAATTATGGCTGACAGTTAACTCAGAAAAACTGATCTAAAACGTGCACAAATTTATATACAACATCAAGAGTTTCAAAATATGCACACAAAATCTGCATGGTAGGTAAGATTTAACAAGACATTCTTTTTTTGTCCTAGGAACTCTGCAGTCCATCAGAGTTGACACTCGACTTGTTTCCTAATCTATTACGTGTCATGCTGCATGGTAAGTGTTTATTTACTTGCATACACACAACCCTTCTAGATTATACGTGCAACAAGGGCAGAAGTCACATCTTTTTCTTATCTCGGCATCCTTAATAACCAATATAATAAGCATATAGTAGGCACTCAATAAATATTTGCAAAATGAAAATACAACAAATTCTATGGTAGAAGTTCAAAATAACCTATGCATTCAGAATTAATTTAAATGCACAAAATAAATTCCACGTAAGCGTGATCATAATACTTCTATTTCATATTTTTAATTATAGTTTAGTATTCTGGTTTATAAGCCTTAATTTAAAGGTAGTTACAGTGAGTATATATATGTCTAATGCATTTGGTTTAAGAATTCCTTATAAAAAGTAAGTTTGAAAATTGCAGATTTTGATAATACATGACAACTAGGATAGGTCAAGTAAGGCTTTTCTTTTGGCACACTAGTATCACTACAAGGTACTGTTACCGGAACTCAGAAAGAACCCAAACAACTTGCCAGTAAACTGATTTATCAGAAAACATTCATTCCTGACAGCAGGTACCAAGGTATTTTTCTTATGATGCCATTTGGAGAACTGGAAATGGTTTTTAATTCAAACACTTTCCAAAAGACATGACATATGGGAGGAACAAGCACACCCACACACCCTGAAATGAACAGGAAATGGAATACCCTGTTTTCTAGTTTCTAATCCTGCTCCAGGGTTAAGTCAATAAGGAAAATGAAGACTTCCCCTAATACTTAACCATGGAGCAGAGAGAAAAGAAGAGAACTGTCAGACATACAATGTCTGTGAAAACACCAAGTTTCTGATAAGTAACTTGAGTTTCTCTAAAGACAAAAATGAATCATTTCTGGGAGTTAACCCCCATCGGCATCCATTCATGGAACAGTGATCTGCACATTAACTCCAAAGAGGCAGAAGAAAGATAACTGACTCTCGAGAGGATGTCTAGAAGATGTGTAATAAATTCTTCCCAGCATCATCCTGCTTTCAAGTATATAACTTCAAACAAGAACCCAGTTTCCTAATAACCTAATAAGTTAAGTTAAAAGTAGTGGTTTTCCGTACAAATGATAGTGCTTGCCTTTTGATGTGTAATAACGTCCACATATTTATAATTTATGTATGTTTTGGTTTGCGACAGCCTGAGGGTATATAACAAGTCCATGTCTCAAAAAAAAAAAAAAAAAAAGATGGGCAACCAAAAGGTCATGTTTTAGTTCTTTTTTGCTGCTATTAGTGTGATTTTTTTGAACAAACCTTTTTTTAATCACATATATAAATGAAGAGTTACCTACAAAAGTTAAAATATCAGCCTTGATAGTTTCCTAGGATTGGTGTATTGTTTAAGCTATACAGCATGTGGACCTGTAAGGTCAAAGCCAGTCTGAACTACATAGTGAGACTGTCTCAAACCACACTCACATGTATTACTTACAAAGGAAGTTCTAATCCTGGATATTGTTAACAAGTAATAAATGTTCCAATATTTTTGCTTCACTCTGAACTAACAAAATTTGGATCCTAAACTGGCTATAGTGATGCATACCTATAATCCTAGCACTCGAGAGGCTGAGGCAGGAGGATTGCCGCCAGTTTGAGGCCAGTCTAGGCTACAAAATGAGTTCAAAGCTAGTCTCAACTACATAGTAAGACCCTGTCTCAAAAATAAATAAATAAATAAAAATTAAAAAACAAAAAATTTGGATCCTAGTATCTAGCATGGCTCTAAAACCAAAACAGTCTCTGAGGATTGGGTATATAACTCCAGTTATTCAGGAGGCAGAGGCAGAAGGATTAAGGCAATTTAAGGAGACCCCGTCTCAAAATAAAAATTTTTAAAAAGTAGTCTCTGAAGAATACTTAATTTATTTTGAGCAAAGAGGTGTTGTCTGATTCTAAAATTTTAATCATTTAAAAAATGGTTTTTGGAGATGAAACCCTTACATAGTTCTTCCTAAATAGAAACTGAGGTTTCTAAGGCAGGCAGTAAGTTACTCCAGTTTTGTCAACAGTCACACAAGACAAAAATATTGGGTTGCACCACCCCCTTTCCTAGAGGTAAAAAACATAGTTAAAGAGAAAAAGAATTATTTTAAAGGTGAGAAGGTAAGTAGATGATAAACACAAAGATAATAATTATTTAGGAATAAGGTCCAACTGAAAAGGGATGGTTCAACAAAGCAGTAGGAAAAAGTCAAGAAAGAAAACAAATCCAATCTCTTGCATTATAAGCAAAAGGTATACAAAAAAGTAGAGATCTGTCCCAAGGAGTTAGAGGATCTTTGTAATAGAAGTTTGCTGCAGACTAAGGCCCTGAAATGCAGCAAGAAAGCCTTGTTCTGGGTGAATGACTTGTTTCTCTAGAAAAGATGGGCTATCATTTTCTTAATCTTTACGAGAAGAGAAAGTAGTCCTTTTTCTAGGAATTTTGGACACATTAAATAAATACAGAAGGAGAAAGTTCAGGGAGTTAAACAATTGAGAATATCCAGGAGTTTCACTAAAAGAAAGGAAAATAAATGACCCATAAGAGTTCTTTCTTCAATCTGGTACGGTGGTACATGCCTATAATCTCAGTTCTCAGGAGGTTGGGACAGGAGGAGTGCTTCCAATTCAAGGCCAGTCTGAATTACATAGCAAGACCTTGTCTCCAAAAAAACAACAACAACAAAAAAAGTTCTTTCTTACAGAGAACAGAAAGACTATCCTTTAGCTCCTATTATATACCTTAGTTCTAAGCAAGGAGGGCCAGTAAGTACAAAGAAGCAGTTAAGGAAAAAAACAAAAAAAACCAAAAAAGGACAAAAAAAACCTGAAGATCAAAGATTCATAAAGGTTTTTCAGTTTATGTATGGTCTAGAAACATACGCTTCTCCCTTAGGTCATGTCTCACCTAAACAGCGACTCAAAAATACCAAATGGCAAAACAGTTATATATACCTACCAACTGTCAGGGAGGATTCAAATCCATCTGTAACCAAACAGCTGAGACTCTACTTCTTCATACAACTGTACTGCTACAAGTGTAAAGGTTACTATTTCTTACACTGGGAAGAAGGGCAGGAATGAACAATAGGCAAATTACTGAATTATATAATGTTCCAATTTATAATTAGTCACTCGTTTCAAATGAAACATTCTATTTTGATTGAGGCCATTAGTAAAAAGAACATGAGCTTAAATGTTTATAGTAACTAGGGCTCAGTCTCTTTTATATGATAACCACTTATAACTAAAACATATTGTTAAATCAAAAATTATGATCTTTACCAAAAAAATACAGAGAATTCTAATTCACTAATACACTATTGTTCTGCCCAACTATAGACAAGTCTAACAAAGCTAAAGCTATGAAATATATTACTTCTTTTAAAGGAAACTACATATAGCTTTTCCAAATTTCTATAGAATATATTTTTCATGCCAATCTAAAGCTGTAATATATTAATGTCAAAATGAACATTATCAATCTGTTAGTAGGAATGGGGAAAGAGGAAAATAAACTATTGGACATACCCTATGTAATATTTCTAAAACCTTTAATGCAGTATGAAGAAAACTGTTGAAAATTCTTCTTTCAGAAGGGGGAATGCCGATCTTGCAGAGTTTCAAAAGATGTACCACAACTTCCTTAAAAAGTTCTACTATCTTGAGGAATAGTGGAGGTTCAAGTACTGACCACCAGTTTTCTGTTATTAAAAGGTGAACATGCAAATAAAATAAAATAAAGTAAAATAAAATAAAATAAAATTTTAAAATCACAATTTTCAAAATTATACTGGCTTTTCTTAACTCTTTGAAAACCCCAGGAACACGTATAGCCGCACCCCACCCCCAGGTTTAAGTACACTGTCATAAAAGCTCTCAAAAGGAAAAAAAGAAAAAAGAAAAAAAAAGTACAAAATGCCTACTCAATTTACACACTTGGTTGCCTAAATTACATAAAAACCCACCATGATACCTAGTATTAAAAGTCAAACCATTTTGAAAACAAATTTTTGATTTAAAAAACAAAACATATTCTAAACCTGCATTGCTCTAATATTTAAGGATGTCCAAGTTTTGTCTTTTTTGTTTTATGGCGGGGGGGGGGTACCGGAGAGCGAACTCACAACCTCACGCCTCAAATTTTGTCTTTCCATTTAACATAAAGCTAAAATATTGGGGAACACCACCCTTAAAGTGCAAAGAACTCCTGAAAATCAAATGTAGAAACGTAATATATAGTTGTACCATATCTGTCCTTGCCCACATTACTACATAATATGATCCTATGAAACAGGTAAAAAGAATACAAAAACTTCTGAAATTGGGAAGCAGTACTTTTGTTAAGTCTCTGTTTCCCTCATCTACCATTGGTGGTAACAGTTAATCGTGATTGTCAACTTGACTGGATTGAGATTCCTGGCAAGGGGGCTGGATTGGGAAGGCATTACCTCCAATGGTCAAGCACACTGGTCAGTTCATAGCTAAAGAGGTGGGGACCTCACTGGAGGACAACAGGTCACAGAGACGTGACCCTGAAGACCATAGCTCTTACTCTCTGGCTTTTCCCCTACCCTCTGCTTCCTGGATGCCATAAATTAAGTAGTTTTTTTCTGCCATGCCCTGCCACCACATTTCTGCCTTGGAGATGGCCACACTGACCATGGACTAAAACCTTTGAAATCATGAGCCAAAATAAAGTTCTCTTGAAGTTATAGTCCTCATGTATTTTCTCCCAGCAATGGAAAAACTGATAAACACACAGACTAATTTCCTTGGATTCCAGCACACTACCCTTTGCTTCTTGCTTTCTCCCTTCACCTTTAGCTTGAAAATTTCCTGTACTGATTTTGTTACTTCTATATATTTCAAGTTCCATATATCTAGAAAATACTATTAAAAAAGAACTCTCTGGACTAAATGTAGCACACAAACTATAATTGTCAGAAGCAAACAGAGATGGAACTGTGAGATCAGATGATGAATAATATCTTGTCTACAAGCGCAGACATTTAAATCAAACATCAGGAAATTAGGAAGTCCAGTAAACATGAGGCAAAGGTTTAACATCATATAAAGATAATTTAAAATCCATGTTTACTTAGTTTTAATTATTCTTCTTTTTTTACTTCTTTAATAGCAAGATCACACTCTCGATAGTGAAGGAGAAAAACGTAACAGTTTTTAGTTTCCTTTATGCTGTTTCTAGTTATTAGATTAAAATTCTATGTCTAACATGCTTTGTCTTTGGTAACTCCAACAATAAGAAATAAATGACTAGAAAAAAACAAAAGGAAAAGCAGGTTGTTTTTCCTAGAACACTGTTAAATAAACAAAGAAGCATAATTTCTAACAGCAAAAAAAAAAAAAAAAAAAAAAAAAAAAAAAAAAAAAAAAAAAAAAAAAAAAAAAAAAAAAAAAAAAAAAAAAAAAAAAAAACTTACAAGCATTTTCACTGAAAGAGAAAAGATTTCAAAAGAAAAAAATACTGAAATTCTTACCAAGTACTTTCAGTGGAGCCTTCTCTAAGTTCACAAGAGCTGTACCAAAAGGAATTGCTATTGTTGTGAAATTGTTGGAATCACTCATCAGAGGACACTCTGGTAGAGTAAGATAAAACCTCAATGCTTCAACATCAGGTAAGGAGCTAGTCAATTTAGGTATAAGATTCTTTTCCAAACTAGCTGCCACCTATATTTTGATAAAAAAAAAAAATACATAAAATAGAACCTACTTCATTTTAAATGAATGTACTTTCAAAAAAAAAAAAAAAAAACCAGAAAGACACAAAAGAAAGGAAAAAATCCAACACTACACCAAATGCGAAATTGTGAAAACAAAAACAAGACAATACCTTACGATGAATGTACTTCGAAGCACAATGAAAAATAATGCCTAAACATTACTAAGAGAATTAAAAACTTTCTGTCACTATAGCTATACATTTAACCAACACATTAATATTAAGTAATTCACAATCTGTTAAAACAGCTGGAAAGACTTATAAACATTTGACAGCTAAATTACAAATGCTTTAAAATGAACTTTATTTTAATTCTTATGTTACTCTATTTAATAAAGTTATACACAGTACATGATAATGAGTATGAAACTGAAGTTAGTTAGGTTAAAAACATAAAATGGGACAAAATGTACAATAATTTAATACTATAAATACAAAATACTTTAAAAACAAACCTGCTGTGATATATGAGGATGATCAGGTTGTATAAGTTTGTGGAATAAAAGCCTAGCAGCATTCATATCAACTCCTGAAAATCTGGTGCCTGTTCTGTAATGATCATCATTGCTAAAAAAAAGGGGGGGGAGGAGGCACTTTAAAATGATTTTACTTCTTTAATGTGTTATTTAATACAATACATTTGGAAGTTTCAGCAAACCAAGGAATTCCCACTTACCTAACAGCTAAAAAGCTTCCATTTAGGCAAGCACACGAGGAAAATGTTCCATCTATCTCGCTAAAAAGAAATTTAAAAATAACAAAATAACAAAATGAGAAATTTAACTATTTAGTATCAGTTAATGTTACAGAGCACTCCCCTAGCCAAAATCCAATTTAAATGAATTATGCAAATTACTGTACTGATTACATAATACTTGACAAAGGTATTACTGTTTACCCTAGACTTTCTCAAATATTACTTACATCACCTAACTCACCAAACAAATAAGAAATTCCTAAAATATTTTACATAAGCATGCACATTTAATTTTTAAACTCTACCTGATAGTGATAATTGTAGGTACTGTTTTTGAGGGCTACTCTGGATTTTCAGAAAATTTGTAGTTTGGGAAAAAATCTAAAATAACAAACAGCTTACATGTAGTCCTACATCACTTAACCATTGGCTAGATTCAGAGAAATAGGTTGTTTGGCTATTTTATCACTGTGGAAACATCACTAAGTACATTTAAACCTAGATGACAGAGACTATTACACACCTATACTATAAGGATATATGGTATGATCTACTGCTCCTAGGACCATAATGAACAAAACAAATCAAGCACAAGAGAAAATGATAAACTCAAGACATTCAGTAAACATGAGATGTATGAGGCTGCTGACAGTGTATCATAGTATACCACAAAACTGAAAACTTTTACTTCCCAGCACTCGGGAGGCTGAGGTAGGAGGAGCGTTGCGAGTTCGAGGCTGGCTTGGGCTACAACGTGAGCGCAAGGCCGGCCTGAGCTACACAGTGCGACCCTACCTCAAAAAACCAGGGCTGGGAGTTTGGCTCAGTGACTTAAGCACCTGTCTGACAGGCACAAGGTTGTGAGTTCAATCCCTGGTGCCGCAAAAAAAAAAAAAAGAAAACTTTTACTTGTAAGTACTGTCTCCACAGATATACAGGTAAGTAGACATACACATATTAGTAAGATGTTCATTTATTACCAAGTACTACATACTGGCTATAATTTTACGTGCTATACTTTCATATTATTGGCACTGCAGTAGGTTTATATACATGAGCATCACTACAAACACCTAAGTACTGCTCTGCACCATGAGAGCTGCAATGTCACTAGGCAACAGGAAAATTTCATCTTCATTTTAACTTCATGACACCACTGCAGTATGAGGTCCACTGTGAACCAAAACATCATGATGCTGCACATGATTATACCACCTTTCACATGCTAACACCAACAGAAACAAAACTAACAGGCAAAATCCTAAGTACAGACGAATTAATTTAAGACCATAATATTCAAGAAAGAATACTCAAGTCTTCCAGGAGTAAAATGGTAAGACAGTGAATCATTTTGATTCTAGAAGGAACATATTTCAAATCAAATCCTAAGATTGCTACATTTTTTATTTTCTCATTTGACATATCTTTATATGTATGAAAGAACTACTATACAACTTGCACAAATGTAAATCAGACTTTTAAAATGATCCATTATTATGGAAATTATAGACATTTGTTTTTATATAAAAACTATACAATGAGAGCTATCTAGTGACAAAAATATTTAAATGAGATCCTCCACACCCCACTAAAGGCTGTTCTATCACAGACTTGACAGGTTACATTTTGATAAAATGTTTTCCTTACTTGGCTATTTCCACAGGAAACCTTCCAGAAGGGTAACTTAGCCATTTTTGAATCAGAGCTTCATTCACTGTCCAGATCTGCTTTGAAGGATCAGGACATCTAAAGTCATCTGGTGGCCCACAGTTCTAAATTTTAAAATTAAAGAGACTAGTCAGAGGTAAGAGATATTATTTATAACTCAAAACAAAGAACTTCCCAGCATGTATTTGCTTTGAGATTTTTGTTTTAAACAAAATGAAACACAAACTTAGCAAAAGGATCAGGAGAAAAAAGTGTGCATTTTTCTTTTTTTCAGATATGGTCTCACTGTGCTTAGAACTTGCTACATAACCCAGTATTATGGCTTGTATCTAGACATCCCCCAAAAAACTTATGCAACTATAGGTGAGGTTTTTTGGAAATCTAGGGTGTGGGGTACTCACTGATTGGAATTAGCAGTCTGGGTGTGGGTAATGGGAAGGTCCACCCTGGGTGCGGGTGGTACCCATCAACAGGCTGGTAGACTGAATGGAACAGAAAGGGAGAAAAGAAGGTAGGCTGCTGCTGCTTACTGCCCACTGGTTCTGCCTGCTCTGCCACGGACTGTTTCTCTCCTGGGATAACCTTCTGCCACGCCACCCTGACTTGAAACCAGCTGACTATAGACTGAAATCTCTCCAAACTGTGAGTCAAAATAAACTTTTCCTCCTCTAACTTGAAAACATTGCACACTTTGTCTCAGCAACAAGAAAATTAACACACCCAGGCTGACCTCAAAAATCATGATCTTTCTTTCCAAGCCCCTCTAGTGCTGAGATTACAAGTATGTAACAGTATACCCAGCTGGAGTTTTTGCTGTTGTTTATTATTACCTGGGGACTAGAGTAATGTGAAAAGCTTTGATCTCCACCTGAGAAAATTCTTTTTACACAGAAATATTCTTCAGAACCTGTAGTAAAAATGAATTACAACAAAATTAGAGTCAAAGACTTACATCACATTTTGAAGAGCCTCAAATTTTCTATTGGATTTGTTTAATCATCTAATTTAATTAGACCCCCCCCCATCATGGACTCTATGACAAAATAATTTGAAATATTCTGAATGCTAGAGTTGAGGCTGACTAAATGACAAATGTTAAATGAGTCCACAAACAAAAGCAGCACCTCTAAGTTTACACGTCTTTCTTTTGGACCACACACAAAAGTTTGTATCTCAGTATATTTCAATTTAAATTGAAGACAATATAACAATAGGATGAATGCTATAAAAGACAGTTTAGAAGAAAACAAAAATTAAGATCATATAAGAAGAAAAATAGTAAATATTAAAACTTTAGTAAATAAAATTATTTTCTCAATCTATCTGTACAAAAGATGATACACAACTCTTTATCAGCAAAACAAAACTAAGTCCAAAAATGTATAAACCAGGAAGCAAATTTAGTATAGATAAAGGAGCAATAAAGTTTCTCGTGAAAAATATTCGTGCCCTATTCCTTTTCTGCTCCCCAAAACAGTGTGTGTACAATTAAAATTACTTTCAGCATAATATTTAGAGGTATCATATCAAGTTACAAAACTCCATACTGTAATTTAAGTCTAGCTACTACCAAATATAATCCATTTTTGTTATCTTTATTCTCAAGTCTCATCCCTTTGTCAACCATTTCTTTAACTTGTATTATCTGTAACTGTGTCTACCACAAAATTATAAATTCTTTTCAAGGAAAGGACTACATCTTAATTTCCTTGCTTATTTACTATCAACAAACAGAATGTTTCATCTGTAAAAGAACTCACTAAATATTTGCCAAAATGAAAATACAATATAAAATAAACTTCATCTAGCGTGGAACATACTAAGAGTAAAATCTTCAGAGTTTAGAAAATTAAAGTCAAGTTTTCCACAAATCACAGGACTGTCTTAAGGCCAAAGACAAATTTGAAGGCCATGTTTGTTATGGTTTATATCTAATCACACACCTGCCCTGCTCCGCCTCCCCCTCCCCCCACCTCATCCACTCGTAGGTAAAGCTTTTAGGAAGTGATTGAATCATGGGTGCATGATCCTCATCAATAGGTTAGTTGACTCATGAACACGTACAGCTAAATGTGATGTTGGGAGGGGAATCCTGGTCAGCAAAGGTGGGTCACTGGGGGTTTGGACTAGCAGGGTCTATTTCTCTCCTCCTTTGATCACTCTCTGTGCCACTCTGCTAGCAGTTGCCCTATCTTAAAGCCAGCAGACTACAGACTTTTAACCTCTACAAACTGTAAACCAAAATAAATCTTTCTTTAAGTTGTGGATGCTAGGTATGGTGTTCCAGTGGCAAAGAAAGTGAGTAACACATTAAAAAAGGTAATTCTATATGAAATAAGCTGATGATCTTAGTTTTTCCTATTCTTACAAATCGACATGAAATTTCAATTAGAAATTTTATTTCCTCAACAGACTCTGTACTGCATGTCATTTATTCAATCCTAAACTATTCCAATATAAAGAATTCCTTAAAAGACAAATGACTGATTTGTAGTATATGAATGAGTTTCCAAAAGTTAGGCATTATAAGTTCATTTCCTTAACTGCTACTCCAAGAAGTTTGAGAAACCTATTCCTTTGTTCTATGCAACTTCCTGCAGGCTAGGTTTTGTTCAATGTATCTCTGTGTTTGCCCTAATATTTTGCTTGTTCTTCTGTGTTTCCTGTAAACTGGCAACTGATCTAGACAGGCTCTGTTATGGTTTATGTCTGGATGTCCCCCTCAAAGCCTCATGCAGTCATGGGGGTGTGTTTCTAGATTTTGTGATTGATTCATGGTCTAATGCTGGGATTATGGTATCGTGCTACAGCCACCTTAGGGTGGGTAGCCTATATACAATACAAGAGACAGAAAGAGTCCTCTCTCTGCTCATCCCTCTTTTTGCTGTCTTCTGGCCACCATGAACCGTTGCCTCTATGCCATGCCACCCTGCCTTGGAGCCAGCTGAGTATGAATTGAAACCTCCACAAATTGTAAGTTAAATAAAACTTTCCTTTCTTAGCTTTTGGTGTCAGGTATTTTGTCTCAGCAACGAGAGAAAAAAGTAAACAAGACAGGCTCCACTCACCAACTGATTATTACACTAAACTACTACATTACAGGGTAGGGGTCTGCTCCTGTCAGGAAACATGTCTCGTTGGGTTCCTTTTTGTGATGCCTGCAAGTACTGCTGCTCAACGCTTGGAATATTAATTCAACATGGGTTTAAAAACGGTAATAAGAAAAACAAATGGTAATAAGGGTGTGACCCCTACAGTTGCTCAAGCTGGAGTCCTTTCCTATTTTTCTTACTCTCTTTTGTCAAGGGTCAGACTTTGTCAGCTCTTCAAGCTAGCATTTCTTATAATTTTCTGTTTTTCAATTGAAATATTCTGTAAATTTGTACTTTAGTTTTAATTTCCATTATCACTAAAAGCAAGGACCTGCACTATACAATGACAGATTTTGACACTCTTTGCAGGGCTGCTCAAGCCCTGCTATGGAATTTGTCCCGATCTTAAAACTGGCTAAATGCTCACAATACTGGATACACCATGGACAAACAGAAGGAGACTTTCAGAGCTCTCTTAAAGGAACAGTTGACCATAAAATTGTCTGTGTTGCTTCAAAGTATGCATGTGTTTGTTTGAGACAAAGTCTTACTATGTACTTTAGGCTGGCCTTGAACTCACTATGTAGCCCAGGCTGGGCTTAAACTGGCAGTGATCCTCATGCCTGTCTCCAGAGTGCTGCGATGCAAGCAAGCACCACCACGCCTAACTTAAGGTATGTTTTGATCTTCATCTTTCAGGCTGGAAGATGTCCTCAAGTACCAAGTGGTTCTCAACTGCCCACTCAAGTGCTAGGTGGCTCGTTTATGACAATTTGATCCACATAAAACAGTGTGAATTGGAAGAAATATAAACAATCTGTTGTTGTAAGATGTGCTAAAAATAGGATCTTCCCTACTTTTACAATATTCTTCTGTGTCCTCTGTCTGTTGTAGCGATCACTGTTCTTGGTAAGAAAAATCCCACATGGCAAAAAAAAGACAAAAGCAGGGAGAAAAGAAAAATCTAATGAAGGAACTAGTATACTGCCAGTCAGGAAGTCTATAAAATTTTACTGCCTTTCCCCAATTTACATTTACTGACACTTTTGTTTATCTTGTAGATTAGACTAAATTTTATACTTCTTTTAAGTGAGTTTAAAAATGTGATAGAACAGCATTACTTTATCTTCTAGCTGGACCACTAGCTTCTCCAAATCTACTACTCAATAACACAAAAGGGAGGGTTAATATATGATTTTTTGCATTTATGTATTACTCCTTTGCTTTCTAAATCTCTACTTATTAAGATGGTATTAATTTTTGAATTTTTCATTACTATTATATTTCCCCCAAAATAAGACCTAACTGGAAAAAAAGGCTTAGCAAGATTTTTTAGCATCCTCCTAATAAAAACTCCTCTCAAAAAATTAGCCCATTAAGATCGTCATCCAGACAGATACATCTAGTATGCTGGCTGCAACACATGATGGACATATTGAATTACAGTAATATCAATATACTATTAAGTATATAAATAATATTACTGGCATTAATTAATACTTAATACCCAAGAAGGTGCCTTTGAAAAAGAGATAAATGCTTACATAAACAGATGAACGAGACTTCTTGCCAAATGACCTATCGGAGTATACACAACACACAAGTAACATGCACACTGGATGACAGAGGGACATGGTTATGTCTGATATGAATTTTTATAATGCAATACATCATGTGTTGTTATGATGCACTATGAGGAGACTATATGGGCAGAAGTGCTCATTTAAGGAGCATTTTATTGCTAGACATGAGAAACTGGGGTCAATGGCTCTATAGGAAATGGAGTCCAAAGAAATTCAAGTCAGAATTCAGGGTTTGGAAAATTATGATGATATTCCACAAGATGACATGACTATATCTGAGTTAAGTGTTGACATGAATGTAGATCTTTTACATGAAAAAATAAGACAGACATGCTCCAGAACTAAGTCCTATTGCATCCTTTGGAGCAAAAATTAATATAAGATCTGGCCTTATTTTTGGAAAAATACTGTATTTATTTCCTTTATTTATTCAGTATCCTAAACTCTTATTTATTAGGGGTCTTACTGTGCTTCTGAACATGTATGAATACCTCAGACAGTCAAAATGTTAACCTGAGGTTGTAATTACAAATGTTTTTTCAGACTATTTGCTTAGTTTTGACTCAGAGAATATTTACTTTTCCATTTTATCAAATATTTATCTAATTCCTTGTGACTTTCATTGTATTTATGCTGCAAAAAATTTTCCCCACTGTCAAATTATAAATTTCCTGTCAGGAACTTTTTACTCTGTTTTTTTCCTTCCCTTTGGTATTGGGAATTGAACTCACAACCTCGTGCTTGCCAGGCAGATGTTGTGCTACTGAGCTATGGCCCCTTTTTACTCTTCAATATACCTAAAATTTATTTCAGTGTGAATATGATCTATACCCATTTTCACGTGCTCCCCTGACTTATTGATAGATGCCTGCAATATAAAATGCTAACGTCATATTATTGTTTACGTTTTGTGCCTGCTAGGTAGCAAATACATGTCTCACAAGATTAATTTTCTATACTTTGTTTTTTTTTCATTTTTTAGAGACAAGGAGAGCAAAGACTTCTCCCTTGTAAAAGAACTGAAGTTCTTTTCTAACATATTATCATCTATATTTTTGAGACAGTCTTCAGAAAAAAAGGCAACTAAGTAATCTCATAAGCAACAATTACTGTATCTGAACTATAGTACATAAATTTCCTCACTTCTTGATTTTGCCTTCCTTTGATGAGCTGAACTGTGTCCCCCCAAAAATAAATTATTTAATTAAAATATTCATGTTTGAAGCCCTAAGCCTAAATAGTACCAGAGAATGTGCCTATCTTTGATACTAAAGTCATTAAAGCTGTGACTATGATCCTAATCCAAAATGACTGGTCTGTTGTAAGAGGAACAATATATTTCATAAACACAGAGACAGACAGACAGAGAAAGAGAGAGGCGGGGGCAGAGAGAGCCAGAGAGCCAGAGACATAGAGAGAGAAAAGAGCACCAGACAGCCTATGAGAAGGGATCTGCAAGCAAAGGAGAGGTCTCAAAGAAAACCAAACTTGCTGACCCCTTCTACCTCTGAGAAAAATATCTGTTCTTTAAGTTACTCAATCTATGGTATTATGTTCTACCCAGCTATCAGACCCTAAAAATAGTACCTTTTTTTTTTTTTGTCAGTACAGGGGATCAAACTCACGACCTCACGCCTGCCAGGTAGGCACTTAAGCCACTGAGAAAAACTCCCGGCCCTACTTTTTTTGAGCCAAGGTCACACTATGTAGTTCAGGCCAGCCTTGCTCACATTGTGGCCCAAGCTGGCCTCGAACTCACAATGCTCCACCTACCTCAGCCTCCCGAGTGCTGGGATTAAAGGTGTGTGCCACCATGCCCAGCTTTTCTAAATATAGTACTTTAAATATAGAAAAAATTAAAATGTTCAACATGTTTTACACCTAACAATAATTCCATATTTCTCAAAGTAGTCTTAGGGATTTGTTCCTTCGACAGATAAAAACATATGCTAGAAATAATTGTATGCTTGTCTGATGTGTCACTACTATAAAAACCACAAAGGAAGAGTTCCCAAAGAATAGACACAGCCTTGCCCAGTGTGGTGGCACGTGCCTATTATAATCCAGCACTTGGGAAGCTGAGGCAGGAGGATCGCTGGGAGTTCAAGGCCATCCCAGGTTACGCGTGAGTGTAAGGCCAGCCTGAATTAGACCAAGAGACTGTCTCAAACACCTAAAAAGAAAAAGACACAGCCTTTCCTCAGTTAAATTTATAAGGTAAAATGTAACTGATTAAATATTTCAAAAACCATTTATAGTAAGTTCTTGCTCTCTGCAATGGGTTTAAATATTAAGGGAAATACTACTGAAAACTCCTTATGAAAATGGGTGTGGTGGTACATCTCTATCATCCTGGCATCCAGGGAGGTTGTGGCAGGATAATCACAAGCTCGAGTCCAGCCTGGGCAATTTCACCAGACCCTTTCTTAAAACATAAAAAAAAAGATGAGGATGCAGCTCAGTGCAAAGGCCATGGATTCAATTCCCAGGAATGTGGAAACAAACAAACTATACCCATAACCCACAAAACACAAAGCCCTGATAAACTAGTACTTCTGAATCTTTTTTATCAGTTACAGTAACACTCTGACCCACATTAGATAATAGTAGTGTGCTATCAGTCCTGATTTTAGTTGTTACTTGTAATGTTTTCTGGCATAAATTTGGTGCTCCAATTCCTATCTCCTGAGCCAGCAGCTTTCCAGGAGTGGTCTACCTCAGACCTATCCTTGGAGTTTTATGAAGACATACATGTCCAGGATCAATCTTGGACTTACTGAAGCTCTTTACTTGATATTTGTGGTGTTTTCTTAGTGTATTAAGATCTTACAATTATCAGCTCAAGATTTGGGGAGGTCACCCATAAAAGGTTATGCTCATGCATATTTATGTGTCTAATAAGTATCCATGAGTTCTCTGAAAACAGACTCAGTCATCACCTTTGGAGATTTTTAATCTCACTGTTGTGGGGTGTTTTGTTTTGTTTGAGACAGGGTCTCACTACGTTGCTCAGGCTGGTCTTGAACCCATGGCTCAAGAGTTCCTCTCACCTCAGCTCGCAAGTAGCTGTGACTACAGGCATGTACTACCACATCTGGTTTGGTCACAGCCATTTTAACTGTCCATCATCCATTAGTAGTTTTTGTTCTACTCTGATGCTTGCCTGATGACTCTTTATAAGCTACAGGCCAGAATTTGTGTTTTAACAAAGGACTGACTCAGAGCCCTGTGAGAAGAATCATACCAGGTAAGTGAAACTATGTATGTATCAAACAGAAACATGGGTACAGGCTTCTAAAGATGTCTCAGATAAATTTTATAATATACCAGTGGATAACATTAAGATGTCTCCATATTACCCAGGAATGGATGAAGGGATGAAGAGAAATTCACTACAAATGATCTATTTGGAATAATGTTTAGCTTTGTTTGAATGCTCTGTTTCTGGATATATTCACAAAAATAATTTCTTTCTAAAGTTATCTAATCCACAATAATGTTAACTGTACTCCAGTAAACTGTAACAAAACATTTGAAAGTGGTATCTGATTCTCAGTGAATTCCAAAATTCAGTGAGTATACAAATTCTTACTTAAGGTCTCCATCTTTTAATAATAATATACTTATTGACAGAGGTTCAGTAAAAACCTCTCCCCTTTTTTACTAGGCTATTACTCAACAAACTGATTACACAACTGAAGACTTAACTTCTGAAGTGTCACATTTGAGAATGATGGTTACTAGATCAGGGATGACTAAACATTTTAAGGAAGAAAAGTTGTCTGTACTAGTGGAGATAATGCCTATGATACAGTTAAAGTTTGAATTGTGTCACTCAAAAGTTCCTACATTGAAACCCCAATCTTAAGTCCCTCACAGTGTGAGTTTAATCAGAAATAAAATCACTGTACATCTAATTAGTTACGATGAGGTCATAATGGAGTAAAATAGGTCCCTAACCCAAAGACTGGTATTCTTCGAAATGGGAGAAATGTGGACACAGACATGGACACTGAAAACGCCATGTTAATTTAAGATAAAAGCAGAGACCTTCATGACAAAGAATGCCAAAGGCTGCTAGAAAATCACTGAATTGACAAATTATATGACAGATTGCTCTTCATAGCCTTCAGAATAAAGCAACTTTAATTTAGGATGTCTGGATTGCAGAACTGAGACAGTGTATATTGTCCAAAAACACAGTTTGTGGTAGTTTGTTATAGAACCTTGGCTAACTAGTACAGTTCTTTAAACTCTCACACACTCTTATGAAAAGTATGGCCTTGTGTAGCTGTATGGAGATAACTCTAAACCACTGGAATATCCTGCTTGCTAATAATGTCTTTGTTTATCCATCGCCTTGCCCACACCACATAGATTATGCTCTCAGTGACATTCATAGTGGGAGTCATGGAACTGACCTCTGGAACAGACAGCCATGTAAATTAAATTCACTTTCAGCTAATTAATTCCTATACAGCTCTTCAACAGTATGACATGATTATCAACAACTTTTCATTATGATAAAAATGTCACCTAAAATTTATCACTTTAACCACTTCTAAGTTCATAAATTAGTGACATTAAGTATATTCACAACATTGTGCAACCATCATCACTAATTCCAGAACTTTCATTCTACCAAACAGAAACCCATTAAACAGTAACTTTTCATTCCCTCTTCCCTTCAGCAACTGGTAACCACGAATGTGAATGCTGTAAGTACTTCATATAAGTGAAACCATACATTACTTATCTTCACGTATCTGCTTTCATTTAGCATAATATTCTCAAGGTTCATCTAGGTTTAGCATATGAGTCATTCCTTTTAATGGCTTAATAATATTCCATTTGGATACCTGAGTTGTTCCCACCACTCAGCTACTATGTATCAACAATTTTTTGATGCAATTAAATTGTAGTTAAAAATCAACATGGCAAAAGTCTATTTCAATTCCCATTTCAATGCAAACAATCTCAAGTTCTGCAGTTTCAAAGGTGAAAAAAATGCATCCCTAAGAGATTGAACTTTATAAACAGAAATAAAAGACTCTTTACAGTATTCATAATGGTTAAAATCAGGCTGTTATATTATTAACAATAACTTCTTGTATAAAGAAACGATAAAGCATAAACATGCTGCTAAGGACACAAGAAAAATAATACTAAAATAATACACATGCTGAAACTAAGAATAATTGAAAAACAATAATGAACCCATAGTATGAACACAAAAGTAACAAATCACATCAAAAGAAAAAAATGTTAAGATCAAAGCTTTGCTAAATATGAGCATGACTGAAACATTCTTTTAATCGTAACAAAAAAAATCTTTATCCATAATAAAGTTATGCAAATGTCAACCTTTGTAGTGTATTCATATCCATCACTGTGACTAGGTAAAATCTATAACACAGAAAAATATTTATTTATTTATTTATTCATTCATTTAGATATACAGGGTCTCACTGTGTAGTTCAGACTGGCTTTCAACTCACTATGTAGCCCAGGTTGGGCTCAAACTTGCAGTGATCCTGCCTCAGCCTCCCAAGTGCTAGGATTACAGGTATGCACCATCATGCTGAGCTCTGAAATTCTATATCACTTAATAGATAACCTGCAATGCTAATTTCCATCAAGAGATAAAATAAATGTAAGAATAATTTTGAGGAATAGTTAAGGATGGTTAAGAAAATATAAAAAGTACATCTTGGTTACAGTACCTAACCAAGTGGTTGCAAAAACAGCACTTGAATACTTCAGATTTTCTAAGTAGCATGTTCATGTCAATGAAAAATAAGCAGATATACCACAAGAATAACAGAAAATAAAAATAAATACACATTTGGTTAAACAGAGATATAAAAAGCAAATCAAAACACTATCACAAATAGGTAATAAGTATATATACTTAAAATCTTTAAAAAATAGAAAATGACAATTAAAAACTTCTGTATATACCCAAAAGAACTGAAAGATCTCAGAAATTTGTATGCCCATGTCCACAACAATGGTGGAAGCAAGCCAACTGTCTATAGATAAAGGATGGGTGGCATATATATATATATATGAATACTGTGCACTTTTTTTAAAGAGAAGAAAATTCTAACACACATTAAAACCTTGAGGGTATTATGCTCAGTGAAGTGTGCCAGTCCTAAAAAGACAAATATTGTATGAGTTCATATTAGGTGCTCAGAGTCAAGTCAACTTCAGAGACAGACAGTAAAACAGTGGTAGCCAAGGATTGACAGGGGATAAGATAAGGTAGAGTTGCTGTTTAATCCACACAGTGTTTAGACAAAAGATACCATCAACTTTGTCAAGACACTGCTAAACTTTAAAAATGGTTACATCAGTAAATTATATGCTGTTTATATTTTACAAACAAATACAACTCCCTAACTGGTGTCTAGTCACCACATACTTTCCATATGATCCATCTTCTGAAACCCTTTACCCAGAATTTTCTTACACGTACATAAGTAAATATAAACAAACTAAACAACCCTAATACATTGTTCTGTAGCTTGTTATTTTAACTTAACAGTGTATCTTAGAACTCTTGTAAACACAGACAGCAACATTTAAAAAATTTTTTTCTTTTTTTTTTTTTTGGAGATAGGGTCTCCCTATGAAGCCCAGGTAGACCTCAAACTCATGGTGATCCTCCTGTCTCAGCCTCCCAAGTGCTAGAATTACAAGTGCCTGCTACCACACCAAGTTCAAAATCATTTAACAAGAACTTTAATGCATATAGCAAAACTTTATGAAAACTTACCAAGATCTGGTGGACACTGCCCATTATAAGGAAACCAATTTCCTTTTACAGTGAAAGGACTTTTCCTGTTGCTTGTTGAACCAGTTCCCAGCTGTCCATTACCTCCAAGACCAAAAGAATAAATTCGTCCTGATGAAGGAACAAAAGCAGAAGTATGCTGCCTAGAATGAAACAACAGAAATCCTTAGGTTTAATGCCAACTTTAACAATTTATATTGAGAACAATATAGTAAACATTAACTGACATTTTTGCTCTTTAAAAATTATTAAAGAATTTAAGAAGTTTTATAAAGTTCTGTGTGTAATATTAATAGCCTTAATCTACACACAGTGAATCTGGTATCCACACAGTCCCAGAAAACGTGTTCTATACTGAAATCTTATAGACGATTTAGTAGCATCTAACCTCATAGTCCAAGGGGGTCAGTCCTTCCATCCCTCGCCTACTTATTAGGCTCTAAGCTACAGCCATGACCCGTGAAGGTCCATATTTTGGACACCACAGAAGTTTTAGGCTAAAAAGAACTGGTCAAGGAATGTACTACTGAACACAACAGAAACAATACTCACTTTCTTCTACAGAAACTGATCCCTTCACATACAAACTCAGATTCCTATAGAGGCACTATGATCAAAGCAAACCTAAGAACTGCAGAGCAAAGACTGGAGACAAGCCACCAGTTTGTCCTGCACATCTGTCCATCCTCCTGTGATGTTTCACTGTGTTTAGGAAAGAGTTAATTGTTATTACCCAGGTTAGGCACTGTACTCTTCACTGTTGGCTTTTATGTCTTTAGTCAAGACTGGAAAATTCTCAAGCATTATTTCTATAATGTCACTCATTCATTCCTCTTCTAAAACAGACACATGTTGCATCTTGGAATTAGATATTCTATCAGTTTCTTAATCTCTTTTATCTCCAGCAGAGTAGTATTTCATTGTGTACCCATTCTATGAGGTGACTTTACTGAGGGGGGTTGGTGTCTCAGGTTTCATTCCTGCTTCTATTAGGTCTTACAGCTCAGGTCTTGCCTCAAATCCCACCAAAAGGGAGACTTTCTCCATGTCTTAAATCCAGATTCTCACCTACTGCTTGCTTTGACCAACAGAATACAGACGTAACAGTGTCTCCATTCTAAGTGTTACAAGTGGCTTCACAAGCTCATTGCTTTGCCAGTGGCATCACAGCTCTTCCTTCTCTATCTTTAGGAATCCGACCCTAGCATGAGAAGGATCCAAGTTTAGCAACTACAGGTTTAGAGATACAATCTGGAAACAAGACCAGCTGTTTTGGGGGGACCAAACCCAGTTCACCTGCTCTCGGTCAGGTTATGAGATGACTACTTGGGTTCAGCTAAGAGGAAAACAGCCCTACTATTCCCAGCCAAAATTACAGAGCCACAGAATTATTAGCTAAGTAAATAATTGTTTTAAAACAGTAAGTTTTGGGGGGGTTAGTTTAGCAATACATTCTAATTAATGTATCACCTAGACAGTCAAATTCTTTCAGTGTGGCTTCAGAATTAATACAAACAGCATTGGTTTTCATTTGTACTCTTTAAAAGGTATTTGCATTTAAGAAGCTGTTCAAGTTAGCTAGTTTGCCATATTATCAGAATACAAAGTACATTCTAACAACCATCTTACTCCAGAGCCATATGAGCCAACATGAACCAAAAAGTTTTAAGCAAATATACTTTTTTTGTTGTTGTTTTTTGCGGCACCGGGGATCAAACTCACAATCTCGCGCCTGACAAACAGGAGCTTAAGCCACTGAGCCAAACTCCTGGCCCTCGTTTTTTCAGGCAGGGTCACACTATGTAGCTCAGGCCGATCTTGAGCTCACGTTGTAGCCCAAGCCAGCCTCGAACTCACAACGTTCCGCCTACCTCAGCCTCCGTAGCAAATATACCTTTTTAACATATGGAATCTTTACAAACTCCTCTGGTTGAATAAGGGTTTAACACTGCCCTTTCTGCCCACTGTGATGTATCAAAGGAATGCATTACACATTTAAAAATTACTGTAACACTAGTTTGCTGAACATTTCCTCGAACTGGTCTACTGAAGATGTGGTTCATAAGCCTGGCTGCACAATGGAAACATCTGAGGTAAACCAAGGTAATAATGAATGTTTTTCAAAGCTCTCCAAATGATTTTAGTTCAGGATGAAGTCAACATTCACTGCCACTGAATAACGTAACTACCTTAAACCCCAGAGTTGCTAAAAATAGCTCAAAAACACTATATTATACTAAGATGAGCTTTTTTTCTTTTGGATCATGTCCTTGATGGACTTATGTTTATGGTACTCCAGGGTTACTCCTTTCAGGTTCTTAACAATTATTTATTAAGGAAATAATACACCTTTCTTATAATACTGATCACTTGGAAGTCTAACTTCCAATATTCCAAACTCCCAATACCAGATACGTTCCTGTATTTCCTCTGCAGGGTAAAGCTTATTAACATACAACTGAGATATCTACCCTTATCCAAAAGTTACACGATTAAAGTTGCTAAAAATAACTGTATTTACAAAACTAAGCTACATTTAAAAAGAAAAATGATTTTAAAAATACACAGAATTAAAACTGGGTAACATTAAATAATTCATAATATTTTACATGGAACTGATGAAATATATAGCCTGAAAAAAAAAATCTAAGTGCATTCTTATCACCAGATGGTGACTGAGCAGCATATATTCCTCATACCTTCACTTTAGGTTTAGTTGTGCACTTTGTTTTTGGTCAGCAAAAAAATTTTTTCTTTTCCAAAGAAGTGTACTCAAACATCAACATTATGTAGAGGATGGCTGCAGCCTGGAGCTGATGCTGAAAGGAGAAGTCTTTACCCTTCCATTCATGTTCTCAAGAGTCTGAGTAGCTGTCTCCCTGATTTTATTCCCAAAGATGGGCACCCCAAGTCCCTCCTTTCTCCAATACTTGCCCTTTCCATTGCCTGCATCTTTTCGCTGCCTCTCCCTTCCCCCTTCCCTCTGGTCAATAAGATTTTAATGAGTGTGATGCAAGCAGAAGCTTGACATGCTTGAGTTGGACTTTTTGTGCATTTTCCACCATTAATAGAATAGAATAAAATACCCAAGAGGGATGCCACTACTCACCTGGACTGGGCCCAAGTAACAAAGTCACCTCAGCTGAAACACAGCCTATACAAAGTCATCTCAATGATTAGGCAACTTGAAACAGAGTTATCCTAGTCAACACCTACAGCTTAAACAAGAGAAGCCCCAATAAAGCAAGGCCTGAGGAAGAGCCACTCCAATTGAACCACAGAACCAGAAAGCAGCAGCTATGATCATGTCGAGTCACTTCACACTCAGAAACCCATCAATACAAACATACATTTTATACCTGTAAGCTTAAAATTTATACAAAATGGAAGAATTCAATTTCCAAATAACTGCAGAAAAAATAACAAAGTTACCTTTACAACCTTTAAAGAAACAGATGTTTTTAAAATTCAAAAAAAACCAAAATACTAGGTACAATCACAAGTTCTACCAACCTTTCAAGTTGTTCTATTTGAAAGACAAAAAAACAGAACAAGACAAAAAATAAGAGCACATCTATTTTACAATGTTTCAACAGGATAGAACAACTTTGATAACAGAATTCTGATAAAAAGAGAAGTGTAGATCAAGCTCAATGATAATCATAAGTAATATTAAAGTATTTTCATGAACTAAAACCAGTACTATTTATGGATAACACTTGACAACTAAATTAAGAGTTACTCTACAAAAAACATAGTTGTTGTTAGCCAGAAATATCTACCAATTTGCCATATTAATAAAGGAGAAAAGTCATAAATCTCAATAGATAAAGAAGAAACATTAAAATCTAAGGTAAACATGATGCTTAGCTGTAAAATACTAAAATTTTCCCCTCAAAGACACAGGACATGATGTCTTGCTCTTTAGCACTTCCAGTGAACATCATACCAGTGTTCCTGATAGCACATTTAGGAAATATAATTATAAAAATTATACAAAAATATTAGAAATAAGAAAGCAAAACTGGGTTAATTCACAGATATTACTATGTACACGAATAAGTTCTTTTTGTTTTGTTCCACTTTTTGTATTTTTGGCTTTTTGTTTTTTGAGGCAGGGTTTTACTATATGGTTCAGGCTGGCCTTAAACTCACTTTGTAGCTCAGGCAGGCCTCAAACTCATGGCAATCCTCCTGCCTCAGCCTCCCAACTGCAGGAATTATAGTTGTGCATCACTGTGCCCAGTTCTGGTTTCAGTTTTTTGAGACGTTCTCACTATGTAGTTCAGCCTGTCCTTGAACTCACTATGTAATCCAAGCTGGCCTCAAACTCTCAGCAATCCTCATGCCTCAGCTTCCAAACTGCTGGGGTCACAGACATGCACCACTGAGCCTGGCTCATGAGTAAGTCATTAATAAGAATTTAGCAAGGTGTGTAAGTGCCAAATACAGATGGCATTCACTCTGCAACAACAGTGGCATGATAAAGCAGGAGACTGAAGGAAGTTCAAAACTGGAGCACAACAGGTGGATTCTGGAAAAATGCTGGAGAAGAAAGCATCAAGAATCTGAATCCCTATCTGGATGACTACTGCATTGGCAGAATCTGTCTGAAAAAGAACTATTTTGAAATTCTGGGGTCTATTCAAAGGCTTACAACGTCTAGGAGAAGAGTCAGGTGCCAAACTGTGTTCATTTCAATTTTAGCTCTCAGCACAGTAGGAACTTCCCAGGTACCCATTCCCCATCTATCAAGGTGTTCCAGTAGTAGCTTGTGCTCAGTTTTCAGGGCCCAGAGTAGGCAGTAAGAACTCTACACAGGTACTAGGATTGATGCTTTGATCACTGAATGCTGTTTCTGATTATGAAGGTTCCGAGAGGCAGACATACATTGTTATAGCTCTCCTATTCTGGCTAAAGAGACTTTTAGGGCATTTACAAGGCTGCTATCCGTTTTTCTTTATTCTTTTCCCCATTTCTCTTTCCTTCATTTTTCTCTTTTTCCCTTGCTGGGTGCCAGATATTTAAGGTGTAAGACATTCAAAAGCAACAACTTACAAGGAGGAATTCAGAAAGTCAGAATTGTATACCCAAGCACAGTAGAGTTTAAAAAGACATGTGAAAACCTTATTTGTCATATTGGGTTGATCTCTGGCATGAAAAATACAACAATAAAAAAGAAAAAACATCAACAAAGTCTGAGAAAGGGAAGAATCTCACTTTCAAAATTACCACAATTCAAGAGTTAAACGCCATTTAAAAAAAAAATACAAAGACATAGGAAAAGTATAGCCAAGCAGAAGGAAAAAATAGAAAGCATCCCTGAAAAAAAAGATGGTAAATCTAAAAGAGAAAGACTAAAGCAACTATCTTAAAGATGATCAAAGAACTAAAGGACGTGGAGAAAGTCAAGGGGGAAAAAAATGCATGAACATAATGCAAACAGCAATTAAAAGACAGAAAACCTAAAAAGAAATTGCAAGCTACAATAACTGAAATGAAAAATACACTAGAGATTCAATGGCAGATTTGGGGAGAGAGAATAAATCAGCAAAACTGAAGCTAAGACTCATGAAATTATATTTTTTTAAATCAATTATTCATTTGTCTTTTCTTATTTTTTATTTTGAGACAGGGTCTTAGGAAGTTGCCCAGGCTGGCTTCAAACTTGCAATCCTCTTGCTGTGGAATCTCAGCTAGTTGGGATTACAGGCATAAGCCACCATGCCCAGTTGAAATTACTGAATCTGAGGAAGAGAAGGAAAAAATATTTTTAGAAAGTGAACAGAGACTAAGGGACTTGTAGGATACCATCAACAGATTAAGTATTGTAGGATTCCAAGAAGGAAAAACAGATTAGAAAAAAATGATAGCCCCAAACTCCCCAAGATGTGAATACAAAGATGCAAATATGAACATCCATGAGTCTCAATGAGCTCTAAGCAGAATGAACTCAGAGACCCACAATACCTATTCCTCAAGCTGATGAGGAAATATTACAGATCTTGAAAGCAGCACGAGAAAAGTGACTCATCATATACAAGGGACGGTCAATTAGATTACTGACACTTTTTCATCAGTTTTACAGACCAGAAGTCACAGAGCTGATAAATTCAAAGTACTGAAAAAATAAAAACTGTCAACCAAGAATCCTGTATTCAATTGCCAGGTGTGGTGGCGCATGCCTTTAATCCCAGCACTTGCAAGGCTGAGGTAGGAGGAACGTTGTGAGTTCAAGGCCAGCTTGGACTACAACACGAGCGCAAGGCCAGCCTGAGCTACGTAGTCCGACCCTACCTCAAAAACGTAGGGCCAGAGGTTTGGCTCAGTGGCCTAAGCGCCTGTCTGGCAGGTGCGAGGTTGTGAGTTCAATCCTCTGGTGCCTCAAAAAAAAAAAATAAATAAATAAGTAAAAGAATCCTGTATCCAGCAAAACTCCTTCAAAAGTGAGGAAGAAACTAAAATATTCCCAGATAAACAAAAGCTGAGAAAATTTGTTAGTAGTAGCCCTACCCTGTAAGAAATGCAAAGAGGTGACCTCTCGGTGGAATGAAAGGACACGAGACAGTAGCCAAAAGCTATACAAAGAAATACAGATTACACTGAAAGTAAACACAAGGGGAGTTAAAATATCTATAACTTTGGCTGGTTAGCTCTGTATCTTCTACACAATTTAAAAGACAAATGTATAAAACAGTAAGTTTGAGTCTTGGATACACAATATATAAAGATGTAATTTTAATGCACAAATAACTAAAAGATGATGGGGAGGTGTGTAAAAGTGAAATTTTTGTATGCACCGAAGTTAAGCTACTATAAAATTCTAATCAGAGTGCTGTAACTTAAGGATATTAAAATCAACTCTCACTTCAGTCACAAAGAAAATTGTAAAATATGCAGAAATGAAAATGCAGCTGGGCAATGGTGGCACACACCTGTAATTCCAGCACTCAGTGGGCTGAGGCAGGAGGATCACTGCAAGTTTGAGCCACCCTGGACTACACAGGGAACTCAAGGCCAGCCTGAACTCTACAGTGAAACCTGTCTCAAATGGAGGAGAGGAAAAGGAAGGGGAGGGGAAGGAAGGAGAGAAGGCAAAGGTAGTCAAAATGCTATACCAGAAAAAAAATCAACTGAACATAAAAGATGCCATTTAATGACAGTAATCTGTTGAGAAATGCATCATTAGGCAATTTGGTCATTGTGTGAACAGCACAAAAGTATACTTACACAAACCAAGATAAGCAAAAGGTATGTTTTTGTTCAAATAGTACTTCTCTGTTTCAATGACACAGAAATTCAGGAAAGCATCTTGGAAGAGGCACTAGATCATCCACAAGTTCTTACTGCTCCTTAGTCTACCTTCTGGGCATGCTTAATGGAATGCTTGAAGGTCCTGGGATTTTTCATTTTGCCAAATCACAAAGGGTTGCACAATCAGTACACTACAACACTACTCCCAATGTTACCCTATCCTTAAAAACCCTGAATCCTGACATTTCACATGGTTTCTTGATGGATGAAAGACCTTACAGAGATCCTTTTCCCAAATAAAGAGGTTTCATCCATATTGAATATGTGTACTGGCATGTAATTTCCCAGGAGTTTAAAAAATTCTTCAGCTGTCTTCACATCAGCACTCAGACTTATGTATTCATTTTCAATGTAATGAATAATGATTACTGAATCATTTAAACCACCCAGAGCTAGCAGTAACTTACTGTAGTCAGGTCCAGCCCTTTCATTTCAACAATGCAAACAAACTTTTTACTTTGGCCTTGATCACCATGGTGGTGGGAGGAATATGCTTCTATGCTGCCTGGTCTTCAATCCAGGTCAGTTAGTTTTCCTGTGACAATAACAGCTCTTTCTCAACTATTTTTTAGCCTTGAATGAAGCAGACTTTTTTTTTTTTAACAGTTTCTATTCCTTTTTGTTCTCTGACTGAAAAATAGTTTTATGTATTTATGGGTTACAATGTGATAGTTCAACACATAAATATACAACAACCAAATCAGGGTAATTAGCATGCTCAAATCTATCACCTCAAAGGTTTATCATTTCTGTGTTGTGAACATTCAAAATCCTATTTTGAAACAGACAAATTCATAAGTGCCTGCCTGGCAAGTGTGAGGTTGTGAGTTCAATCCCCGGTACCAAAAAAAAAAAAAAAAAAAAAAAAAAAAAAAAAAAAAAAAAAAAAAAAAAAAAAAAAAAAAGAAAAGAAAAAAGAAAAACAGAAACAGAAACAGACAAATTGTTAACCATAATCAACATACTACGCTATAAGACCACAGAAGTTAACATCCCTATCTGACAATATTTTGCACTCATTAAGTAACCATCTAATAGTCCCTTTTCTGTACCCTAAGTTCTGCTAACTACTATTTTAGTCTTCTATGAGATCATATTTTTAAGCTTCCAACATAAGCAAAAACATGCACTACTTGTCTTTCTGTGTATGGCTTATTTCATTTACTCATAACACTCCAGTGTCATCACTTGATCTTGTTTTTCAAGATCCCAGCTATGATGGGATGGGACATACCCGACTGGAGAGCAAAACTATCACAGCATTTTCATCTTTATATTTGTTTGTAGGTCATCTACTATATGTGGCCTGTTACTGGTAACATTAAGAGTGAACCTCGTACATGTCGGGGTCATGATGAACGAAAAACTATACAACATCAAATCAAGCACATGAGAAGATGATGTAATCAACAGGCTCAACAAACATGAGATACATGAGGGTGCTGTCAGAGTATGTGACAATATTTTACAGTAAGCTTTTTCATTAGTATACAAGAGTACACTCTAATGCAGTAACTATACTAAACGCATAAGTCAGTAGCATAGTTTTTTATTAAGGACTATACATAATTGTATTCGCTGTATTTCTGTATGACTGACAGTACAGTAAGTCTGATTATATCAGTATCAGGAGAAACAAGCAAGGCAATAAATATGCTGTGAATTCATGATGGTTACAGTATCGCAAGTGACAAGAATCTTTTCAACTCCATTATAATCTTTTGGAACTTGTCATATATATGGTTTGTTGATCAAAACATCACTATGGGATACAGGACTGTATCTGCTTTCTGTAAGATACTTTAGATCAAAGACATAAACAAAGAGAAAATGAAAGGATGGTAAAATACATACTTTATATTCAAATCATAGCAATATATTAATAAAGGTTTACCATAAGAAGATATAATTATATTTATAATATTTATATACCCAATAAAATAATAGATTATCAAAATATGAAACAAAAATGGTCAGAATTTAAGAAAGAAACAGCTCTACAACAATAACTAGAGATTTTAAATCCCACTTTCACTCATGGATAGAACACCAGATAGAAAATAAAGAAAAATATTGAGTAAAAATTAAACCAACCAATTCTAACAGATACATACAGGACACTTTACCTAACAACAACAAAATATATTCTTTTAAAGTGTACTCTGGACATTCTCTAAAATAGACCACATATTAGAAGATAAATTAAGTCTCGACAGATTTTAAAAGACAGGTAACATTTCAAGTTATCTTCCCTGATAGCAACAGAACATAAAAGGTAGCAATGTGTAAAAGAAGGGTAACTGGAAAATTCATAAATTCGTGAACATTCAACAACACACTCGAACAACCAATGGGTCAAAAAGAAATCAAAAGAAAAATTAGAAAATTCTTAAGGGATGAATTAAAAAAAAAAAGAACAGTATTCCAAAATTTACAGGACATAGGGAAGGTAAAGCTAAAAGAAAGTTATAGCTAAAACTGTTTACATTTAAAAAGATCTTAAATCAACAACTTTATAATCTAAGGAACTAGAAAAAGGATGAAATACACCCAAAGTTAGTAGAAGAACACAGTGAGATTCACAGAAAAAGAAATGAAAGACAATGGAAAAACAAAAACAAACAAACAAAAATCAACAAAAGCAAGTTAATTGGTTCAAAAACAATAAACAAGGACCAGGGATACAGCTCAGCGGCATAGCACCTGCCTGGCGGGTCCTGAGTTTGATTCCCAGTACCAAAAAAAAAAAAAAAAAAAAAAAAAAAAAAAAAAAAAAAAAAAAAAAAAAAAAAAAAAAAAAAAAAAAAAAAAAAAAAAAAAAAAAAAAAAAAAAAAAAAAAATCAACAAAACTGACTAATCTTTAATGAGACTAAATGAGAAAAAAGGCTCAAATTACTAAAATCAGAAATGAAAGTAGAAACATTACTACCAGTGGTACCGAAATAATAAGGATTCTGAGAATACTATAAACTGTACAGCAAATAAATTGGAGAACCTAGATGAAACAGAAAAATTTCTAGAAACACACTACCAATTACACTGAATTGAGAAGAAATAGAAAATCAAAATAAACCTGTAATGAAAAAAAGATTATAAGATCATTATTCCTAAAGCTACTGGTGCAACAACAATCCTCAACACAAGTAAATTCAATTCAGTAGTACACTAATGGATTACAGACCACAAACAAGTGGGATGCATTCTTGGAATGCAACAATGGCTCAGAATACAGAAACTGTTCAACATAATATATTTCAGAATAAAGGAAAAATGACCGAAGCACATGATCATCAAAACTGACACAGAAAAGTATTTGACAAACTCAGAACAGCTAAAAACTACCTTATCATAGTGAAAGTCATTAATGAAAAACCAACAGTGAACATTTCAATCAATGGAGAAAGACTGGAAGCTTTTCCTCCAAGATCATGAACAGTCCTGGAAGTCCTAGCCTGAGCAATTTGACAAGAATAAGAAAAGAAAGGCATTCAAATTGGAAAGAGAGAAGTAAAATTATCTTTGTATACAGGTTATGTATATGTAGAACATACTCAAGTATCCATAAAAACCTGTTTGAATTAGTAAGTCTACAAAGCAGAAGCTTAAAGAACCTTAAGGAATAAATGAAAAGATACCCCATGTCCACAGATTCAAACTTATATTAAGATAACAATGCGACCCAAAGTGATGTGCAGAATCTATGTAATTTCTACTAAAACCCCAACAATATTTTTTCTAGAAATAGAAATATCCATCTGATGATTCACAAGTAACCTCAAATGACCCCTACATAGTAGGATCTTGAAAAAGCAATGTAAGTTGGTGGACTTATATTTCCTGATTTCGAAACTTACTACAAAGCTGTAGTAATTGAAACAGTATAGGCGGAAATACAGACCAATAGAACATAATAAAGGGTCTAGAAATAAATTCTAAAGCATATGTCCAAATGATGTCCAACAAATGTGCCAGGACCATTCAGTGGGAAAAAGACAATCCTTTAAAAAATGGTGCTAGGAGCTGGGCATGGTGATGCACTCCTGCAACCCCAGCATGTGGGAGCCTGAGGCAGGAGGAGCGTTGCAGGTTCAAGACCAACCTGGGCTACAAAGTGAGCCCAAGGCCAGCCTGAACTGCACAGCAAGATCCTGTCTCAAAGACAAAAAAAAAAAAAAAAGGGTGCTAGGGAAACAGGCTATCCACATGCAAAAAAAAAAAAAAATAAATAAAGCTGAACCTGTATTTCATACCATGCACAAAAATTAATTCAAAACAAGTCCAATATCTAAATCCAAAGGATAAAACCTGCAGAAGAAAACAGGTCAAAAGCTTCATGACTTTGAGTTTGCAATGATTTCTTAAATATGACACCCAAAGGCTTTGGCAACAAAAGAAAATAATACATTAATTAGACTTCATGGAAGTTACAAAAAAGACACTTGTCAACCAGGTGCAGTAGTCCCTGTTAGTTAGGAGGCTGAGGCAGAAAGTCACTTGAACCAAGGTGTTTGAGGACAGCCCAGGCAACAAGGCAAGCCCCTGTCTCTTAAATAAATGTTTTTAAAATAATAAAGACAACCTGTCATCTTAAAAGACACTAGCTGGAAATTGTGACACATGCCCATAATCCCAAATGCTCAGGAGGCTGAGGAGAGAAGATCAAAAGTCTGTAGCCAGCTTTAGCAATTTAGCAAGACCTGTCACAAAATAAAAAATGAAAAAAGTGTTGGAGATGTAACCAGTGAGAGAGCCCTTGCCTAGCATGTACAAACCCATGTGTTTGACTCATAGTATTCGCCCTCACCACCAAAAAAGAAGGCATTATCAACATTATACAGATCAGCCAAGAGAATGAAAGAAACTATGTGAAAATCATGTAAGTGGATAAGGAATTCATATCTAGAATATACAGAGAAATCTTCAACAACAACAAACAAACACAAAAAACAAGGGTGAAAAATGAGAAATGGATTTGATAGACATTTCCCCAAATAAGATATACAAATGGTCGATAAGCACACGACATCAACATCACTAAATATTAGGGAAATGCAAATTGAAAACATAATTAGATACCACTTCACATCCTTCAGAATGGCTACTTGAAAAGATGAGAAACAAGGATATGGAGAAACAGGCCTCTATGCGCGGTTGAAGAAAACTGAACCATCATATGAAAAATGGGTCTCAGGTTACTAGGACTTCTCAGTAGCTAACTGAACATTCGGGGAAAATCTTTTACCTCCAATTACTAAGCCTGTAAAATAATTTACTAAACAATCCCTATATAAGCATGGTATAGAGAATAAATTACTCTTCTATAATAGCTCACCTTCCACAAGCAATCTGAGTGACAATGCTTCCCATAAGTTCAAAAACTTTTCTTGGGTTTATCTCATGACTGGTGGAATTATGACCCAACTGACCATACCCTCCAGCTCCAAAAGTAAACACTCCACCTTCCTAAAAAAAGACAAAACCATGTATTAGATCACTTGATAATAGAAAATAACTGACCTCCAGAAGTATACTGTCTTTAATATGAATTCAATATTTTTCTCTTCTACTATCTTGAAAATTTAACAGATGACAGCTGAATTACAGGTTGAAAGTTAAATATTTTCATGTTCAAAGTACAAATACCTAATGTTTTCACTATTATAAAATATTTAGGTATAAAATTTTTAAAAATACATTTAAAAATTTTTTTGAATTTAGGTAAAGTCTTCATTAAATACTTAAATACACTGCGTTACTATTCCAAGGATCATTTATAAAATTTCACAAAAACCATCATCTTCAACTGGCAAGACGTCTATGCAACAAGCACAGAAGCTACTCATAAAGAGAACACATAACCAGACAGCAAAAATACAGCAATTTTTAGCATATAATAGTTATAACATCGAGATGGTCTTCAAAAAAATTCTAAAAACACATAATTAGATTAGAAGTTGCAGAAAAATAGTCAATGATGACAAAAACATGACTACAATTAGTATTTTTTGGTCACAACTTGCTTTTATTATTGTAGCTGTACACACAATTTTACATACCACTTTCTTCATAAGAGTATTAAGAAATTTACACATATTGCAATGTAAGGAAATAAATTTCTTTTTAAAGTATCACAGAAACTTTCTAACAAAAACAAAAGAGTAAAAAGAAAACAGCAGTGCTCACTTCACCAGCACATATACTAAAGAAAATATAGGAAAATCATTATGTAACCTTCACTCAGTTTTAATTACTGGTAAAAAGGTAAATGTCTTGTTTCATTGCTGCCCCCTCCTGCCTTTTGGGGATACTTTAAGAAGAAAAAGCACGGTATTTTAAAATAAATTGTCATCAAATCACTTTCTAGATAAATGTTCAATAGCACATACCTTTAACAGATAAAAAGAAAATAATCATAGTACTATTATCAAACTCACAAAATAATCTTCCTCTATTTATAGCATGTCATAAATAAAAATATCCAGTTGCTAATGTTAAAAAAAGTGGGTTAAAATGTATCATCCTAATCAATTTTCATTAACCTTAATGTATTTTGCCTAGATTCATTATTTCATCAGAGTACAAAATGGTAATTTTCTAATTTTTTCATTTATTTTAGATCTATTAGTTTTGGGATTCTTCTATAAAAAGTTGAGCTCATCAACTATTAAATTACCTTAAAATACAATTTGCAAATGTAAATAAATGCTTATTTTTTTTCTCATTATTTACTGGTTTTCTTGAAAAACGAGTCTGGCACTAGAAATTCCCACAAGTAGGCAAAGAACTTTGCTTGTACTGATTTGGGGATAAGACAGATCATTATAAACTCATAGATTTTTATACAGTTGATTTTTTTTTAGTTATTACTTCCTTATGGTATCTGGTAAAATCTCCTCCAAAGTAATCTTTGCTTTCTTGGCATCATGAAATGCCCAAAAGTGCTCTCATACATTTTTTTGAAACTGGGTCTTACTACACTCCTAGCCTGGCCTGGAATACCCGGGCAAGTGATCCTCCCTCCTCGGGCTCCCAGCAGCTGCTTCCACAGGTGTGTACCACCACACTTATATTCTTGTACACATTTTGCCCCCAATGTGGGCTCATACACTTCTCTTAAAATTTTAAATCTGGTTCCTTGTAGTGAAGAATCTACAACACTCAAGGGATGTTTACTGCTTCCTGATCTGTACAGGACTCATTACTTCAAGGGTCTTTCAGCTGCCAAGGGAAAAACCACAACAAAAAATAACAATATATTCTTAGGAAAAAAAAAAAATTCAAGGAGCCAGATGTAATGGTGCACACCTGTAATTCCCTGCTGCCTGGGAGGCACAGGCAGAAGGATCCCAAGTTTGAGGTCAACCTGGGTAATTTAGGGTGATCCTGTCTCAAAATTTAAAAAGGCCTGGGAATGTAGCTCAATGGAGGACACTTGCCTGGTATGCTGGAGGCTCACTATCAACAAAAAACAAAAACCTAAATAATAAAAAGTAAGAGTTTATACTAATAGTTGTGATTCAAAGTAAAAACTGGAGTTCACATTTAATTCCTACAGTTTTATAACTATTTCCCTTAACTGAAAACCAGTTATAATTACATACTTGTTTTACTATATAATATATGTCATGATTTAAAGAGTAATATCAATTTTATTACAAATAATAAGCCTAGAGAATGCAGTTCAAGATTTCTTTTTAGATTTGACTTTTCCTTAATGCATCTCCTCCTAATGAGCTTCAACAAAATACTTTATTTAAAAAATACAAGCAGCACATAATTATGTTCCTATTTTAACCTTTTCTTAAACAAAAGACATCTGTACTTTGCTGTTTTTATTTAATTTGTTCTGGAGATCATTTCACAGCATTAAAATGAGATCCTCCTAATTCTGTTTTACAGTTCACTGCGCTCCACTGCACAAATGTGCTACTATCTGTTCAACCAGGCTGGGTGATTCAATGTGCCATTTGGATTTCTGCTAATCATTTGCTATTAAAATAATGTCATGATAAATATTATAATTTTGCATCTCTGAAGTAAGTTACAATAAGTGGGCTTACTAAGTCAAAAGGTTTATCTACATATGATTTATACAATGAATATGAAAATGAACTTGAAAAAACCTGACATGTTTTTGGTGGTGTCTTCATTATCTATCAACACATCTCATCTGCTCATTTACTTATTTTTACAAGTCAGTGTTTAACTCTCCTAATGCAGTTTCCTTAATGTAGCTTTCCTCATGCAAGTTTCACACAAGAAAACTGCTTCACAAAGTAATCCTAATCTATTTGCAAGAAATTCTTCCAGAAGAGCAAAAGATATATGGATACAGAACACATATTCTTAAAAGAAATAAGATATTTACTTGTGAGATGTTTATTTGATTTTGCTAAAAATAATTTATGCCAAAAATAGCAGTGAAGAAATACTACCAACTACTGTCTTCTGAAAAACAAAAGAAACATAGAAGATTAGTAGAATTAGCATTTTAAACACAAGTATAAATTCCGAAACATTAAGATAGTTAGTTGGTAGGCTGGATTTGCAAAGCATTAACAGTCTTCATAGTATACAAAATTAGTGTACTATATAAAATTAGACACTGTACAGAACACTTCTATAACACAAACTACTATCTACTTTTATTTCTTTCAAATGACTAATATTTGTAAAACTTGCCCAAATGATTAAAATAAAATTTTGGGCCAGTCATGGTGACATATGCCTGTAATCCCAGCACTTGGGAGACTGAGGCAGGAGGATCACCTCCAAGTTTGAGGCCAACTTGGACTACATAGGCCAGTCGCAAAAAAATAAATACATAAAATTTTAGTAATTCACAATCTGAATGGTAAAATCAATAAAATAGAATTGGCAAGTAAAATAAAATATTTTTAAATTAACTTTTAGAACTGGACATTTTATTTTTTCCATAGTGGGGATTGAACTCACGGTCTTTGCCATCTTTGGTTTTTTGAGACAGGGTCTCACTAAATTACTAAACCACCCAGAATGGACTTCTGCCTCAGCCTCCAAGAGTGTATAGTTTACTAAATCTGACAATGACGAAGAATAATCCTTATCATGCTTAAAATTTCCGACACTGTTGTAAGTATAAAAATTAAAAGTCTGATTAAAGTTAGTTCCTTCTTATCAATTTTATCTACTATGCAAGATAAAAATAAAGACGCCAAATACTGATTTCTAATTCAGCCAATGAAAACTTACCAAATTCTTTATGTTACTATGAATGACTATAATAAATAATATTCAGGAAAAGTTAATTGAATGCTTTTTTGTTTGCTTTTGGTCTTTTGGGCAGTGCTGGGAATTGAACCCAGGGCCTCTCACATGCTAGTGAAGCACCTACCACTTAGCTGTACACCTAGACTATGTTTTCATTTTCATTTAATGTCTGTCCATCAGAGAACTAAGCAGTATTCATACAGAAATGACACATGCTCAAGAAAGTGGTGAGCTAATGCCACTGACAAGACTGTGCTAAAAGCTCATTATAATTGTTTGGACAATACTCAACCTATGAAAAACAGAAATTCAGTCTCTTCTATTGCTTATTATTTATAAGCCAAATGGAAACTAAATTCCAATTAGGCAGAGCTATACAATATAAATGGGATCGATATACATGATGAACAAAATGGAATAATCTTATTCAAAATATTATTTAAGCAGTATTGCATATGAAACTGAGAAACTCAAATATATATATATATATATAAAATCACAATTCATATTCCATAACTTAAACCAAGTAAAAAATAAAGTTGCTTTCAAAACTAAGTCTTTTCAAGACAAATTATTTTTGATACACTAAATCATTCTCAAGCTTTACTATAAATATAAAAACATTCATTAATTATAAAAGAGCTAGTAAGTAATAACGAAGGTTTAGAAGTACAATACCTTGGTTAGCGCAGCAGTATGATCTTCTCCACAACAAATATAAACTATTTTCTGAGATCTTAGTGACTTTAGTAAATTAGGAACATACCTATCTGAAAATTTCAACAAAAGGTATTAATGATTTTTAAAAATTAAACCTCTTATAAAATGTGTTCTTTCTATAGTGTTCAGAGCTCAGCAGACAATGATGACTGGATAATTTTAACTATGAACGATTTCATACTACAAGACTACTAACTTGGGTTTGCAGGTCTATCTATTTGTGCTACTGTGATAAAAAAGAAATTTACAGTTAAATGTTAAACAACTTGTATGGCAAGCTCCACAGGACTTGGCAGTCAATGTATTTCAAATCTATTTGATTGCTTCTAATTATATATATTATATTCTTTACCTTTTTTTTTATGGGAAAAGATGCTGCAAATTGGATCTCTCTCTTTTTTTTTTTTTTTTTTGGTACTAGGAATCAAACTTAGGACCTTGTACTTGCCAGGCACGTGCTTATGCCACCAAGTTATATCCCCAGCCCCTGTATATTATATTCTTTATAGTTATCTTCTGATAACTGTGCTCACAAGATCCTACTTAACAGTCTGAAAATCCTACTTCTGCTATTTGTAGCAGAAAAGATATGTAATTTCTTAATGTGGCACATATTTCTTTCCTTTTTGTTTTGAGACAGGGTCTCTCTATGTAGTGCCTTTAACTCACTATGTAGTCCAGACTGGCCTCAAAACTCATGACAATGCTGCTGTTTCAGCCTCCCAAATACTGGGATTACAGGTGTGCACCACCACACCCAGCATGTGGCATGTATTTCTTACACAGAACTATTATTCAATTCTAAGGATATTATTTTTGCTTCTGATTACTAGTTTTCCTAGATCAATAACTCACTTTATCCATTTCAGTCATTATAATTACGTTAAACTTTATAAAATTAGTTTCTGTATGTCAAATATTGGCATTCAACCTACTGCTGTTATGAAAGCACTCTACCACTGCACTATATTCCCAGACTCCTCCTGAAGTAATTCTACAGCTTCTTTCCACTGTTAGTAGCCAACTCTGGAACAATGCTGGTTTCTAATTTTAAGTAATATTTTTCAATTGTATTTTTAATTGCTAAGCAATAAAGATTGTCCAGGATATACTTTCTATAGTTTATTTTAAGATAAAAGTATTTTTTTTTACCTTCCCATCATTCCCCTAAGAAAGATTTGGGCACATTTTGCTCTAACACAGTAAGAATTACTCCTTCATCTCAAACAACCACCCCTTTCCTTAAAAGTACATTTGAACAATAAGAACTTACCATTTTCATCATTAAGACCTAGCTGACCAAATTTGTTGCGTCCCCATCCAAAAATAGCTCCAGAAAGAGTGAGTACAAAACTATGGGCTCCTCCTGCTGCGACTTGCATGAATGGAATTCCAAGCAAAGACTTAATCAATTGCGGTGATGTCTGCTTTTTACAGTCAATGCCTAAACCCAACTGGCCATATTTATTCTGTCCCCAACAGAAAACTTCACTTGCTGTAAAACAAGAATCATAAAATTATTTTTCTCTGACAAGAAGTTTCATTTGAAGATAATCTGCTAGTCTGCAACACTCTACTTCTCATTAGATGGAAATATAAATTTCTCTTTTCAGCAATTAAGTTTATTTCCTGTCTAGAAACCATACTATTGAAAACATTCTCTATTAGTAGATTAGCAGTATAGATTACACTGATGAAAAGTGAGTTGCCTCATTCTCTTATGCGCTCATGCTCGCTTGCTCTCTCTCTCTCTCTCTCTCTCTCTCTCTCTCTATATATATATATATATATATATCTTTTTTTTTTTTGGTACTGGGGATTGAACTTACAACCTCACACCTGCCAGGCAGGTGCTTACGCCACTGAGCTAAATCCCCAGCCCTATTTTTGAGACAGGGTCTCACTATGAAGTTTAGGCTGGCCTTGACCTCACTTTGTAGCCCAGGCTGGTCGCAAACTCACAACAATCCCCCTGCCTCGGCCTCCCAAGTGCTGGGATTAAAGGTGTGCGCCACTATGTCCGGTTCTTACGCTCTTTGACAAAGGACTGTCTCTTCAATATTCTTCAAGTCTCACTTTTATAATTTCTCTCAAGAGGAACACACTGAAAGCTTAAGGCTTCAGTTACATGTACACAGTGATATTATAAAAATGCAGATATGATCATTTTGCTTGCCTGAAAGAAAACATTTTGGCACTTTCTCACTGTTCTTGAGCTTAACACCTTTAAGAAGGCCTACGAGGATATTTGCATGGTCTGTCCTTGTTTCCAATTTTATCTTATACCTGTCTCTTGCCTTATTTGCTGTATACTCTAACTATACTCACCTTCCTTTACATTTTTCAGTGGCTACTTCTCATTCACTTGCTGTTCCCTCTACCTCAATCTTCCCCTCTTCTTTACCAATTTCACCTCTAATCACTCCCAGCAAGAGTCTTAGTCTTCATTCGCTGATCTCCAAGATTAAGTCTAGTTCCCCTTTAAATGCTATGTACTGTAAACTTTTTCTTTATAGCCTTTATCATAGTAGTTATACCATTATTTGTGTGATTATATTATGGCAGCCAGTAATGTATTGTTCAATCACTGTGTCACTATACACTGTAATGTTCCTAAGTCACACTAAATGTTTGTTAAATGAACAGTATACTGCCTAACACATAAAAGTTGTACAAGGGGGAAAAATAGTCACTGTCTGCATTAGTAAAACCTTGAATTTAGGGGCCAGGGGTTTAGCTCAGTGGCACAAGCGCCTACCTGGTAAGCGCAAGGTCACAAGTTTGACTGCCACTACCAAAAAGAAAAAAAAAAAAACCTTGAATTCATATTGAATCTATCTACCAAATAACAAAAGAGGAGCCAGCAAAGCAACAACAAAGAATACACATAGAGGCCATTTTCCATACTGTCTACAGAAATTCAAATTCCCTAACATGACATTTAAGGCCCCGTGTATCAGATCTGCCTCTACTTGAGCCTAAACTGAAATATGAGTTGTCTGCCATCCTCTCACAATACCCAAATAAAACTACAAGCCAATACTCAAATACCTCTTTGTTGACTCTACATCATTACTAGGACTATCACCCTTCATCACTCAATGCCCCTACCCACTTCTCAACATTTCTCCAGTTCTTAATAACTTTTAGTCATCTGTTGAGACTCACATCAAATACTAATCCTTTCCTTATGCTATTGAGTCCATAAAGTAGAATATCTTTTTCTTTACATTGAAAGATTTTACTTCTACATTGACCAAAAGAATTTTTTTTCTGCTTCAAATAGTTTGAGCCGGATGTGCTGGTACATGCCTGTAATCCTAGCACTTAGAAGGCTGAGGCAAGAGGATCCTTGTGAGTTCAAGGCCAGCCTGGGCTACATAGTGACTTCAAGGCTAGCTTCAACTGCACAGTGAGACTGTCTCAACTCTCAAAAAAATAAAAGAAAGTTTCAAAATTGTACACTTTCTCCAAACTGATTTACAGACAATCAAAATCCCAGCTGTTTCTTTCTGTGTGTAAAAACTGACAAACTAATTCTAAAATATATATGAGATATGAAAAAGAGCTGGAACCAGGGCAATCTTGGAAAAAGAATACACTTAGAAGCCTTTCTGCCCAGTTTAGGTATCAAGTAGTGAAACTGAAAATAAGAAAGAAAGAAAAACAATGCTTACCTTTAGAAAGTGCAAGTGAATGGTAATAACCACAAGCAACCTGTACTATCTGGATATCTGACAAACTTTTAATATTTCTAGAAAACAAGAAGAGAGAGTAAGATCAGTTCATTCCATTTAACAAATGGACCCTGAATGTCATTTAGTTATACTATTTATTGATTACATACTACGTGCAGCTTTCTATTGAACTAGCAAGTTATGCTATTTTTTTTCAGTCAGGGCCAGTTTACCAAAAAATTATGTAAAAAATCAGTAATGAAGATTGAGATATAAAACAATTAACAGGTGTTATGACAAAACCCTTTGAAAGACAGTATTTAAGCAAAGAGAACTGCTCATATATCAAGTACTCCTCAGAGTCCTCTTATAATTCAAATGTTTTAATATTAACATTAAAAAAATCTTTAAAGTGTGAAATCTGACAATATATTTGGTTTCTTTTAGCTTTTTTGTTTGTCTGTTTTTGTCTTTTTGAGACAGGGTTTTGATATGCAGTTCAGGCTGGCCTTGAACTCATTTTGTAACAAAGGCTGGCTTTGAACTTGTGGCAATCCTCCTGCCTCAGCCTCTCAAGTACTGTTGGCAATATATTTGTAAAACAAATGTATGTCACCTAATTTGCCTGAAATTAGTGTTTCACCTGGTTTATATATATGTTTTCTATCAGGTTCCTTAAGAACCAGTAGGAATTCTCATAGTCTTCTACCAATTCACAAACAAATGAAATCTATTCCTTTCAGGTTTTTTATTTACACCTAAATTTACCAGGGAAATTTGATCAATTCACATTATAATGATCAATAAGGTCTAATTCTGCTTCACAGTGATGTAATTCTAAAGGCAAGTTGAAAAAAAAAAAGAAAGAAAAATAGTACAAAACTCTGCTAACTTTGTGCATCAACCATCCCAGCATCACCAGATGTACTTCCCCTTCACCTGGTTATTCTGCTATTTTTCCTAAATGAATGTTTTCAACAAAAAAAGAGGAGGGGTGAGGAAAGAAACATGTTTCTTATTTCCCTTTACCTGATACTGTCACCTGACCTGATTCTGCCAAATGAGAGTCCGGAGCAAGTTCTGAACACAGAGTCGATACCCATGACTTTCGGGAAGCAGCTTCAACAAATCAAGGTGTGAGCAGGAAAAAGGAGAGTTACTCTAATTCTATATTGTATTAAAATTATTTTATTTAGTGGATTTATATTCTTAACTATAAACCTGAGAGTTGTACTACTAGAATTTGGCAGAATCCAACAAATTTGCAGGATCCAGTACAACTTCAAATTTTCAAACATAACAAATGCCAGCAAAGTTAAAGACTGGCAGTGCAAAAGAGAAATAAAAATCCATGCAAATGTACAACTGTGCTGAAGTTACTAAATATTTACTACAACTGCTTATGCTTACTAGGCTACTATCTCTATGTTGATCTGTTCACTATATTCAATATTACAGGGAAAAAACTATTTCAAGTATCAACTCCAATTTTCAAGACCAAGTAAAACATTTTCAAAATACTGTATCACATAGCACCTTATTTTTCTCCTTCATGACATGCATCATTACTAATCACTAGGGTATGAGTCATTTAATGTTTGTCCTCTGCTATCTAGCCAGACTATGCAGTTCATATCCCTGAGAATCCTTAGCACCTACCATAATTGTTCAGCAAATATAATGTAATGAATGCACTGTTAAAAAATAAATGAATTTGTAAAGTTATGGAGGCATTAGTACTAGATTAGTCATAAAGTTTGCCAACTTTCTAACTTCTAAATTTGCATAATGAAATAAACTCAGTGACTCTTCCAAAATATTATCTTAAGGCTTGGAATATGACAAATGCTAAGTTCTTTAGCCACTGTCTACTACACAGTCAAAAAAACGACAGACATTCTCTGGCATTACTGTGTTGAAGAAAAAATTACCTCCTTTTATCTTCAAGTAAGTTTACTAACACATTAATGATGAGGGAAGGGGCTGGCTTTGTTTTCCTAACGTCCAGGAATTAAAATACTCTGAGTGATAAAGTTTACCAAATTTAAATTCCATTTACCCTAAAGATAATAAATTAGGAAATATCTAACTAAAATAGAATTTTTATAACATTTATCAAAACCAAACCATTTGTATTTTTAGTATGAAGACTAAGAACCAAAATAATGATGACTATATTAATGTGTCAAAAGACATGCAATATAGAAAGAAGTAACATGAAACATTAAAAACTTAAAATGTGTGGAGAAATAGCAAAAAGTTTTTTGTTTTTTACTAAAATATTTGTTTTCTTTTTTCGCCCTACCTTTATGACCATGTTAAGTTATTATCATTTCAAAACAGGTTGCTATTATCAAAAGATATTTTCTGTAAGTTTCATGGTATTCATAAAGCAAAAATCTCTAATAAACCAAAACTAAGTAATAAAAACACTACCCCAGCAAATCACTTACCAGCAGAAGACTGAATAAAAGGTAGGGGAAAAAAAAAATGACTACAGTAACACTAAGAACAAGTTACCAAATGGCTGTAGTAAGACTTCACAACCTCAGTAACTATCTTAAAGTCAATGAAACATAAGCCCTCCAATTAAAAGATACAGAATGACTATAAGAATAAAAAATAAGACCCAACAATATGTTGTTTATAAGAAATTCATTGCACCCCCAGAGACACATAAACTGGAAGTGAAGGAATAGATTAAGATATTACATGCAAATGGAATTCAAAAGAAAGCAAGAATAGGAACACTTAGGTAAAATAGACTTTAAATCAAAAGCAGTACAAAGAAACATGGAAGGTCCTATAATGATAAAAGGGTCAATTCAACAAGAGGAAATAATAATATATACCCAATATTGGAGTAATTAAATAGATGAAACAAATATCAATAGACCTAAAAGGAGACTCCAATACAGCAACAATAAAAGATTTTAATACCCCACTCATCAATGAACAGATCATCTAGAAAGTTAACAAACAGCAGAGTTAAACTGCATCAAGACAAAGGGACCTAACAGAGCTCTCTAGAACATCCCACCCAACAGCTGCGGAACACACATTCTTCTCCAGGATAGAACACATTATAGATAACAAACAAGTCTCAAAACATTGGAATTTTATCAAATATTTTCCCAACCACACTGCAATAAAACTAGAAGTCAGTAATAAGGAAAAAAAAAAAAAAAAACCTTGAGAACTAAACACCTGGAAATTAAAGACCTTACTCCTTTTTTCTTTGTTTTTTGTTTGTTTGTCTGTTTGTTTGTTGAGACAGGGTCTCACTATGTAACCCAGGTTGGCCTTGAACACAGTGATCCTCCTGCCTCAGCCTCTCAAGTGCTGGGATTACAGGCATGCACCACGATGTCTGGTAACAGCTTAGTCCTGAGTAATCAATGGATCACAGGACAAATCAAGAAAAAAAATTTAAAGTATCCTGAAACAAATAAAATTGAAGACACAACATACCCAAACTTATGAACTACAGGGAAAGCAGTACTAAGAAGTTTTCAGCAATAAACAACTATATTTAAAAAGCACAAATGAAGAACCTACTGCTATATCTCAAAAGATAAGAAAAACAAGAACAAATCCAACCCAATATTAGTAGATGGAAAGAAATAATAATAAAGACTACAATAAAAATGAAAAACTGGAAAAAATTAACAAAAATCTGGTTCTAAAAAACAAAAGACAAACCTCTATCTACACTTAGAAAGACTGAAATCAGTAAAACAACAGAAGAAAAGAGGAAATTACAACTGACACTAAAGAAATACAAAGGATCATTATGAATGTTTACGAACAACTGCACCAACAAATGTGATAACCTAGGTCCTAGAAGACAAGTTCTAGGATACACACATCTTAGTAAGACTGAGTCATAGAGAAATATAAAACCTGAACAGATTACTAATAAGTAATATGATTGAATCAATAATAAAAAGAAAAAAAAGTCAAAGAGTAGATGGCTTCACCGATGCATCTATCATTTAAACAAGTGATACTGATTTTTCTTTTTCCTCCATTGCTGGTTCAGACTCAGGAATGTAAGCATGCTAGGCAAGCACCCTACCCAAGCCACACTTCTAGCCTGCAATACTCCTTAAATTATTGTAAAAAATAGAAGAGGAAAGAATTCATCCAAATATATTTTGAGGCCAGCATTATGCTGATACCAAAACCAAAGAAGAACCCAACCGAAAAATAAGAAAACAGAGGAGGAACAATGAATGAATGAGGGAATGACAGGGAGAGAGAAAAGAAGGAAGAAGGAAGGGAAGGGAAAAAGGAGGAAGGAAAAGAAGAGGAAAACAGAAAGGAAGGAGAGGAGAGAATGACAAACATAAACACAAGGATATGCCACAAAATACTAATTAACTGAATATAACAGCACATCAAGATTATTCACCACAATTAAGTGGGCTTTATTCCAGGAATACATACAAGATTGGGTAAACATGCACAAGTCAATGAATGTGATACACGACCATCAACAGAATGAAAAACAAAAATTTATGTTCATAGATGCGGAAAACACATGATAAAACTCAATATCCTTTCATGATAAAAATGCTGAACAAATTACGTATAAAAAGAATGTACCTCAATATAATAAAGATATATCTAAAAAGCCAACATCAAACATTATACTAAATACGGAAAAGCTGGAAGCTTTCCCTGTAAGATTCAGAACAAGATACGGATACCCATTTTCACCACTTTTATTCAATATAGTACTAGAACTCCCAGCCAGATCAATCAGGCAAGGGCACCCAAATTAGAAAGGAAGAAGTTTAACTGTTTGCAGATAGCATGCTCTTATATACAGAAATCTTCAACAACATCACAGAACTAATTAATGAATTTAGCAAAGCTGCAAAATGCAAAACACAAAAATCAATAGCTACATACCAATAACAAACTATCTGAAACAGAAGTCAAACAAGTAATTCCATTTACAATGGCAAAAAAATTCCTTTAGAAATAAATGCAACCAAAGAGATGAGCAATCTCTATAATAATGAAAACTATAAAACACTGATGAAAGGAATTAAAGTCAGCACCAAAAAAAGAAAAAATATCCATTCTCATGGACTGGAAGAATCAGTATTGTTAGTCTCTGTACCACTCAAAAAGACCCAAAGAGTCAATGCAATCCTTAACAAAACATCAATAACAAGGGTTAGGAATGCAGCTCAGCATTAGAATGCTTGCCTATTTTACATGGTATTTGTTTTGCTTTGTTTGCATATTTAGTAGGTAAATGTAAGATTACCTTTTTGTTTGCTATGATTAGAACTAAAAAAAATATATGAAAAACTGGAAGAAATAAAAA